>JANKKI010000084.1:2400000-3005000 GCA_025175665.1 Cinchona pubescens
CATATGTACTGGATTTGTTGAAGTTCCGTGCCATAATATATAGAAGTTTATGCTTGTGAAAGAATTGAAGTGACATAATAGGATCACTTAATTCTCTTTTTCCACTGTCTAGACAAAATTTTTCATAATCTTTGTAATAATTTGAAGATAAGATTTGAGTATTAGCACCAAAATCTTCTCACCATTCATAAAAGCATCTGGGAAAACTTGTAATATTCTTGTCAAACTGGATAAATCATGAATGGTTAAGGAATGGGCCAGCATAGCATAGTTTATTGCCATGCTTTGATATAATCAAAAAATATATACACCAGAGCAGTCCATTGTTTTGAAAATACAATTGGAGGGTTGTAGTTGGAGTTGGGCCAATCTGATGGTCTGAAATTTTTTAATATTTTCATCTTAGAGTATGTATAAAAAGTGTTTGAATCACCACCACTTGCAAGTCTCTTTTTTCTTCTCTCTTCATCCTATGGAATATGTTCTATAATGGCTGATTTTGTATCAAGTAGGATGAACTCATAATATTGTCAGGTTTTTCTGGGTGTTTCTTGAATAGAATAGTTTTTAGAAAGAGCAAAAATATCTGTGGCTGGAGAAATGAAAATTTCGAATAATTCTTTAAAAGTAAGGTTATTATGTCCTTGTTCTAAAAATACAAGGAGCTTTACAAAATCTTTTAAAACATAGGATTTTTATCTGGAATAGAAGGACTGTTGGAGGCAGAAGATGGTGGCTGATTTGAAGAAATGGGTTGCTGAGGCTTGAAATTTTATCAGGTGTTTTAGGGGTTTGAATCTTTTGTTGATTTTGTATTGCTCCTAAATAAGAAGCAGGTTCTTTGTAGAAACCAGTGGTCATAACAAGTTATTTAGGAAGGTTAGTAGTAGAGGAGAAGGAAAATTTTCTCGAACTGGAGTATTTGTTGATGAACTAGGTAGTGCAGGAAAATTTGGATGATTTTGAATAAAATTTTGGTAAGAAAGATTAGGTCTTAGACCTAATGGTCTAGGACTGTTGGCTCGTATTTTCTTTGAATCCATGACCCTATAAAAACTCTCTTGTGAGAAAATCTGGAAGAGAATTATCTTCACCTTTAATATACTCAATCAAAAAACCAAAATTTGAGAGAATCGCCTGCCATCTTGCAAATATTAATTTTGAAACCAATTTTTTACATATTTTTCTAAAAATTCTTTGGGTACTTTGCAATCACTGCGAAGTAAAAAGGTATAATTTATCAAATCAAATTTGGAAATACATAATACTAAGAGATAGATAAAATTTCATTTTTGATAATAGAATGCTAATCCAAATTCTTGAATAAAATCGTACTAGTTGTTCATTTTCTTTTTGAAAACTTTTGCTTTAAAATTCCTCCATTTCCTATGTATGAGGCATTTGTTTCTACTAGTATAAGAGCATCTGGATGACGTATTCCTAAGCATGGTAAATTGGTAACAAGTTTCTTAAGTTTTTTAACCATTTCTGTGTGCTCTTGATTCCAACTGGGAGGATTTTTTCAAAGTCTTTGGTATAAGGGTTCACAAATCTACCCAATGTTTGTAATGAAATATGATATATAATTTAGACATATGAAAAATCTTTGTAATTGATTTTTATACTTAATTTCGTATGGAAATTTGGAAGAAAATTCTCAAATTCTACAAATAGGTTTATAGCTACCTTGATGTAACTCATGTTCTAAAAACCTAATATTAGTTTGAATAATTTCATTTTAGATTTCGATAGTACTAAACCTTTTTTTCTTAACAACTTGTCAATCTTTTGTAAAAATGTATTTAAATGTTTAAAATGTTGATCTAAATTCTCTGGAAAACGAATACATCATCTATATAAACTATTGTAAAAGTTGAATAAGGGTTCAATATCATATTCATTATATTTTGAAATTAAGAAGGTACATTTTTTTGTCCAAAAGGCAGTACGTTCCATTCGTAATGTCCAAACGGTACTATAAAAGCTATCTTATATTTATCTTTTTCGTCAATTTGGACATGCCAAAAACTACTTCTCAGATCAAATTTTGAATAAATTACTACCTTAAAAGTCTTTTTTAGTAAATCTCTTTTACTAGGGATTGGATATCTAATTTGTTCTAATATTTATTTAATGGTTGATAATTTATTACTAATCTTGGAGCTTCTCTCTCTATTTCAGCTTGATTATTTACATAGAAGGTTGAACAACTCCATGGAGATTTAGAAGATCTTATTATTTTTTTCTTAAGTAATTCATTAATGTCCTTTTTGCAATATTCCATTAACTCATGATGTCATTCATTTGAATAGGTCTAGCCTTAGTAGGAATATCTCTGTCATCGAATCCTTTAATATAGGGTAATTTTACTATATGTTGCTTTTTATTTATTTGAGAAATTGTATATTATTTTAATAAACTAACATCTTTAGAACTAGGTGAATGAATAAAAGGAAGATGAAGAATTTGACCATGTATTTCTGTTTTAATTCCTTCTTCATCTGTTAAAAATGGATATACTTGAGTTATAAAAAGAGTTCCTAAAATAATATCTTAAGCTAAATTATTAATTAAAATAAACGAATTTCTAAAACATATATTTTGATTGCAAATATGTGTTTCATATAATTTGTATTTAATATCTAATAGTTCTCCGCTAGCAGAGGATAATCTTTCTGAAGTTCTTTTATAATATCTAGTAGGAATTAACCCTTCACTAATACTAGATTGTGAAGGGTTCTGACAAATGCTCTGATATCATTTGATAAAGGGTTAATACAATTATTGGTTGCCATAATAGATCCTCTTCCTTTTCTCAAAAGCAATTTAAGCAATAGAATGAGACCAATGCTTTGATAACAATTGTTGGCCCTAAAGCAACCTAAGAGGGCGGGTGAATTAGGTTTCTTAAAATTTACTTTGCAAAATAATCACCAATAAAATCTTTTAAACTATCAAATGGATAAATAGACATAAAGACAATAAAGCTTATGGAATATAAAAAGGGTAAAGAGAGAAATTAAACAAGCAACACTTCCAAGTTATCAAGCTTGAAGTGTTAATCCACTAGAATGCTTCACAAAATTGGTGAGTCAATAATCTTCAACTATACACAAAGTAGGACAATCCTTCATCACACTAATTCACTTTAGTTGAGTCAAGGATTTTACTCTTAACCTCACTTTAGTACAAGATTATCACTCCACTCAATATTTTTGAATTGCACTTCAATGTACACATTAATACAATATTTCTCAATTGCTAATTTGCACTCAAATTGTTTTCTACTAGCTTGTATTTAATGTGTAAGCACATACATTTACAAACACAATAGAGCAAGTATTTATAGGAGCAATGAATTTTGGTTGTAACTATTTCCCAACGGCTCAATAATAAATGCACAAAAACTAGCCGTTAAGGGTTTCGGACGTCCGATGTATTAGTTGTGCATCCGACCAAGCGTCCGATCTCAGTACAGAGTGTGTGATGAATGCCGTTCGGACGGCCGAATATGCGTCCGTTCCATCATCTGAACTAGGTTTCAAACAGTCTTGTTCGTTCGAAGCAGACTTTGTTCGGACAGTTGTATGCATCCGTTGTGAAGCTTAGGAGATTTGATTCTACCTCATCTGTCAGACAAAAATATGAGTCCGAGGGATATTTCCCAGGACGCTCCTGTGTGTTTGTTGCAGGTACTTGAAAAAGTTTCCTTTCTGCCTGTCTGTTCGAACAGTGAACTACGTCCATGGGAGTTTGTATCGGACGTTCCAATTCATCCGAAAGATGTAGTATAGTTCGGATGGTGTTCTGCGTCCGAAAACCCTATTTATTCTAGCAGACAAGACAGTAGACCTGCATAGCTTGAATTTAGAGTTTAGTGCATATGTCATCATCAAAATAAGGTTTGGGAAACATCAATCTCTCCCTTTTGATGATGACAAATTTTGAATAAACGAATACAACCAACAATCAACAGATATGATCATAGTCAATAGATATGCATATTCAACAATCAACAGATATGATTATTCCTAAACCATATTTCTACTCCCCCTTTTGACATCATCAAAATAGACAAGTAAGCTCTCCCTGAGAAGTTACACAGTTAAAAATGTAAAAATAAGCCAACACATACCAATCACATACCAAAATAGACAAGTACATCAAAATGTGAACATCAATATTGACACCAATAATGTCATTTACACCAATAACAACTGTCATCCAAAATATAGACAAGAGGTCCTAAGAAGAGCAGAAAGTCTAAGTTGAGCCATTTGTCTTCTTGGAACTCTTTTCGAGCTTGCATTTCTTGGAGGGTGCATTGTCATCAGTACTCAGCTTCACTATCATCGTCTCCTGTGTCACGGCGCTGCATGACATAATTAAATATATCGTCAATGTCCTTGTCATAGCCCTCATCAGCAGTACCTTGAGCGGTGGGTTCTTCATGGTCACCCTTCTCTTCATCATTGTCATTCGTGTCATTGTCATCACTTTTAGAGGAGGATTCAAGAGTGTACTGTGACTGAATATTAGCAAATTGAACTTGAGCAGAAGTAGACATGCCCAAGTTAAGTGCTTCTTGAAGAATTTGTTGACGAGTTTCAAGGCGCTTTAGCTTGTGATTAGTGCGATGCTGGAAGGAGCTCATCTGAGTGCTCAAAGAACTAAGAAGGCTGCAAATGTATGAAAGGGAAGGTTCGGAGGAAGGACCGGGATCATGGGAAGGTGAAGGTGTTTGAGGAGGAGGGGAATGGGGAAGTGCAAAACCAGAGAAAGAGGCTTGAGTTTTGGCTTCATAAGAAGCTTTGGTAAACCATTGGTCATTTAAAAAATGTAAGCCCATTACCAACCTTTCTCTCAATGTAGGCATTGTTAAAGTAGGGATGGAATTATTTTTTGCCAGTGAATGGGATATCAAGATAATCAAAAACTTTTGTGAGAAATTTGCCGAAGGGAATGTTTCAGCAAGTATCGGTTAAAAATCAGTGGAATTCTCTTGGAAACACAGTAGAATAAGTAAAGCTGCATTTTTTCGGGTTCAGTGTGATGCCCATCAGTGGGTAACAGCAAATTCGTGACCAAAGTGTATAAAATGTTCAATTTAGGAGTAAGTAAAGTAGTTTTGGCTTCCAAAGCCTATTTGAAGTTGGCATTGAAAAGTGCTCGGACCTTATCAATATCGAAACGAGTATCCAAAGCAGGTCATTTATCTAGAGAAAAGAAATAGGAAAAATCATTGGGCGACAAAACCTCACATTCAAAAATGGTGTTAATGATATTAGATGAAATTTCAAGATTTTTGTTGTTCACACGAGATATTAATGTGCGAACAGTGGGACCCTTCCTAAGATTGGCTATTGAACTGGAGTACCATGTCGTAATAAACAGGTAGATCAATATGAACCAGGTGACCCCAATTTTGTTTTTCAAAATAAGATTTTACTATTGGCAGATTAAACTCATCAAAAAGACCTTGGGAAGTAGGTCTTTGGACAATGATGGATTTACTAAGGAGAGACGTGTACCGTTAAGATGCCTTGGCATCTATGAATTTTGGTAGAGATGGATCTGTGGAAGTTTGAGGATTTGCCAATAATGCTCCTTGCACTGGAGCTTTTCCTTTCGATTTACGTCCACGGGTTGCCGAAGAACCACCACGAGATCAAACCATTGTGAATTTTTGAAAATATGAGAAAAAAGAAAAAAATGAAATTTTTGGGGAAGTTGGTAGAAATATCAAGAATTTGGATGGTAAGTTGGTGAAATGGAGTGCAATATAGGTAATTAACAATATGGGAATGAAAATCCCTCAAACAATTTTCCAGGAGAGGGAAGAAATTGGGAAAATTTTGAGGAGGAAACATCAATAGATCGCAAGAGAAGGGTCCGGTGGGTAGTGTGAGTTTGAAAAAAGGAAAATGAACTATTTTAAACAGGCAGAGGAATTGTTCAGACGTCTGAACTATTTGTCTGCGTCAAACGTGCATCCGAACGTTGAAGAACGGACGGCCGAGCTTCTGTGCCAGTGCGTCTAAGAATGTTTCGGACGAAGAAGAGCGTTCGTCTTAGTTTCAGAGAGTTTGAGAAGAAAGGGGTGAGAGTACGGACGGTTAAAAGCGTCCGAGACATAGAGGAATGTTTTGGACGTTTAATAGCGTCCGACAAAGTATGTGGTTTGGAGGATCATGAGTGTCCGAACACAGAAATTAAACAGATGTGATATTAATGATGCTCAAATGAGTTCTGAGAGATTCAAAGCGATCTAAAGCCAAAAGTTTAGTAAAAATATCAGCAAGTTGATAGTTTGAACACACAATTTCAATACAAATTTCCTTTTTGCATACAAGATCTCTAATAAAATGATACTTGACATAGACCTGTCTCTATGTGTTTGGTTCTAGAATGCATGACAGGATTTTTTGTGAGATTAATTGCACTAGTGTTATCATATTTTGTAGGCACACAATCAAAAATAACACCAAAGTCTTTTAATGTATGTTCCATCCACAGAAGTTGAGCACAACACTTTCCAACAGCAATATATTCGGCTTCTGCTGTAGAAAGTGAAATAGAATTTTGCTTTTTGCTAAACCAAGACACTAGACAGTTACCCAAGCAATGACACATACCACTAATACCTTTTCTATCAATTTTACAACCAGCAAAATCAGCATCAAAATAATTAATTAAATCAAAAGTGGAGGATTTTGGATACCAAGGACCAAAATTCATTGTTCCTTTTAGGTATCTGAAATTCTTTTTACAGCAATTAAGTGTGACTATTTATGACAAGATTGAAATCTAGCTCATAGACAAACAGTAAACATAATATCTGGTCTGCTAGCCATTAAGTAAAGTAGGCTTTCGATCATACCTCTATAGTGTTACCTGCTTGACATCTTTATCAAGTTTGGTTGAGGTACACATAGGTGTCCCAACTTGTTTGCAATCTTCCATTCCGAATCGTTTGAGTAGCTCATTTGTATACTTGATTTGTGTAATAAATGTCCCTTCCTTTGTTTGATGAAATTGAAGTCCAAGGAAAAATTGTAATTCTCCCATCATACTCATTTCAAATTCCTTTTGCATCAAGTACGAGAATTCCTTGCACAAGCTTTCATTAGTTGCTCCAAAGATAATATCATCAATGTAAATTTGAACAATTAATAAACCATTAAAATCAGTTGTGGTGAAGAGAGTGGTATCAATAACACCTATTTTGAAATTATTTTCAATCAAAAAATCACTTAACCTTTCATACCAAACTCTTGGAGCTTGTTTCAAACCATATAAAGCTTTGAAAAGTTTGAAAACATGATTTGGAAAATTTTTGTTTTCAAAACCTGGAGGTTGTTCAATGAAAACTTCTTGATCAATAAACACATTTAGAAATGCATTCTTTAACATCCATTTGGAATAATTTGAATATCTTAAAACATGCATATGCAAGAAACATGCGAATAGATTCTAAATGAGCAACGGGTGCAAAGGTTTCATCAAAATCATTACCTTCTTCTTGAGCATAACCTTTTGCAACAAGTCTAGCTTTGTTCTTAATAATTTCACCTTTATCATTTAATTTATTTCTAAAAACCCATTTTGTTCCAATTACGGGTTGAGCTGATGGTCTTTCAACCAAAGTCCATACATTTTTTTTCTCAAATTGGCCAAGTTCATCTTGCACAGCAAAGACCCAAGATTCATCATTTAATGCATCATCCAAATATTTAGGTTCAATATGAGAAAGTAATGCAGAATTACTATTCAAAGGTTTATGAGATCGAGTTTTTACCCCATCGGATGGATCACCTATGATCAAATCTTGAGGGTGACTAGAAACAAATCTCCATGCTTTAGGAATATCTTTTGGAGTATCTTAATCCTTTTCTCCTTCTTCATCTCAAGTGATTTGTATTGCTCACATTGTTTGGCAAGATCTCTTGATGTTCTTCATGGATAGTGAGCTTCTCAAGCTCCTTTTGAATACCTCCATCTTCATCTTCACACACATTCTTTGAAATAATATCAATAGTTTCATCGAATGTAACATGCACAACTTCTTCAATCAAAAGTGTACTTCTATTGTATAATCGGTATGCTTTCTTGTCACTAGAATATCCAAGAAAAATTCCTTCATCCGATTTTTTGTCGAATTTTCCAAGATTTTCTTTGATTTTTAAAATAGAACATTTACAACCAAAAACTTTGAAATAGCTCACAATAGGTTTTTTACAAAATAAAAGTTCATAAGGTGTTTTATTTAAAATAGGTCTTAACAAAACTCCATTCATAACGTAACAAGCCATATTAATGGCTTCGGCCCAAAAATATTTTGGTAAGTCACATTCACTAATCATAGTTCTAGTGGCCTTTTGAAGTGTTCTATTTTTTCTTTCAACAACACCAAATTTTGTTGAGGCACTTGAACAACTGAACATGTGAAATACCGTTGTGATCACAAAACTCGAGAAAACCTCCAAATTTAAATTCGGCTCCATTATCACTTCTCAACCGGATGATTTTTAAATTCAACAAATTTTGAATTTTGGAAAATAATTTCACAAAATTTTCAAAAGCTTCATTTTTGTGAACAAAAAATAGTACCCAAGTATACTTAGAATAATCATCAACAATCACAAATGCATACTTACTACTACCGAGATTAGCATATTGAGTTGGACCAAACAAGTCTAGATGCAATAATTCTAGGGGTTTAGAAGTAAGACACACAATTTTTCGGTTTAAAAGACACTTTAACTTATTTCCCGAATTGACATGCATCACAAATTTTATTTTTCAAAAACTTCAATTTTGGTGACCCACTTACCAATTGCTTCTTGGAAAGTTTTACAATTAAATCCATGTTAAAATGACAAAGCCTTCTATGCCAAATCCAAGGATCATCTATAGGAGGCGGTTAGACATTTATATTATTACTACTAATATTGTCACGGCAGATCACATAAACATCATTGTGCCTAGTACCTTTAAACAAAACAACATAATTTTTATCAAGATTTAGACATTCATGTTTGGTAAATAACACTTATAGATTTTTATCACATAGTTGACTTACACTTAATAGATTGTAATTCAAATTATCAACAAGAAGCACATTTTTAATCAAGATCTCACCATTTTTACCTACATCACCAAGGCCGATTGATTTTGCTTTCATGTTATCCTCAAATGTTACTTTTCCACTGATTTTGGATTTGAGGTTTGTGAAGATAGATGCATCACCGGTCATATGTCTTGAGCACCCACTATCTATGAACCATTTTGCATCCTTGGTGATATTCATTTCCTACACAAGAAATCAATTGATAATTTTTGGTACCCACATTTTCTTGGGTCCATAAGAGTTAGTAAAATGACTATAAATCCATATGGAATTCATACCATGTTTTTTAATAACTATTTCTCTTGACATAGCAATTATTTTTCACTTGACCATGTTGTTGACAATAATTGCAAATAACATTTTTATTTCCATATAAGGATGATTTTGATTTTACAAAGCATAAACCATTCCTTCTAAAGGTGACAAAATTCTTGTTGATCAATACATTTCTATTCCTTTTCAAATCAACAATATTTTCCTTTTTTCTATGCAAAAGAATATTCAAATCATCCAATCTTTTCTTCAAGGAAGCTTGATCTTCTTTGATCCTTGTTTTCACATGCATTCTTTTCTTCAAATCACTGTATTCTTGTGACTCCTTCAAGCTATTGTGTAATTTTAAAATGAAAGCTTCAAGATCATTGTCATCATTTTCGTCATTAGAATCATAAATAGACACTACAAGAAAATTGCAAATTTCATGCGGATTTTTGCTGCGGATTTTTTCCCCAGGAATTATATACGGATTTTACTGCAAATTTTAGTTTTCACGATTTGGGATTAAAATTTTGCTACGGACGTTAAAAAATCCGCATCAAAATCCGCAGATAACAGTCCCTCAATAAAGCGAGAACGTATTATTTACAAAAATTGAGCAATAAAAATCGAAGGAAAAATTAAGGACAATAGCAAATTTGCTGCGGAATATATTTCCGCAGGAAATTTGCTGCGGAATTAAATGTCCGCAGCAAGTGTGCTGTGGAATTTAAAGTTAAATTCCGCAGCAAATTTGCTGCGGAAATTCCTGCGGAAAATTCAGCAGAAAAATTCAATTTACAGTGCAGAAACCCATCACATTTTGGACAGATCTAATCGGGAAAAAATTACTTTTCCTCTCCATTTCCTGCACCATGGACCACCATTCACCCTTGACCTTCCTTCCAAATGACCATCCATTATTGTCAAAGCCTAAATTTCATCCCTTCTTCCTCATTTCTTTCTCTCCTCAAGCAATTTTGCTCCATCCTTCCTCTTGAAGAAGCCGCGTGAACTTGGTGTTCATCTTGGATTCGATTTGTCCAGCCACCATCTCCTCTAGCTGGTGCAACTGTGCACATCCTCAACCATTTCCAAGGTGATTGATTGATCTACCATTTCAATTTTTGTTCTTTTATCTATTTTTTTTTTAATTCTTTTTATCCATAATTTTTGTGAGTGGTTTATTTTGTTATTTTCAGTTTTTTTATTTTTTTTGCAGCTATTTGTTGTCAATAAATTGTGTAGGATTTTTGCTATGTTATTTTCATTTTTTTTATCCCTAATTTCTGTTGACAAATTTTGCTAATAATTTTTGTAGTTTTATTTTTATTTTATTTTTACTTTTTATTTTTTTTTTGTTTGTTTTCGTATAGATGTGTATAAGAGACAGGTTGGTTACCTTTCAAACGGATACATCCATAGGATATTGCTGCAAATTTTGCATGAAGATGAAGATATTTTTATTTTATTTTTATTTTTTTTATTTTGTTGGGTATCGTATACATTTTTGTTGTGTTATTTACATTTTTTTTTCAACTGTTTGTTATCCATAATTTGTCGAGGATTTTTGCTATGTTATTTTCAATTTTTATTTCCATATAATGACAATATTTAACACCTATACTATCATATACTAAATTTTTACTATAATAAGCAAGTGGAAAATTTTGATGAAATTATATTCTTATATTTGTCTAGAAATTAATTGTTTAACAAGAGACTAAGTAAGTCATTAGTTTATCTTAGACAAAATGGAAACTCCGGAGCAGTTTCCAAGGTGGATGTCTAATAGGCTTTTCGAAATCATCCGGTATGGAATGACAATGGAAGAATTTTTAATAACTGGTGGGTTTATAAATTTTGCTTGTGACAACCAAAATATTTGTCTCTTATACACATTAGAACCTTGCCATCAAGACATCCAGGGGAAAACATGTAATCAGAATTGAACATTCACCATATCTGAGGAAAGGCTTTGTAGATACGGGTATTGGACATCACACGGGAGGAAGCACCTCAAAATAATTTAAACTTTGATATGGATTCACCGATGGAAGGGGTCATTTTCACATGTATTCGGGCAAGCGAGTGAAATCATCCGGTTGAGAAGCTGTCTCTTATAGTAGTAAGTATGGATCTGTCTCGAAGGAGACACATCTAGTCCTGTCTCCTCCAAATATAGATTCTGCTAGGTTCTTATGAGATGTTGAATCTAGCTCAAGAATTAGTTATGGCCTGGATGTGAGACTCATTCAGTGTTGTCGACAGCTGTGAGGATGATGAGTTTAAAATCTGATTACAATATGTCCCATGGATGTTTTGATGGCATGGCACAACTAATGAATGAAGTTTGTTCTTCGTCAAATAAGATTCCTTCTTACTTTTATAGGGCAAAGAAACTAGTAGCAGGATTGGGTCTTACGAGCAAAAAATTTGATTGCTGCATTAATGGATGCATGCTGTATTGGAAGCATGATAGGGACTTGAGGGACTGTAAGTTTTGCTATGAACCTCGTTATAAAGAGCATAGAAGTTGTAAACATAATTGCAAAGATGGTGGCACGTAAAAAGAATGCATTATTTGCCTCTCATTCCACGACTTCAACGCTTATATGCTTCAGAGACCACTGCAAGGCATATGAGGTGGCACCAGGAAAATCGTAGGGAGGAAGGTGTATTATGTCACCCGTCTGATGGAGCGGCATGGAAACATTTTGATCGCACTTATCCTGAATTTGCTTCTGAGCCTCGAAATATTAGACTTGGGTTGTGTTCTGATGGGTTTACTCCCTTTAGCCAATCTGCAACACCTTACTCTTGCTGGCCCGTAATTGTTACTCCGTATAATGTTTCGCCTGAACTGTGCATGACTTTCCCTTTCATGTTCTTAACTGTTATCATTCCAGGTCCACATAATCCAAAAAGCAAAATTGATGTGTATTTACAGCCTCTCATAGATGAGTTGCAACAATTGTGGAACGATGGGGTCTCGACTTATGATGCATATAAAAAATAGAATTTCGTAATGCGTGCCTCATTGATGTGGACAATTGGAGACTTCCCTGCATATGGCATGTTAGCACATCATATGTTCAAAAGTCAGATGGAGTACGGCTGGAAAACTGGCATGCCCTATTTGTATGGAACATTCGAAGGCGTTTTACTTGAAGAATGGGAAGAAAAATTCTTGGTTTGACTGCCATCGTCAATTTCTGAACCCTGATCATACTTTTAGAAGGAATACAAATGACTTCTTAAGAGGAAAGAAAGAACGTTCTATCCCTCCTCCGAGGTTGAATGGGGACCAACTATGGGAGAGAGTTTGTCACCTACCCAGAATAACTGATAGTGGTCAGCAGGTTCGCTTTGCTGGATATGGTCAAACACATAATTGGACAAAAAGAAGCATATTTTGGGACCTGCCTTATTGGAAAAATAACCTCATACGACACAATTTTGATGTCATGCACATTGAAAAGAACGTGTTTGACAATGTGTTCCATACTGTTATGGACAACAAATCAAAAATCAAGGACAACGTAAAATCAAGACTGGACTTGCCAATTTATGCTCGTTGTCCGGAGTTGCATTTGGAACAGCTTCCGGCCACTGGGAGCTTGAGGAAGCCTAAAGCCAAATTTTGTTTAACTCGAACCCAAAGGGATGATGTATGCTACTGGGTACAGGGCTTAAAAATGCCGGATGGCTATGTGTCCAACTTAGCTAGATGTGTGGATAAGAAAGAGGCAAATGAACTTTCAAACGAATTTGCTCATGATTATAAGACTTTTTTTGAAATGTAGGTTTCTCAACAAGATTAAAAAGACTGTGAAAAACAAAGCTCATGTAGAAGGGTCTATATGTGAAGCATATTTAGCTCAAGAAATAGCTTACTTTAGTTCACATTACTTTGAGCCACATGTACTTTGTAGTAGACATAGAGTTCAGCGCAATGACGATGGTGTTGTCAATGATGAAAGGCAATCAACCCTTTCAATCTTCAATTTTCCTGGGCGTACAGCTGGTAAGGGCACAACTCGATGGCTAAGTAATAAAGAATTACAAGCTGCCCACTTACATGTTCTGTTAAATTGTGTGGAGGTTAAAGAATATCTTGGGTAAGTTGAGCCCCTTTTAAGTTAGTTAATATTTTGTGTTTGGATAATACTCTTACCATACCAATAATTCTGGTGCAGCATGTATGAGCATCAAGTGAGAAGTATGTGTAGTAATGTTAGCGAAACTATTATTGTTCAACAAATTGTTCATTCAACGTACAACAGTGGAGTGTGTGTTAGGGGCACAGGACAAGGCTCAGGTTGCAATGACTATTACGGTGTCCTCAAAGAGATTCTTGAATTGGAGTGGCCAGGACAACCAATAAAGAATCTAATATTATTCAACTGTGAGTGGTTTGATACATCTCCGCGTGGTGTGAAAGTTCATGACAAGTATGGAATTATTGAGGTGAAGAAAAATCGAAGATACGCAAAGTTTGACCTATTTGTTTTTGCTGCAATGGGTCAACACAAGTTTATTACTGCCCTTATCCTGGAAAAAAAATTGGCAAAAGTGATTGGTGGGTGGTTATTAAAAATAAGCCAAACGCAGCTGTGGATGGCAAACAAACATTAGAAACTGCCTATCAAGCGGATCAATCCTATTTTAATGCAATGATTGAGGAAGACCCAATCGAATGAATCTCATGCACGATGATGAACATGATGGTACAGAAGTTGATTTAGGTAGGAGGTAGTTAAGGGAAGAGGAAGAGGAAGAGGAAGAGGAAGAGGAAGAGGAAGACGAAGAGGAAGACGAAGAGGAAGAGGAAGAGGAAGAGGAAGAGGAAGAGGAAGGCGAAGGCGAAGGCGAAGGCGACGAATAGTAGATCCATAAGTATCCTAATAGTTATATAAGAAGAATAATTTTTGTACAAGAATAATTATTTTTTGCATTTATATTCTTTTATGGTTTGAATGAGGGATTTGTTCATGTTATTTTTCCAATATTGCTTACATTGGTGCCATGTGAATTTGTCTTGCATATTCATGTAATTTTTCAAGAATCCTTATATTATTGCTATGTGATTTTGTATTTGAATTAATCAATATCTTACTTGGTTTCATTGGTTGTTGTAGATGGCTGATGCAGGAGATCAAGGAGGAGAAAAAACCAAAAAGACAGGGAAAAAACAAATGAGGGGGAGTGTGACAGCAGCAGGCGTGTCAGCCCAAGTTCCTCCACCGCCATACTCCCAAGCATCACAAACTCAACAAACAAATGCCCACATTCCTGAGTTAATCCCCATTGCTAACCTTCGTGTCATGTGTCATGCTAGTCCATCCACATCTCAACAAAATCCTCAAGCTCAACAAATCCCTCAACCTTTCCTTCATCAAGCTCAGAGCAATCCCTTATTCGTATCCTCTCCGGCTTGTGGCTTCATACAGCTGCCAGTTCTTGGGCTGCCGTTGGAAATGATGCTGATGACACATTGATTTGGATAGAGCCCGATGGAGATGGGTTAATATTATTCATATTAAATAATCAGTCCCCAAAAAAGTCCGAAAAGATGGTAGAAAACCATCTTGGATGGGGGATAGTGCATGGGCAGATCTGAATAAATATTGGCAGTCCCAAGAGTTCAAACAAAAATCCGACCAAAATAAGAAGAACCGGGATATCCAATGCAGGTGCATCACTGCATACAGGCGGTTCTATACCACACAGAGTGCATTTCAAGAAAATGGTAATACTAATTAATTTCTTGTACTTTTAATACTTCATTATATTACAATGCCTTTGTTATTGATGACTTGAAAATATTTATTTCTTTTAATTACGTAAATGAGAGGGTGAAAACCCGCCATTCTCTGATTTCTATTTCCTTCTACCCATAAGAAGAAGGAGGGAGATTGGGTTCATCCTCGGGCCCAAGCTGCTTATGTAAGTCATTAATGCTTTCTAACAATCTTTTATGATTTGTCCTTTAATATTACATTTCCATAAAGTTGATCTTTGTTATATGACTCAAGCTCTTATACACATCTAGATGTGTATAGGAGAAATATCTTCTCAAAGTACTGCATTGAGAATGATAATATGTCTTCTGATGGTTCTCAACACTCACAACATCTGCCATCTGATTTGGATATTTGGTATGACGCCGTGGGAGGAAAAAAGAAAGGCAAAGTATTCTGGGCTTGGTTCTTTAGGTAGGACCATGAAGGGTTATTCGTCCAAACCTTCACACCCATACGACCTACCTGAGGATGTTGATGAGAGGATTAGGAGCACAGTCCACTCCCTTAGTGAAGAACTACAAGCCCAACTGGAAAGGGAGAGATTGGAAAAGGAAGAAATGAAGAAAGAGCAAGCTTCACTACAAGCCCAACTATCTAAAACAAGAAACCAGTTGCATACTTTGATGGAGCGATTAGGCGTTCTTCCTGGATCCTCTCGCCACCAGCATTCCCCACCCCTTGATGCAGATGGTAGCTCGGATGATTAGATTGTATTTGGTTGTTTACGTAGATAACTAAATGCTATATATGTATTGTATTTGAATTTGTTTCGTCGAATTGTTTTTTGAGATGAAATTGCTCGAATGTGACATGATGATCACTGCGAATTGTTTTTTGTGATGAAATTGCTGGAATGTGGCAGGATGGTACAGGGGGATGAAAAAACCAAACAATACATAACAAAAATTTTCTGTGAAAATTATTTGGAGATTTTGCTGCGGAAAATATATGGGGATTTTGCTGCGAAAATTATATGGGGAATTTGCTGGGGATATTTGCTAGGGATTTTCCTACGGAAATTATATAGGGATTTTGCTGCGAAAATTATATGAGGAATTTGCTGGGGATTTTTGCTAGGGATTTTGCTGCGGAAATTTACACAAGGATAATTTCCGCAGCAATATCCCCATCAAAAACCCTTGCAAAATGACGAAATTTTGATGCGGAATTACCAGCGCAATATATCCGTATGTATATTTTCGCAGGAAATTCCCCATCAAATTTTGCTGCGGATTTTATAATCCGCAGCAAATTATTATCCACGCCTTTTACTGCGGATTATTTTTGGCACCAAAATCCGCAGAAAGTCTTGTTTGCTGCGGATTTTTCATTATAATCCGCAGCAAAATCCGCATGAAAACAACAATTTTCTTGTAGTGAGAAGTTACCTCATCATCACCAATGGTTGCCATAAATGCCATTTGTGTCGTTTCCAGTTCTTCTTCAACTTCTCCTTCACAAATTGCAATCATCCTATATGATTTGGAAATTATTGAAGCGGGGCTTTCTTTCTTCTTTTTTCTTCTTAGAAAGACATTCATTTGCAAAGTGACCAGGTTGACCGCATTCAAAGCACTTTTCATTTTACTTTTTTTATTTCTAGCTTGGTTTTTCCTTTGAAGTTATTTGAGTTGATTGCTCCACCTCTTCTCATTCTCCGTTTGTTGATGTAGTGTTTGAGAAATTCTTTGGTGATGAGTGCAAGATCTCCTTCATCAAGATCTTCATCTTCTAGGTTGATGGAAGCATTTTCATCTTCTTCTTGAGAAGTCTTTAATGCAATGCTCCTTTTTGGTCTTGCTTCTTCATTATCCACCACTTTAGCCTTTAGCTTCAATTCATAGGATATAAGAGATAGGAATGGAATTTAAATTCTTAGTCTCTTCTATAGTGATTATTTTGGCCTCCCGTTCTTTGGATAGAGCATTCAAGATATTTCTATTCTTTTCGCCCCAAGAATATTCCTTGCCTAAGGCTTCAAGATCCTTAATGATGTCATTGAACCTACAATACATTTGGTCAATATTTTCATGTGGTTCCATCTTGAAGGACTCATACTTGGCAATAAGTAAGGATTTCTTTTGCTCTCGAACACCATCGCTCCCTTCATGGTTTTCCTTCAATTTATCCCAAATTTCTTTAGCAGAAATGCATCTCTTGACACGAGTTGATTTATTAGCATCCAAGGCATTGTATAGCATATTCATAGCTTACGCATTTAAAGTCAAGTTTGCCTTGTCTTGTGGAGTGAACTCATCCCTTGTCTTTTCTCTTCTTCTATTTGTATGATCATCAATGATGGTAGTTTCAAAGGGACCTTCATTTACAACTTACCACAACTCAATATCAATAGATTGCAAAAATATTTTCATTCTCTCTCTCCAACTAATAAAATTTGCCCCATTAAACATAAGGGGCCTAGTGATAGATTGACCCTCAAAAAATAGAGCATTGTTGGTTGCCATAATAGATCTTTTCTCAAAAAAAATTTAAGCAATAGAATGAGACCAATGCTTTGATACCAATTGTTGGCCCCAAAGCAACCTAAGAGGGGGGGGAGGGGGTGAATTAAGTTTCTTAAAAATTACTTTGCAAAATAATCACCAATAAAATCTTTTAAACTATCAAATGGATAAATAGATATAAAGACAATAAAGCTTATGGAATATAAAAAGGGTAAAGAGAGAAATTAAACAAGCAACACTTCCAAGCTATCAAGTTTGAAGTGTTAATCCACTAGAAAGTTTCACAAAATTGGTGCGTTAATAATCTTCTAATGTACACAAAGTAGGAGAATCCTTGCTCACACTAATTCACTTTAGTTGAGCCAAGGATTTTACTCTTAACCTCACTTTAGTACAAGATTATCACTCCACTCAATATTTTTGAATTGCACTTCAATGTACACACTAATACAATATCTTAGTCTTGTGAATTGCTCAATTGCTAATTTGCACTCAAATTACTTTTCTACTGGCTTGTATTCAATGTGTAAGATATATTTACAAACACAATAGAGCATGTATTTATGGGAGCAATGAATTCTGGGTGTAACTACTTCTCAACGGCTCAATAATAAAAGCACAAAAACTAGCCGTTAAGGGTTTGGACGTCCGATGTATTAGTTGTGCGTCCGACCAAGTGTCCGATCTCAGTACAGAGTGTGTGATGAATGCTGTTCGGACGGCCGAGTATGTGTCCGTTCCATCATCCGAACTAGGTTTCAGACTGTCTTGTTCATCCGAGGCAGACTTTGTTCGGACAATTGTATGCGTCCATTGTGAAGCTTAGGAGATTTGATTCTACCTCATCTATCGGACGAAAATATGCGTCCGAGGGATATTTCCCCGGATACTCCTGTGCGTCCGTTGTAGGTACTTGAAAAAATTTTCTTTCTGCCTATCCGTTTAGACAGGGAATTGCATCCGTGGGAGTTTGTATCGTCTCATCTAATTCAGGACGTTCCTGTTCATCCGAAAGATATAGTACAGTTTAGACAGTGTTCTACGTCCTAAAATCCTGTTTCTAGCAGACAAGATAGTAGACCTGCACAGCTTGAATTCAGAGTTTAGAGCTCATGTCATCTTCAAAATAAGGTTTAGGAAATATCATATATATATGTATAAGTATTCATATATTCGTATACATACATACGTATAAATATATATGTCTATGTGTATACGTATACATACATATATGTATGTATACGTATACATACATACATATATATATATATATATGTATGTATATATGTATACATGTATGTATATACATATTTTGAATTGATGAATATCAAATTGAAATATCGGGGTAAATTGATAAAGAATAAAGATGTATTCAAACATTGTAGAATGAGTCAAATAAAACTCAGCAATTTTATTAATAAAATATCAAAATACATTAAAAAACTTACTTGCAGTAGGCAGCGATAGTTCTCTCAAAAATTTTATATGAAACTAACTATCGATGCTCTATTCACTCCGCTTCTTCTTGCTTTCAAATGCGCTTTAAATAAGTAAATAAGGAATTTTGAATAGTTGTCTTAGTACAATAATTTTCATTGAATGGCCAACAATAGCCTTATCTAAGTATGACATAAAGAAAACTTTAAGTACAGTTATTGGAGTCCAAAAGCTGTAAAGTTGGAGTCATCCTTTTTGAGTCACATGCACGTCCTTGAGTAGTCAGAATATCATGTGCTGATGTTGGTCACTTTGATTTACTTCTTTGTAATTTGTTTTTTTCCTTAAAAAAATTAATCTGCTTTTGTAGTTTATTAATTGAATATGCTTTAATTACTTCCATTTCTTTATTTTTCTTTTGAGCATTGTTGATTTGAGAAATTGTATAATTTTTCAATAAACTAACATCTTTGGATGTTGGTGAATGAATAAAAGGAAAATGAAGAACTTGGCCATGTACTTCAGTTCTTATTCTTTCTTCATCAGTTAAGAATGGATATATTTGAGTAATAAAAGGAGTACATTCCTAAAATAATGTCTTAGGCTAAATTTTTAACTAAGATAAAAGAATTTTAGAAATATATATTTTGATTACAGATATGTGCTTCAAATAATTTGTATTTTATGTCTAATCTTTCTTCGTTTGCTGAATAATTTTTTTTAAAAAATTTTTCATAATATTTGAAAGGAACTATCCCTTCACTGACACTTATTTTGATCAGCTCCAAAATCTATTAGAGCTATCAAATTTATTGAAAATTCTTTCTTAATATTGAGAATAACAAGAACATGCCATTTTTTGAAATTTCATTCTAGATATAACTGCTATAAAATCTGTCTTTTTCTTCTGAATAAGTAGAAGGGTTATCTTGATTATCTATTTCATTTTGTAATTTTATTGATAAGAGAGAAAATTTATTCTATTATTTCTTATTGTAAATTTTTATATCTTTTTAAATTTTTATTCTACATTTTCTTGTTGTAAAATTTTTATATCTTTTTTAATTTGATTTATTTCAGGCATAAAAATATTTGAAGGTTTTTTAAACCTATTAAATATTTCTTGAAGATTAAAAGGTTCTATTTGAGGTTTTTCTACTTGTATTACTATGTCTCTTAGTTTTAATAAATATTTTATAACTAGGTGTGTAAAGGCATCAAGTTTTTGCAACCACATATGAAAGAAATTAACAGTGGTGAGTATACCCCGCCTGTCACGCGGGTGACCCGGGTTCAATCCCCGGCAACGGCGCCAAAAACTTGATGCTTTTACACACCTAGTTATAAATTAATGAAACACCTAAATCCTACTACTAAGTAGATGGTATCCAGAAAGTATACGGTTGTCAACTAGTAGTAAAGAGAAGTAGGGTCGTTCCCACGAGAATTGTTGGAAAGCAATTGCCAAGATTTATGGGCGCTTGTGTAGTTAAGCAAAATCAAATGATGAGTGATAAAACTATTCTAATAAAAATCATAATCTTAATCCTAACCTAAATTAACCAAATTAAGACTAAAATTAAAAGCAAGAAAATCATACCCAACTAAAAGGACTTGAAATGAGAAACCTTGAATATTAAAAGCAATCATTTCTAAATTATAAATTGGAAAGAGTTAAACTAGAAATCTAAATATTTACACATTGGATTTTTGATAGAGATAAAGAAAGCCCACTTAGAATTAACTAGAAATTAATGCAAGAAATTGAAAATTCTAACTAGAAATGCAAGAAATTATCAAAAACCCTAATTTACCTAAGAACTCTAACTTGCAAGTAAAGAAATTCTTACTAAATTAGACAAGAAAGCAAATAAAAATTATATCTACGCGAAACTTGCGATTAACCCATTGCAATTATCTAATCAAAATTTGAACTTGACAAGAAATTAAAAGAAGATCTAAGAGAAAATTAAAGAGAAATTTCTATTTAAGAAGTAAACTTGGAGTTCAAGCTATCGTAAACTATCTAAAAACTAACTAAAACTATCTACTACTTACTCTTTTTCTAATTCTACTTCGCTTAAATAGTGCAACATTACACAAGGCAAAATTATGAATTTTTGCCTGGAAGTTTACAAAATTGCCCTTACAACTTAACTCTCAGCGA
Organism: Cinchona pubescens; assembly: GCA_025175665.1. NCBI lineage: Eukaryota > Viridiplantae > Streptophyta > Magnoliopsida > Gentianales > Rubiaceae > Cinchona > Cinchona pubescens. The sequence goes on from JANKKI010000084.1 coordinate 2,421,262, forward strand.
TTCGAGATAGCGGTCTAGAACAGTCGAGACCGCGATCTCGACTCTCCTCCCAACATTTTTCATTTCATCCATTTTTGCAATTTGGTCCCTTGAGCTTTGTTCCTTCTAGCTTCCAACCCTTAATTTTTTAACCTGCATAATATTAACACCATTAAGCACTTAATTAAACTAAAATTTTAATAAAAACTTATCAAATCTACCAAGAATGGAAATACAACCACATATGAAAGAAATTAACTAAAGTCTTCAATTACTTACCTAAAATTCGGGATTTAAACTATCAAAATTCTATAATTTAGAGGAAAATAATTCTAGTTTACTAGAGTTATCATGTACCCCCGAAATCCAAGGCATGTCCGCTCAAGCCTGCGAGGGTTTACGAAATTTATTATCTTTGATATCTTTCTTCATTTGGTTGGACTCTTTTTCAAGGGTTTTCATATATGCGTTTCTTGTAGGATGAGAAAATTAAACCCTAAAGTCCCTTATAAATACCCCTTTGATAGTTGAGTTGGGACACTTGAAGTTTTATCATTCTTTAGTCATAGTTTGATAGTTTTACTTTGTGAGTTCTTCCATAGCCTTTTGTGCCTAAAAACACAATTCTTGTTTAAGGGAACTGAAGCCATGAATTCTTTAATGTTGTGAGACTTATTGTTTTCAATTATTCAATTGTTATTTCAAGTATTGGCTATTTTTTTGCATTTAACTTTATGATTGTTCTCTTTTGATTGCTATGTCTATAGTGTAGTTAATTAATGGATTCAATCTATAGTTAGATTAATATTGCCTGCGGTGTCCAATTTAATCTGTGAAGCAACTAGATTTAATAATTGTTGGATTAGGTTTATTGAATCTAGGAAAAATAACCAAGTAATTGACATAACTGCATGTGCTTATGTTATAGTAGTCTAATTGATCTTTGTAGTTATCAATGCTTCCACTTAATTAATTAATTTTTGGCACTTGTCTAGAATTAATTGGTGATTAGGGTTAATTAGATTGCATGTTGATGATTAACTAAACTTAAGGAAAGATACAAGAATACGTTTTGAATTGGAATTTGGGCTAAGTTCTTCAATTAGTACTTGAAAAAGAAGTATTATAATCTTTGTCTTGATGATTAATTATCGAATTTCCATGGTGGATGTCAACCAAGACTAAGAATATTTCTTCTGTTGATTTCTTTCATTTCAATTCAATTCCTTTCTTTTAGTTATATCACATTTAGTTCAATTTTCTTCACAACTCCCATTGTTACAACCGAATCATAATTAGTCACACTCTCTATGAGAACGATCCTATACTTCCACTACTACATTAATCTTTATAAATATAGGTTTTATTTTGGATGCAGCCAATAGCATGACCAAACTTTTGGCGCTGTTGTCGGGGAATGTTTTGCTTTGATTGTGTTTTGGTTTGATTTTTGTTATACTGTTTTATTTTTCTGCAAACTTTTGATTGTGTTTTGGTTTGATTTTTGCTATACTGTTTGATTTTGTTTTTAACTGTGCATGCATAAAACTTGACCTACTGATAAAAGTTCTTTGCAGTTTGACCCAGAAATTGAAAGAACTTTACACAAGTTAACGAGAAAGGCATGACAAGGATTACAAGAGGAAGCAAATATGGCCTGAAATCGAACTCTTAAGGAGTTCGCGGCTTTGAATTTAAATCAAAAACCTCTTTGCATTACTTATCCTAGTTTAGATGTTGATGTTACTTTTGAGTTGAAATGTGCACTAATCCATCTTTTCCCTTCTTTTCATGGAATACCAGGTGAAGTCCTCAATAAGCATTTAAAGGAATTTCATGTGGTCTACACAAGTATGAAACCTATTGGGGTCTCAGAAGAACATAAAAGTTTGAAAGCATTTCCATTCTCGTTAAATGACGAAGCAAAGGATTGGCTATTTGATCTATCCTCAGGAAGTATTACTAAATGGGAATAGATGAATAGGCTATATCTCTTAGCCAAGAATGTCCTAGTGATAAGTTCATAATTGTGTTATATTTTGTGTCATTTACCACATTTTAATTTGTTGTAAGCAAGATTTGAGTTTTTATTGAGCTTAATTTGGTTATTCTTAGTTTTTTCTGGGTTAAAGTGAAAAAGAGCTGAAAAATATGGAAAAAGATGAAAGAAAATGCTTAGTACGGAACATGCACGAGTATGAAGTCATTTCGGACGGTATTTTGTATTTCAAGCATAACTGTTTATCCCCAGCTCCAATGGAGGTGATTTAAGATGCATTGGAAAGATAAGAGATAGAGCTACAACTTTCATGTTTTACACTCTTTCATATTACGCAATAATCAAGGTGAAAATCAAAGCCAAATACGAAGCACAGTTGAGAAAGCCAGCGCACAAGTGCTGGAGCTATGCAGCGCATGTGCGCTGCATCCGGGAGCAAAATCCTAGCAGTGGCTCGCGCGCACATGTGTGCTAGGGTCCCTGTGCATGTGCGAGGAGGATGAAACATGCCTGGAACTTATTGCCTTGCGTGCACATGCGTGCAAAGACCCCAGTGCATGTGTGTGAAGGGCAGCAGGGTGGAGTAAAGTTGAGATTTTGACATATTCTTTGCCCGGTTGGACACTTTTTCACCCGATTTCATGTTCTTATCTATAGGCATTAATTGTAACACTAAATACTCATTATAAATACCCCAAGTAGGGTGAGAAAAAGGGATCGACACTGTTATTTTCTTTTGGCTAGGGTTTTAAGGAGTAGAAATTCTTCTTTATTCTTTTATGGCACTTTGTTCCTAAACTCTTTTCTTGGTTGAGGGATTTGAAGCCATGGTCAATTCTACAAAGTTGTGAGACTTCTTGTGCTTCAATTATTCACTTTTATATGTCAAGGATTGATTATTTTTCTATGATTAATTTTGTGATTGTTATTTTTAACTTGTTATTACTGTAGAATATTAAGTTATTGGAATTAATCTAGAGCTAGATTGTTTTAACCGCGCGTGTGCTTAATTCAATCTATGAAGCAACTAAGTTTGATAATTACTAGATTGGTGTTCTTGAATTTAGTTAAATTAATCTTCTAATTGGCATAACCACATTTGTTTATGTTTAATTAGCCTAACTGTTCTTGTTGATCTTAAAGCTTCTATTAAATTAATCTTTGGCGCGTGTCTGGGTTAAATTAATAGTTAGGGTTAATTGGATTGCGTGTTGAAAATTAAGCAACTTTAGAAAGAAATAAGAATCAACTTTGAATTGGTATTCGTTCGGGTTAATTCCTCATTTAGTGCTTGATATAGAATTAAATTATCTTGTGTGTCAAGGATTGAATAATGAAATTGCCATGGTGGATATGACCAAAACCAAGACTTTTCTTAATTGAATTCTCTTTAGTATTTTATTGTTTTAATTTTAGTTTAAAGCATACAAAAACCCCCATTTTTCCAATTTAGCACAAAAATAAGCCCCGTTCTCTGTGGGATGAACTTGACTCACCACTACGGAACATTAGAGTTATTAATTTTGGGTGCTTACGACGGCATTGCAACTTAACAGCAGCATCATTTTGCGCACACCAAAATTTTGGCGCCGTTGCCACGGAACGGTTTGAATTATTTTTGTGCTAGTTATTTCTATTTTTCTTTTGTTTCTTTTTATTATTATTCTTCTGCTAATTGTGTATGCCTGTGATCCTGTCTGCTGGACAAGTTGAATTCTAATTTGATCCGAAAATACAGAGAACATTACGCAGATTGGGAAAAGAGATAAGAGAAAGACAGTTAAGGGAAGAACAATTGTTTAACTATATCTTTGCAGGTGATCTGGAACAACAGGAAGAGATGAACATGGCGCAACGACCTTTGAGGGGATTAGCCGCGCCCACTATGAACCAACAACTCTTATGCATTACTTATCCAGAATTATATGCTAATGTCACATTTGAATTAAAATCTAGACTAATCCATTTATTACCTTCTTTTCATGGATTGCCAGGTGACGATCCGAACATGCATTTCTTCTTAAGGAGTTCCATGTGATTTTCACAAGTATAAGACCCACCGGGGAGTCAGAGGAGCATATCAAGTTGAAAGCATTCCCATTCTCACTCAAGGATGAAGCAAATGATTGGCTATTCGATTTGCCTTCGGGTAGTATCACAACTTGGGAGCAGATGAATAGACTATTCTTGGCTAAGTACTTTTTAGTTTCTCGAACTGCAAATATTCGCAAAGAAATTGAGAGCGCTTGTTCAATGAAGAATCCTTGTATGAGTATTGGGAGCGCTTCAAGAAATTGTGTGCAAGCTGTCCGCATCATCAGATAAGTGACTCCTTGTTAATTCAATATTTGACCATAGACGTTGCTCGTGAGCTTATATTGAATATGGCCTCATGCTCTCAAAAGTTTGGGACACGACGTGATCAATCTCTAAGTGTGTTAACGAGGTAAATGTTTCATCATTAGAACAAGAAATGGCAAGTTTGACTTCTTTTGTTCGACAATTGGCTTCAGGTACTGCACCGAATGACAACAGTACAACCATGTGGTATCTGCTCAAATGAGGGACACTCAACACATACGTGTCCCACATTACAAGATGAAGGTCAAGAGCACGTAAATACAGTCGGAGGATTCCTAGGGCAGCCACGACAAAGTTATGATCCCTACTTGAACACGTACAATCCTGGATGGAGGGATCATCCTAACTTGAGATAAGGGAACCCAGCCCAAAATTAGCCTCAACAAAATCGACAGAACTTCCAACCATACAAGCCTCCATTCACTCAAAGACAAAAAGAAAATCTGAATAATCAGTCCGGTAAGTCTTTAGAGGAACGACTGGATATTTTAACTGAAAATACAATTCAATTCCAGTAGGATACAAAGGCCAGTATTCATCAGTTGCAACATCAAATGGGACAAATTGCGAATGCAATTAGCAGGTTGGAGGCGCAGAGCTTCGAAAAGTTTCGTCTCAAACTGTCATCAACCCCAAGGAGAATGTAAGTACAATTATGTTGAGGAGTGGTAAAGAGGTTGATGTGCAGTAGAAATTAGTTCCTGAACATATTGAGGTTGAAAAGAAGAAGACCACAGTCAAAAAAGAGGTTGAACGACGAGAGAAGAAAAGTAGCAACAGTGAAGATAAAAGTGTTCCTATGTGGCCTGAAGTTAAGCCTGAACCCCCATTTCCCGAGGCATTGAAAGAGTTCTCGAAAGAAGATCCCGACAAAGAGCAATACGAGACTTTTTGTAAGTGCGAGGTAAATATTCCTTTATTAGACACTATTAAACAAATACCTCTCTATGCTAAGTTTTTGAAGAAATTGTGTTTCCATAAAAAAAAGCAAAAAGAGAAGAAAATTAGGAAGGTAGAGGTGGGAAGAAATGTTTCGTCTATTATTCAAAAATTCGTACCTGAAAAGCGCAAGGACCCAGGTATGTTCTCTGTTCCTTGTAAGATAGGAAATACCAATTTTGAAAAAGCCATGCTGGACTTAGATGCATCTATTAACGTAATGCCATATTCTGTGTATGATGCCTTGAGACGAATTGGACCGTTGAATAAAAATGGTATAGTAATTCAGTTGGCTGATAGATCTTTGGCCTATCCTAAGAGAATTGTAGAGGATATATTAGTTCAAGTGGGTAGTTTGGTTTTCCCTGCTGATTTTTATGTGTTAGAAATGAAACAAGGTGATTCCAATGCTCCTATTTTGTTAGGAAGACCATTTCTAACTACACCCCAGAAAAAGATAGATGTTCAGAAAGGCACTCTTAGTATGGCATTTGGAGATAAAAGTGTTAACTTTAGCATTTATGATGACATTGAACCATCTGACCATACTAAATTTATTTCTGTAATCAATGTGTGTAAGCCTCCAACATCGAAAATTCATGAACATACCAATAATCAAGAGGTGGACACGAACCGTGAAGAACATCTCGAGGAAAAGAATAAGAACTTGTTTCAGGAAACAAGTAATGGAGGTCCTAAAGCTTTACTACTTTCTGTTGTGCAGGGAACAATTCTGGATTACAATCGCCTTCCTGGTCATCTTAAATATATAAGTTTGAAGGATAAGGAGATGGTGATAATCTCAAGTCAACTTAGCAACTCGCAAGAAGAGCAACTTGTTCGGATCCTAAAAGAGCAAAGGAGATTGAATCCATCATTTGTGAAAACAGTGAAGCGGAGGATCCTTGGACTCCTTAACATGGGAGTTACTTGAAATTGGTGAAAGAACATCAAGTCGAGCCAATGACAGTAAACAAAGGCGCTGCATTGGAGTCAACCCATGTCCATTTCAATTTTATTATGTTATTTTATTTTTTTTTGCAATTTTATTCTTGGCTTATTTTAGTTTAAAAGGATAGCATATTTTAATTTCGTTGTTAATTGGGAAATCAATGGCATTAAGAGGCTAAAATGATAAATTAGATCTTTGAGGGGTTTATGTGTTATGAGGGTGATTTAGGAGTGCTTATGTCTTAAAAAAAAAAAAAATTAGTTTTGCCTTCAGTGCACATGTGCGCTGAAAACTCAGCGCATGTGCGCTGAGACCCCTTTAAAATTTGTCTTTTGCCTCGTGCGCGCGAGGAAGCAGCGCACGTGTGCGTGACGGGATTAAAGGAACTTAACCTTTCACAAATCCCATTATTTCTTCACATTCCTCTTCTCTTTCAACTTCCTCTCAAACTCTCAAATCCCCCACTTCAAGTTTTCCAAAACTCACCCCAATTCCATCAATTTTACACCCAAATTTCTTCTTCTTAAAAGGGAAATCAAATCAAGGTATGAATTTCTCTCTCTTTCTACAATTTTTTTCCTTATGATTTTCCATTAATTTTCAACAATATGTTGAGTCTTTTTATGCTTTGATTGATGAAATCTCATATGGATTGAATTTTAAACGTAATTTGGAGTGATTGTTGTATGGATTATTGATTGAGGATGGATTTCATGTTCATAATATATAAAAAAATTTCCTCTTTCTTTATGCATGCCATGTGTTCGATAATATGTCTCAATGAATAAAAATGTTCAAACACAAGGCATTGATGTATGAATTTCGATGTAATTCCTAGGCCATTGATTATGCCATGTGAATTCTTTCTAATTAGTTTTCATGCATAGGAATGTTCATGCATTGTATATAAGCCTTAGTTTTAGGCATTATTTTGCTTGGATTTTTAGGTATAATCTAAGACTTATGATTTGGGGAAATGGCCTTTTATTTAAGTGTGGGGTGTTGTAATTGTTTTTTTGGGAGTCATGATGCATGTTTATGTTTTATAGGAATGGGAAGGATAGCAAAGAAAATAGCTACAGGCAAGGGTACCGAAGAATCCTCATCATCCGGGGCTCTACAACCAAGAGTCGGTGGTGGGTTATGATTTTTAATTGTAGCAGCCAAGCAGAAATATGACAATGATATCTCAAAACGGGCTGCAATTAAGGAAAGAGGCATACAAGTGCCATTGGCAAGGGTGCTAGAAATCAAGCTAGCCATTCGCAATCGTGGATAGGAGATTTTCACTTCCATTCCCATAGATGCCATCCTTCTTGTGGTACGTGAGTTTGCATATTCTAGTTTTGATCATTATAGCTCCACCAGAATATATGTACGGGGAAAAGAAGTGAATGTTTCTGCCAATGAAATCAACAGAGTTTTGAAGGTCACTTGTGTTCGTAACGATGAATGGCCCGACACCCGTAATGCCAACGTAGAGCTTCAACAGATCACAAGCGTTCTTTGTGACGGAGACGTGGACTGGACTTTTATGGCAGATGGCATGACGGCTCGGCATTTTCATGCTAATAAACTTAAGCCAGCAAGGTTTGTTTGGTTTAAATTCCTTTGTGGCCGCCTTCTACCGGTAAACCATCTTACCCATGTTACAATAGAACAGGCCAAATTGTTATATTGTATTGCTACCGGGAAAGCCATTGATGTCGGTCAGCTCATACGTCAACAACTCTGCTACTCCGCTACCAGTAGGCAACCGGAATTATGGTTTCCCCATCTGATTACGACTCTATGTTTGGAAAGTGGTGTGGTGATTGAGCCTTCTGAAAAAAAAAATTGAGGCCAGGCTCCGGATGATTGCAATGGAGGGTATACGAGCTCCGGTTAACAGTGTATAACTTCTTCTACGTCACACGTAGAAGAAGTTGATGATTCAGATGATGAGCCGGTACCTTCTCCACAGCAGTCGCAGGAGGAGCTTCTACATCAAATCTTGGCAGAACAATAGTAGATGGGCCAACGTTTTGATTTGTTTATGCAATATCAATTTACATGGCAGAAGACCATGGAGGCTCGTCAGATGACCAAAGAGCAGGGAGAGAACCCTTCTACATTTCCTCCATTTTCTCATTTTCACAAGATTTGGGCCCTATGCTCCTTGAGTTTTTATGCCCTATGTGTTGGGCCGTTTTCTTTGTGTGATATTTATCATAACTGATTTCCTAGACAATATTAGTTATTTTCATTAGTTAGGCTTCATTCTAGTTTGTTTATTTCATATTGCTTAGGTTTATTTTTGAATTGTCTGTTTTCGTTTATTTTTAGTTGTGTATCCCCTTAAGGGTGTAAGTTTTTCTTGTATTATTGTAGGACCCTTTTCTAAAATTTTCTTGTTTTTCTTATTGTCTCAAGGAAATTATTTTTTGTTTCGTTTTGTTTTGTTTAGTGTTTTCTCCAGCTTTCTTTCGCGACAAGGGGATATTTATAGTGGATTTTGCTCCAAACGCGAATTAAATCCAGAGAAGCTTTTCTTTTTCCATTTTATAGTTTTATTTTTGCATTGAGGACAATGCTTATTTTTAAGTGTGGGGTGGGAAAGTTATTTGGATTTTTGAGTTGTTTGGTGTATTTTGTCAATTTTGCTGCAATATTTTAACTTTTCCTTTGATTGGAGAGTTTGGCGAAATTTTGAAAATTTTGTGGATTAATTGACCATTTTCTAAAGTTTTCAAAAATTTTTGCTTAATGTATTTTTTCCATTTTTCTGCAGAATAAATCATCAGTTGAACCATGCATGAATAAGTAGTTGGTGTTAATATTTTTCCATTCATGATTTTCAAGATTTTTGAGCACTAAGCCATACTTTACTCAAAATCAAATTTTTGATTTGGGATATTTAGAGAAATTTATGTAGACTCAATTATGTTGCATCCCAAAAACTTACTTTATTACATTTTCGAAGCTAATTCTTATGCAACTTGATTTAATTTAAAAATGAGGGTAGTGCCTTCTTTGTTTTTTGAGCCTTTCTAGCCAACCATTTTAACAATTTATTCTAAATACCTTATTTGCACCTTTTTCTTGTGAAGAGAAACACCATTCACCTTCTTTCACATAAACTCAATTTACCTATCCTTATTGAGCTTAATGTTCTTTCATTGTTTTATCCTAAGTTTTCCCTTTTAGAGCTTATGGTGCACATTATTTGTTAAGGCAATATAAGGGTGGAAGTTTGTGAGAAGTGAGTGATGTATATTTTTGTTACGGAATAGGGTATTGGGAAAAAATTGTTGGAGAAAAAATAAATATGGAGGTGTTAATATTGACAGGTAGTGCCCATCACTGGTATCTGTATTTGCAGGTAGTGCCCATCACTAGTACCTGTATAAGGTCATTTACAAGTAGTGCCCATCTCTGGTACTTGCGTGTTTATTTGTTGCGGGTAGTGCCTAGAAAAATAAAATGATGACGTGATGTAGATATGTCCGAGGGAGGTTGGCATGTTTGGGTTGTTCAAAATTCTTCGTGGGTGTTTGTTACTCAAGTGTGGGGTTGTGGATGTTTGATATTCCGCATGTGAAGAGAAGTTTTATTTTAATGTATGGCCATCATTATCATAAAGCTCTTGTTCTTATTTGCGATATCCTTTCCCTTCTTTGGCTAACAAATATCCTAATTTCTAGTTCGAACTGAAAGTCCTACCTAAATTTGAATTGAATCGGTTGTCTAGATTAGTGGAGGGGTGTAAGAAGAGTGAACTATGGGGTGTTTAGAAAAAATTTACAGGGTCTTCATGATTTAATCTAAATAATTTCAAATCTAAATTTTTTGAATGGCTATACACACATACACACGAATTTCATGTTTTGGTTCTTATTAGCATTTGAGCTCTTGGGTTCTAAGTGCTAGACTACTCTAATTGCTAGATTGATTATTGATTATTTATGTGGATATTTGAAGGAATACGTTGAGTAGAAAGTGTTGAGCTTAAATTTTTTAATTTTATGTTTGATCGAGGACGATCAAAGGTTAAGTGTGGGGCAATTTGATAAGTTCATAATTGTGCTATATTTTATGTGTCATTTACCACGTTTTTATGTGTTGTAAGAAAGATTTGAGTTATTATTGAGCTTAAATTGGTTATTCTTAATTTTTGTAGGGTTAAAGTGGAAAAGAGCTGAAAAATATGGAAAAAGATGAAAGAAAATGCTTAGTACGAAACATGTACAAGTATGAAGTCATTTCGGATAGTATTTCATATTTCAAGAATAACTTTTGATCCCCAGCTCCGATGGAGGTGATTTAAGATGCATTGGAAAGCTAAGGGATATAGATACAACTTTTGTGTTTTACACTTTTTCAAATTACCCAAGCATCAAGGTGAAAATCGAAGCCGAATGTGGAGCACCTCCAGAAACAGTTGATGCACTGGAGCTGTTCAGTGCATGTGCGTTGCATCTAGAAGCAAAATCCTAGAAGTGGCTCATGCGCACATGCACGCTAGGGTCCCTGCGCATGTGCGCGGAGGACAAAACATGCCTGGACCTTACAGCCTCGCGCGCACATGCGCGCAAAGACCCCAGCGCATGTGTGCGAAGGGCAGCAGGGTGGAGTAAAGTTGAGTTTTTGACATATTTTATTGTTTTAATTTTAGTTTAAAGCATACAAAAACCCCCATTTTTCCAATTTAGCACAAAAATAAGCCCCGTTCTCTGTGGGACGAACTTGACTCACCACTACTACATTAGAGTTGTTAATTTTGGGTGCTTACAACGGCATTGCAACTCGACAGCAGCATCATTTTGCGCACACCACCTAGCTTCAGGAACAGGGAATATAAGGAAGGAGATATGCGAAATAAGGCAGTTCGATGAGGAATCCATGTATGATTATTGGGAAAGATTCAAGAAGCTTTGTGCCAGTTGTTCATCCTCATCATCAAATAAGTGATTCTTTACTGATTCAATGTTTTTGTGAGGGACTTTTGGTTCATAAGAGGAACATGATCGATGCTGCAAGTGAAAGAACATTGGAGAATTTGATTATAGAAACTGCTTGTAACTTGATATCAAATATGAGAGCTCATTCTAAAAAATTTGAAGATGGCATGATCGTATTCCCAACTATGCTAATGAGGTTTGTGTTTCTTCTCTTGAACAACAAATGGCTAGTTTAATTACTTTTGTTAGTCAATTAGCTTCGAGAACTACATAGTCAGTGCAAGCTTGAGGAATTTGTTCGAATGTGGGACATCCAACAGATATGTGTCCAACTTTGTAAGAGGATTCCCAAGAACAAGTCAATACATCGAGAAGATTTCTAGGGCAACCTCAAAAAAACTATTATCCGTACTTAAATATTTATAACCCTGGATAGATAGATCATCCGAATTTGAGCAACAGAAATCCACAAGTTCCACAACATGGTGCAAAATAATAGAAATAATTAATGCAGCCATATCGATTACCCATACCTCCAAGACAACAATCGAATTCTACTCCTCAATCAGGTATATCTTTAGAAGATATAGTGAATTCTCTGGCCACTAATACTTTGCAATGTTAGTAGGAAACCAAGGCCAGTATTCAACAATTGACAAACCAAATGGGTCAAATGGCTACGGCGATTAGCCTTGTGGAAGCCCAAAATTCAGGGAAGTTGTCATCTCAAACAATTGTGAATCCTAAAGAGAATGCCAGTACAATTGTCTTGGAAAGTGGTAAGGAAATTGTAGCACTAATGCAATCTCCGATTGAGGAAAAGAAAGAGGTTACGGTTGAACTCCCTAAGAAAGATGCTCAATCCAAAAAGGAAGAGATAAGTAACAGTAAGGTAATTGATTGGCTTGATGAGAAACCCCAACTTCCTTTTCCTCAAGCATTAAGGAGTGGGAGAAAAATCCTAATATGGATATATATGATACTTTTTGCAAGTGTCAGTTGTAATACAGTAACATTCCTTTATTTGATGCAATTAAACAGGTACCACGTTGCGCGAAATTTCTCAAAAGAGTTATGTACCCACAAAAGAAAGTAAAAAAAGAAAAAGGTTAGGAAAGTAGAAGTTGGAAGTAATGTTTTGGCCACAATTCAAAAATCCCTTCTCGGAAAGCACAAGGACCCAGGTATGTTCTCCATTGCTTGTAAAATAGGCAATACAAGAATTGAAAAAGCCATATTATACGTAGGTGCATCTATTAATGTAATGCCACATGCTATTTATGATGCATTAAAAATTGGACCTTTAAATTAGATTAGTATAGTAATTCAGTTAGCTGATAGATTTTTGGCCTATCTAAAGAGAATAGTGGAAGATATCTTAGTTCAAGTTGGAATTTGGTTTTTCCTGCTGACTTTTATGTAATTGAAATGGAAAAAATGATTCTAGTGCACCTATTTTGTTAGGAAAACCATTCTTAGCCACTTCTCAAACTAAGATAGATGTTTCTAATGGCACATAGATCACATCTAGTATGGAATTTGATGAACAAGTGTTAAACTTAATATTTATCATGATGCAAAATCTTCTTACCATACTATTCTTATTTCTTCAATTGAAATGCTTAAGCCTCCAATATAGGACATTTTTTAACCTAACAGCAATAATAGAGTGTAAGTGAGCCTGAATGAAGGAAAATGATGAGAACTTGTCTCCTAGTGCTAATTTGCAACAACATGTGGTAGCACTTGAAAGCTCTTCCATGTCTCAGCAAATGGGTAATATAGATTCTAACATTGTACCAACTACTAATGAGAAATTTATGCTATTTGTTGTGTAGGAAGCAGTTCTAGATTACAATTGTCTCCTTAGTCACCTAAAATACTTATTTTTAGAGGATAAGGAAAAGATGATCATTTCTAGTCGACTTAATGCACTGCAAGAAAAAGAACTTGTTCAAGTCTTGAAAGCGCAGAGAAGGTTGCATCTATCTTTCATGAGAATGGTGAAGAGAAAGATTCTTGGACTTCTCCTTAACATGGTGGTTAGTTGAGAAAAAAGAGGCCATTGTGTCGAGCCAATGACATGTAAACAAAGGCGCTTCGTGGGACATCAACTCATGCTCACAATAAGAGTCATTTTCATGTGTTCGTTGTTGATTTTATCGCTAGTTCCTCATCATTTATCTTTGCATGACGTTGTACTTCTTAATTGTATTACTTTAACTTGTTTCTTTTATATTCATTTATTTTTGTTCATTTTTCTGTTCTATGAGACCTTCAAGCGATTAAATTTTTCCTGAATTTCTTGGAATTTTAGTCCTCGATTTTCTTGTTTTTCTTAGTTCCTTGAAGATCTTAATATTTTGTTTCTATTCCATTGTTTAATAAGGAGCTCCAACTCACATCATGGGTATTTATTCAGCGATATACTTCACTAAATGTTCTTCATTACCAGAGAAGGTTTTCTTTTCACTCTCTATGTTTTTATTTTCTTTAACATCGAGGACAATGCTTCTTTTTAAGTGTGGAGTGGGGTTAAAGTTATCAGGATTTACAGTTGTTTGGTAGATCCATTGTGTAGTTTGCTCATTTTTGCTATAATATTTTTAGCTTTTCTATTGATTTGAGAGCTTTTCATGATTTTTGAAAATTTTTGTTCAAGGTAGTTGAAAATCTTCAAATTTTTTGGAACTTTTGCAATGCTTAGTATGTTTCTTTGATTTTCTGCATGATAATTCTTGATCTGAACCATTCATGAGTTGGATAGTCGGTGTTAATATTTTCCATGCATGATTTCTAAGAATTCTTGAGCACTACAGCCATAAATTATTTTTATTTTTGATACTTAGAGATAATTATGTAGACTCATCTATATTGCATCCCAAAAACTTGCTTTATTATATTTTCCAGGTGAAATTTTGCAGACAACTTGATTTGGTCTAAGGATGAAGTAGAGCATTTCTTTGGATATTTGAGGCATTCTAGCCAACCCTTATTTTGAAAATTTTATCCCTAGTACCCTGTTTGAGCCTTAATTTGTAATTAAAGAATGGAGAGAAATACCATTTGCTTTCTTGCATTAAAACTCATTTTACCTACATTTATGAGCTTAATAATTTCTTTTATTTTCCTATCTGAAATGTCCCTAAAGAGGTATTGCACACAATTATTTGTTAAGGGGATATAAGGGTGAAAGGTAGTTGAATAAAGGTGGTAAATTGTTTGAGTAAGTGTTGTACATTTGGTGTGATCAAAATGATGCTGCTGTCGAGTTGCAATGCCATCGTAAGCACCCAAAATTAACAACTCTAGTGGTGAGTCGAGTTCGTCCAACAGAGAAAGGGGTTTATTTTCATGCTAATGGAACAAGGGGGGTTTTGAATGCTTTTTAACTAAAATTAAAACAATAAAATAATTGAAGAAAATTCAATTAAGAAAAGTCTTGGTTTTGGTCATATCCACCATGGTAATTTCACTAGTCGATCATTGACACACAAAATAATTCAATTCTATATCAAGACTAATTGAAGAATTAACTCGAACGAATAATCCAATTCAAAGTTGATTCTTATTTCTTTCTAAAGTTGGTTAATTTTCAACACGCGATCCAATTAACCCTAACTATTAATTTAACCCAGACACGCGCCAAAGATCAATTAATAGAAGCTTTAAGATCAACAAGAACAATTAGACTAATTAAACATAAACATGCAGTTATGCCAATTAGATGATTAATTTCCTTAAATTCAATAACACAAATCCAGTAATTATCAAATTCAGTTGCTTTGCAGATTGAATTAAGCACACGCGGTTAAAACAATCTAGCAGTAGATTAATTCTAATAAGTTAGTATTCTGTAGCAATAACAAGTTAAAAAGAACAATCATAAATTTAATCGCAGAAAAATAATCAATACTTGAGATAAAATTGAATAAATTCAAGCACAAGAAGTCTCACAACTTTGTAGAATTGACCATGGTTTCAAATCCCTCTACCAAGAAAAGAGTTTTGGCACAAAGTGCCATCAAGGAATAAAGAGGAATTTCTACTGCAAGTGTAAAAACCCTAGCCAAAAGAAAATAAAGTGTCGATCCTTTTTCTCACCCTAAATAGGGTATTTATAATGAGTACTTAGGGTTACAAATAATGCCTATAGATAAGAACGTGAAATCGGGTGAAAAAGAGTCCAACCGGCCGAAGAAATCTATCAAAAACTCAAATTCGCGCTTCCTGTTGCCCCTGCGCACTTGCGCTGAGGTTTTTGCGCGCACAGGCAGTAAGTTCCAGGTGGGTTCTATCCTCCGTGCACATGTGTAGGGATCCTAGCACGCATGTGCGCGCGAGCTACTTCTAGAATTTTTGCTTCTAGACGCAGCGCACATGCGCTGCACAGCTCCAACGCATGTGTGCTGGATTCCTCAACTGTGCTCCACCTTCGGATTCGATTTTCACCTTGATGCTTCCATTATTTGACAAAATTGTAAAACACAAAAGTTGTAGATCTATCCTTTAGCTTCCCAATTCATCTTGAATCACCTCAATCGAATCTCAGGATCAAAATTTATTATGCTTGAAATACAAAACAGTGTCTGAAATGATTTCGTACTCGTGCATGTCCCGTACTAAGCATTTTCTTCCATCGTTTTGCATCTTTTTCAACTCTTTTTCACTGTAACCCTACAAAAACTGAGAATAACCAAATTAAGCTCAATAATAACTCAAATATTTCTTACAACACATAAAAATGTGGTAATTGACACATAAAATATAGTATAATTATGAACTTATCAACATTTTTGGAGCAAGAAGGAGGTATTACAAAAAAAATTCTTGAAAATTGCAGGTAGTGCCTATCACTGGTACCTGCATTGGTGTTTTTGCTGGTATTATCTATCACTGGTTCCTCTATGGGAAGCGAACATGAAAAAATGAGAAGAAACATGAAGGAAATGTCCAAAAAATGTTGTCATGTTGGACTAAATTGAAGAAGAATGGCTTCTTTTTTCTTTTTTTTTGTTGTTGTTGTATAAAATTCCTCCTAAGTGTGGGGTTATTTTTCTATAAGGATAGGTAGGTTTAATGTTTAAAGAGAAGTTTTATTTTAATGGTTTGCAACATTATCTTAAAGTTCTTTCTTTTGCTTTGTGATATCCTTATCTCTTTTAATTAGCCAATACCCTGGCTTAACGTTACAAGCTAAAAAGTCCTACCTAATTTAAACTGAGTTGGTTGTCTACATTAGTGGAGAAGTTTAAAAAGAGTGAGCTATGGGATGTTCAAAAAAATTCTAAGAGTTTGCATGATTTGATCTAAGTGTCTTAAAAATTATTTTCTTCAATGGCTATAACACATACACCGGATTTCATGTCTTGGGTTTTATCAGTATTTGAACTCTTTAGTTCTTAGACTACTCCTGATGGTAGAGTGGTTCTTGATTAGTTATGTGAGCAATTGTTGAGATATGTTGGGTGAATTTTTTATGAGCTTATTTTTTTTATTTCTATTTTTTCTCAAGGATGATCAAAAGCTAAGTATGTGGTGATTTGCTAAGCTCATAAATATCTTAAGTTTTATGCTTATTATCATTTACCTCATTTTTATGTGTTGTAAGCAATAGTTGAGTTAATTATGAGTTTAATTGGATTATTCTTAGTTTTTGTAGGATTGAAGTGCAAAAAGAGTTAAAAGGACGTAATAAAGTAAAGAAAAATCAAAGAAACGAAGTGTGCACAGGCATTGAGTAATTTGGATATTGTTTTGTATCTTGTCTAAACTTCGATTAAGTTGATTCAAGTTGCGTTCGAAAGTTAAGAAGAAGAGCTAAAACTTCTATGTTTACATTTTTCCAAATTCTGTCAGAATCGAGTTCAAAATTTGGGTTAAAATTGAAGTAGATGTTCTATTTTCATCGCACGTGTGCCCGAAATCCAGGGCATGTGCACTCAAGCTTGCTAGGGTTTATGAAATTTATTATTTTTGACAGCTTTCTTCATCCGATTGGGCTCTCTTTCGATGGTTTTCATGATTTCTTGTGGGATAAGAAAATTAAACCCCAGAGTCCCTTATAAATACCTCTTTGATAGTTGTTGGAGTTGGGACACATGTAGCTTTATCATTCTTTAGTCATAGTTTGACAGCTTTACTTTGTGAGTTCTTCTACGGCCTTTTGTGCCTAAAAGCTCAATTCTTGGTCAAGGGAACTAAAGCCATGCATTCTTAAATATTGTGAGACTTATTGTTTTTATTTGTTTAATTTCAAGTATTGCTTATTTTTCTGCATTTAATTTTATGATTGTTCTTCTGTGATTGCTATATCTACAGCATAGTTAATTAATAGATTCAGTCTATAGATAGATTAATATTGGCTCCATAGTCCAATTTAATTTGTGAAGAAACTAGATTTAATAATTGTTGGATTAGGGTTATTGAATCTAGGAAAAATAACGAACTAATTGACATAAGTACGTGTGCTTATGTTATATTAGTCTAATTGATCTTTTTGGTTCTCAATGCTTCTACTTGATTAATATTTGGCTCTTGTCTAGAATTAATTGGTAGTTAGGAATAATTGGATTGCGTGTTGAAGATTAACTAAACCAGGAGGTTAAGGAAAGATACAAGAATAAACTTTGAATTTGAATTCAAGCCAAGTTCTTCAATTCGTGCTTGATAAAAAATTGTTATACTCTTTATATCAATTATCAATTATCTAATTTCCATAGTGGATGTGAACCAAGACCAAAATATTTCTTCTATTCATTTCCTTCAATTCAATTCAATTCAATTCAATTCAATTCAATTCAATTCAATTCAATTCAATTCAATTCAATTCCTTTGTTTTTGTTATATCGCATTTAATTCAATTTCCTTCAGAATACCCCATTGTTACAACTGAAAATAATTAGTCATACTCTCTGTGGGAATGATTATGTACTTCCAATACTACATTAATCTTGAGAACTATAGGTTTTATTTTTCAGTGCAGGCGGCAGCAAGACCAATGTGCAGACCTTGTTATACACATACTAACTTTAAGGTAAATACCTTTTCTAATAAACTAATAAGTCTCACAAGACAAAAAGCTTTACTACTTTTTTTTTAAAAATGGATCTATTCAAATCATGCCCTAAGACCCAAGATTGCAGTCCTAAATTCATTTACATAGCGACTTGAAAATCCTAAATTTACAATAAATTTGGAAATTCTTCGATCAAACCTTGTGCCACCAAAGTCAGCTTTCTCTTTAAATTGAACTCTACAATTTAATTTTAAAAAAAGAATTCAACCCAAAAAGCTAAAAAACAAAATTGCAATAAATGATTAGATGAGAAATAAAATTGATCTTGAACTTGTAACACATTGTTCTTAACAGGTATTAAATTTGAAGGATTTCACAAAAAAAAAAAAAATATTTTTACCCAACATGAAATAAGAATTAGGTTGTAGGTGAGAAGAACCTTGCATTGAAATTTCAACCCACTCCAAGTTTCAAAAAGTAGAGAAGGGGGACGATAGGCTCGAGATAGGAGGTGCGATGGATGGTGTGGTGGTGGCTCTAGTGACGGCATTGGTAGTGGCGGTGGCAATTGGCAGTTGGCAAAGAGGGAGAAAAGGATGATGAAGGAGAGAGAGATAGGGTTGTTTATGAAGGTGATCCTTTTTTCCATATTACTCTTATGAGGATCTGCGTATGACCTGGATTGATGGTCTGGGTTGTAGAGTTCGAGTTGTAATTTCTTTGCCCCAACCAAATAGTAATTCCACTCATGAAATTGGGCCTAAAATAACGGGATTCAATTCCAATTAATTTAGAAACGGTAGTACCAAACAATATAATTAGAATTGGGCCTCTAATTTTAATTCTAAGGACCCAATTCTATGAAACCAAAAGCTCACAATTTAGCAACAAACTAGTAGCTTTAGGGTTTGTTTAGTTCTAGGAAAGAGGTAAGGAAAGTCGAGGAATTTCCTTAAAAATTGTTTCTCATATTTAGTTGTAGGGGAAAATTCCAAGGAAAAAGATTACGAAAAATGGTAAGGAAATTGATTTTGTAATTAGTTTAAAAATCATTTCCTCTTATTTTTGTTGAGGAGATGGAGGAAATTGAACCCTAAATTGGTCAATCATTATGCAGATCCTTAGCGAGTAAAAAAAGAAATGGGTTTTTTTTTTTTAAAGTGTCATAAGAATTAATGTCAGACATCGATCTTCCCTAACCCTAATTTCTTCATCTTCGTCTCTTAGCGAGTCAAAAAGGAAATGGCTTTTTTTTTAAAGCGTCAAAATTAATGTCAGACATCAATCTTCCCTAACCCTAATTTCTCCATTTTCTTCTCTTCCTTCCATTTAGCCCTCAATTCCAAACTCTTCTTCCTCATCGATTCATTCCCAGATAAAACCCCACCTCTTTCCTCCCCAAAAGATCTCCTCCATCCACCCTTCCTCGACTCTAATATCCTACCATTCAATCTCTCACTCGCCTATCCTCAATATCCTGATTTTCTATTGTTTTTTTCATTGGTTGTCCCCAACATGTTTTCAAAGTCTGGCAATCATGGGAGGTTCCTTCCAACATTATAGTTTTTAGACTAAAATATACTAAAGACAACTCAGGGCTGGCATTTGTGGGTCAAGTCTTCAACTTTTATGTGCAACCTTCCTAGGACTAGTCTCATAGCTGTTTCTACCCATTTTGACTTACCCTTCCTCTCCAAAAGGTACAATCTTTTTTACTTGTACTCTGTGAATTATAAGGTTAATTATGCGTAAATATTTTTTTGTTTTTTGGGAGGGGGAAAATTCACATTTTTTAAGTTAAAATCCTTAGAATTCTTTGTTCAAAGGTCGTCCAATTATATTCGATATCTAATTTTTGAGGCTTAGTTCATAGGGATAGAATTTAGCAAAAATAGGTAGCAATAGCAAGAGTTCAAATCAAGCTTGCAACTTTTGGAAGTAAATGCCATTTAACTATATTCAATGCCTAATTGGGATTAGCTAATTTGTATCAAGCCTTTTTTTAAAAAGCTTACTATGATCACTTTGCTATGTTCAAATGTGTTTTCACTGGTTTCTTGAAATTTTAATTTTTTTTTGATATTTTTGCTAAATAATAATTACAAGATTCAGTTTGTTTTAAATTTGGGAAGTTGATTACCATTTTTTATTTTTGTCCTGATGATTGTTGACTGGTTGTTGAAGATAGAGGATAGGGGTAAAAATAAAAACTGAAACCCCATATGGAAGTCTAGATTTCAATTTTGTTGTCTCTTTCTTTTTGTTGCCTTATGTTGTTCTACGAGGAATTGAATTTAAAAGAAGGTGAACTCCAATGAAAATAAAGAAAGGGATCCCAGAATGGAGTGGACATCGCGTTACACTTCAGATCTAAAGGTCGTAGGTTCGAATCCCACTGCAATCACCTTTTCTTGAGGTCCTTTATTTATTTATTTATTTTTTATTTTTTAAAATGACATTGATACAGTAGCTTTATAAGGTGTTTGCAAATTTCTATTTGATGCTTTCTTTTTCCTTTTTGCCCTCATTATGGAACATTATTTGTACTAAACTACAAGAGTAGTGTTGAAGCTAGTAACCTTGTGTCAGTTTAAGATAATTGTCAAAGGCAGTACCTTATGTCATTTAGATTGGATTATTTAATGATAAAAGATTCAAAGACAAAAGTCTAACAGCTTACCATAAGAAAATCTAACTTTTGTGACTTGCATCGTTTTGAAGGTCACAAATACAACCTTCTTTTGTAATGAAAAATAGGGTTCGAGCAAACAATAAAGAAGCATTCTTTTATGAAATGTAGAGGTATGCATGGGGCTAGTATCCACCACTCAAGGCTTCTGGCTGATTTGCCCTGCATACTGTAGATCACTAATTTTTTGACCTTAAACCGCACCTCATGACTTTGGATACTTGCATATCTGATACCTACCAAAAGATGGATACCCAACCCTTAACCAGTATCATTCATTAAAAAAAATTCATTTGTCACACACCACACACCAACTCTCTCAAAACACACAGTCACTAAACGTGGGTGCACACCATTATAGTATATCATAATATACACCAAACTGTACATATCATGTCGAGAATTGTATCTGGTTGCCAGCATAGGGCTGGGCTAAGGGGGTAAGGACCAAGGAAGGAAGGATGGATAGTTACTAGATGGGGGAATGGGGAGGAAGAACAGATGGCTAGTGGTTGTGGGTGATGGGATTTGCTGGTGCTGGAGCTGTGGTTGGTAGCAATGGGTTTGGTGTGCGTTGGGAAGAAGAGTGTATATCTCATAAGATCAACATGTATGAAAACTGCCAATGATGATGATGACCAATTCTGGTAATTAATTGCCGATAAATAAAGAAGGCATGTTATGGTCATTGTGGATTTTTCTTCAATCGGTATAGAAACATTCATTATAAATAAAGGAGGTGATTTTATCTTAGTCACCGGGAGGAGGGAGAGAGGTGTTGAAGAAGCAGATGGTAGGGGTGGGGAAATAGTAATGAAATATAGAGTTTCATTTTAAATTTACTTATATACCCCTAGGGTCAGGTACTTGCAGTTCTTTAATTTTGTGATCTATATCTGTATCCAAAAAAATGGGGATACTCGGCCCTTAACTGACACAGCTAATGGAGGAATATCGGACCAATATTTTCTGGATCGGAACGGAATGGGATGGGCAGATCTAAAATTGAATCAATGCATTTTTTTGCCCACTCCTAATGAAATGAAGAGAGGGGTAAAAAGTAATGGAAGTTTCTTATTATTCTTAAATGATAATGATTCCAGTACCAAAACTTTTTTGTAATAAATGATAATGATTCAAGAAAAAGAGGAATGGAACTTTTTTTTTTTGGTTCTAGTACTACAAAGTTGTTCCTGCCCACAAACACAAATTGCTTTGGTTACTTTCAATGTTCACACCAATATCTTCTTGCTTTTCTAGCTTAAGTTAGATGCTAGTAGATCTTTATATATATATTACCTTTATGCTCATTGGACTACTTACTATAATTATGAGAAGAGCAACTAGCTGATATTCTAAATTAATGTGCATGTAGGAATTTTTTTTTTATCATAATATTATTTTTGGTGGTAGACAAATGGGGACAAGGAGTGGAAAAAGCTCAAAAAATGGGTTGAAGAAATTGATGGGTCAAAATTTTGAGCTAAAGTGCCACATCATCAGGTACAACGATGCTATGAGAGAGAAAATGGTACCCAATGCAAAAAAATTTAGTTGTTTGTACCTTTGATATGAAATTTACTATGTTCTTCATGGTTTGGAAGGATTATATCAGATTCTAGGATTCTGAATGATGCATTGGCTAGAGTGACAGATCGTCTCGCTCAAGGTGAATTTTTTGTAATATTGTAAAAGATTTTCTTTGAACTTTTCTTTTCTTTTCCTTTAAAATATCCAAGTGATTATTTAACTTTATTGTGCACAAGTAAATATTATTTAGTTGATGTTGTTATTCAACTAAAACTCGAGTTCCTCATGCCTTACGGAAGTACTCGCTACCACTTAAGTGAGTATAGCAGTTGGTCACTAGAAACATGTGAAAAGATTTTGAACTTATGCCATGCTTTCTTGCGAAATACAATTGAGAGATCCATTGGTGTATTGGAAAATAGATTTGAGGAAGTGGAGTGGAACCTTATTTTGATGTGGATACTCAAGGAGACATTGTGTGGCTTGTTCTTATATTACGTAATTACCTCATAGGTATTGACTCCTTTGAAGATCTTGTGGAAGATGTTGATAGCAAACTCTTACGTCAGTCAATAGATGATTCATTTGAGTCAAGATTGGCAGATGACTGTAGGGAGGGAAACAACTGAGAGAAAAAATTACTAGTGAAATGTGGAGAGACTACATTCATGTTAAAAGACGTCGATCAAGTTATTCTTAGGTTTTGTGATAATATTAGAAGAGGTCATAATGTTTAATTGGTTTTTGTTGTTTTTGGTTATTACACATTGCTACTCAGATGTATTGCAGTTCTAGGTTCATTATATATGTTTTATAGTTTGTATGATAATAGTTAGAAAGTGTGATTATGATTACAAATTAAGTTTTTACAATATTGGTTAGGGAAAAAATTTTAAAATTAAAATATTTTGCATTGAGTGAATTAAGACAACTTTACCAATACTAGTTTATGAATTGACTATTTTTTTCCAAAAAATAGTGCATACTCATTTCATTATCTTGATAATATCTAATAATTGTTATTTGGAGAGATCCTTTCCATTTCCTATCATAAATCTGCAAACCACATTAAAAATCACTTTCCCTAGAATCACATTCCTTTCCTCCTACTTTCTTTAGTAATCATATAAGGTGAGGAATTTGCTTTCCTTTTCCTCTAGTTCCTTTCTTCACTAGTTTCCTAGAACCAAACAGGACCTTAGGAGATTGAGAAAAGAGTTGTCTAATAAGAGATTAAGATGTATGTGATACATTGAAGGACCTTAGTAGATACATTGAATGTTTATTGATCCCTAAATAGATTAAGATGTATGTGAGTTGAGAATACAAATGGACATCCATATCCAGTGTATTCATAACATTTCCTCTTGGATGTCCATGTATTAAAGAATATGCCTCATTAAAATCTTACTAGGAAAAACCCATTAGAAAACACCTAGTGAAGGAAAAAGAGTATATCATTCTTTTGTGTAAACTACTTGATGAATTACTACCTCATTAGACTAAAAACTTTTACTAGAAAAACTCAATGGGAAAAAAGTACGGTAGAGGAAAACAAGAGTACAGTGTATATTCAATATTTATAGTATACTTTGCTTACTGCCTTATTAAAAACCTTTCCAGAAAAATCCGTTGGGACAAAACTATGGCCAAGAAAAAGAGTACAGTGTGTACTTCTACTGCCCCTTATAAAAATATCACTTGATTTCCTTGAGATGATACATCCTAATTTTGGAAACTAAATTTTTAAATGTTCTTGTTGGCAATGCCTTTGCGAATAATCTGCTAGATTATCACATGAGCGAATGTTGTTGAATATCAATTTCATCATTATTTTGAAAATCATGAGTAAAGAAAAACTTTGGAGAAATGTGTTTTATTCTATCTCCTTTGTTATAGCCTTCCTTTAGCTGTGCAATGCATGCAAGATAGTCTTAATATAATCTCATTAAAAGTTTCTCTTTTAATGTTAAACGACATATGTTTTAGATATATTGAGTCAATGACCTCTAACCAAATATATTTTCTCCTTGTTTCATGTATTGCAATTATTTCTACAATGATTGGAAGTAGTGGCTAAGATTTGTTTTGTTGAACTTCATGATATAGAAGTTTTTCCACAACTCATTTGAAATCGGTCTTTATGCATGTTAGATAAATATCCAACATCTACATAACCAAATAATTTTGATCTAGATAGACTCATATCAATAAACCCTCATAGATATCAAAGTATATGTTTAAAACCATTCCAACATTTTCGTATCGGAGGAAAATTAAATCTTCTAATAAACTTACAACACGTTATATTATTATCAAGATGTATTAATGCTCTTATTGCACTAAGATATAGTACTTCAAAACCAATAAGTTCTTCATCATTCTCTTGAGAATGAAAAATGATCTTTCTTGATATTAAGCAATCTTACAACCATTGGGTATTCATTGGATTTTTTTTTATCCATATAGAATCGATACTTTTTTTGTACAGGTTGATTGATGAACAAAAATACTTGATCTACTCGATAAATGCTTAGAACTTTGCCACAATCTTTTACATCAATTAATTATCTTTTGAAGCAATTTAAGAGTTTTAATAATATTTATATCATCAACATATACAGTATTTATCACAAATTCTGATCCTTTTCTTTCCACAAAAAATAGGCAAATTGGATCATTTTTATAATTCTTATTAAAGAGATACTCGCTGAGGTGATTATACCATATCTACCTAGATTGCTTTAATATAATTCATACAAGGAATTTCATAATCTTTTTGAGCAATGTGCACGAGAACCTTTATATGCTTCAGGCATGCTAAATCCATTAGGGATTTTCACGTAGATATCGATATCAAATGAATTATACAATAGGCTCAATATCAATTAGACGCATTTCATATTTTTCATTAACTAACACACAAATTAGATATCTCTAAAGGTGATTTCATCCACCATGGGAGAATATGATCTACATAATTAATGCTAGATCTTTACGAAAAATCACTGTTTTAATTTTCTAATTTCATTGTTGCACAAATATCTATTTGTACTCTGCCAACTTCTGCACCTTTAGAAGTTTAGACTAAAAGTCTAGAATCTTCACTTTTTTTAACATGAATTTAATTTTATTTGTATCGCATCTTTCTATTTTAGCCAATCATTTCTATGTCGACATTTTTTTGACAAATTTATATTCAAGATCTTCGTTTTCTACTCAAAATATCAGCTTATATTATAAATAATAATGTTGTCAACAATAATATCTTTTTGATTCCATCTTTTTCAGTAGTGACATAACTTATTGAGATCTCTATATTTTTATTAGATTCAGCTACTAGATCCATTTTTGGGACTTTTATGATTAGTTATATCTTGTGTCTCTTCAGGAGCATCTACCTCCATTGTATGACTATCTTTAATATTTACTCTTTTTCTCTTACGAGGATTCTTATCATTTGGAACCGATTAGTCAGCCACACTTTATGCGCGGCAAACTATCATTTGTACTGATAGAATGTCACCTATTAGGACACCAATTAGAGCATTTTAGCTGGTATATGAGATTTCATAACTCATTTTAGGTTTGTAAATGAATCTGATAATTAATTATCAATAAATGAATTTTCCTTTAAACTTCTCGTTCACATAGCTTTGTACAAGGGTCAAAATGTAATTATTCATTCTATTTAATTTTTTCTATCCAACTACTTATTTTGTCTCCCTAATGTTGAGAAAACATTTTCTTGATTATCTGCAAATCGAGTCACATGTTAATATTTCAAGAGATTTAAAACATTTTCTTGATCATCTGCAAGATTTAATTAGAGAGGATGACTTATATATATATGTATATATATATTCCCAATTTTCTTTTATGATCTATCTTTATGCGTTGGTGGAGGAATTAGAATATATATCATAGAACCAAAAATCTTTAGATGGGAAAATTAGACTCCTAACCAAAAGCCAATTGTAATAGAAAGAAGTTAAGATAACTTGTTGGCCTAATGCGTATAAGTGATTGTTTCTGGAAACATATCATGTCCTTATACACAAATAGGTAATTTTATTCTCATAAGTAATGGACTATATATTGATTGGAGGTATTTTATTAACAATTTTTTTAGACCATTTTGTGTTTGACATGTGCTTTTGGATGTTTAATAATCATTTCAATTGATATTCAAAATATCATTAGATATCTGATATACAAATTTGCCTACATTATCAAGACAAATTTTTTTGATTGCATAATCTAGAAATGTGCTCTTAATCGAATTATTTGAACTAACAATCTTGCAAACTTCAGGTTGCAAATTGATAATAAGCACACATATGATCATCTAGTAGATGCAATCTACCAAAATCATAAAATATTTAAATAGCACACATGAAGAGTGAGTGGGCTCACATATCTCACCCCTTAATATGTTCCAAAAATATAAGGGATTCAATCTTTATTTTAACTGGTGATGGCCTAATAATTAAATATCTATGAGAACAGACAGCACAAGAGAATTCAATATTATGAACTAAAGAATCTTCTTGTTCTTCGATAGCTGTCCAAATGAATTTCAATGATTTTACGCATCATAATTTACTCGGGATGGTCTAACCAATCTTGCCAAGAAATTAGTAAATTTTGAGTTTACTACCATATATATTTCAATCATAACAATTATTGTGCAGTGCAATCTAGAAGAAAAAGGGTAAATTCTTTTTCTCAACAAACATATCTTAACAAAAATGATAGCAATAATGCAGAAATATTTTTCTTTCTATTATTCATTATTTTAATATAATATCTATTCAGTCAAATGTCTTTAAAACTAAATAAATTTCTTTGTGGCACATACAAGATAATGATGTGTTATTTATGGCAAATTTTGATCCTCTAGCCAATGATATATTATTTCCTATAGAGTCTTTAATTAGTTTTGTACTACCAATGATTTCATAATCAAATCAATTTTTCAATTTTTATGTGTGTGTAAATGCACTATATGTGAGAAATATTTTATCATATCTTGAAATACATTTATATGTATATCTATATGTTTCTCATTAAATAATATAAATATAATAATAGAGTTGTCATGCCCCCAAAATTGGACAATGACACGTCGCACCTTGGAATCACCCTAAACATGCAAGGATACACGAGCAATAAACAAATCATAAAACTTGTCATTAGACCTCAATGTTAGCCAAGACAAAACCACAAAGGTATATTCAACAATCATATCCATAACAATCCACAATAACCAAATCTTACTTACATACAAGTACCAGACTACAATAAAGCAACAATCAGAATTTGATATACAAGACAACTCCAATGAGTCCTTAGGCACACAGACCTAAACACAATCACAAACTTCACACTAAGATGGAAAACAGAAAAACTCTAACTCTAGTAATTGGGGTCTACACTGTAATCCCCTCCCAGGTCAGCACTTGGCTTAAGACTTGCTATCACCTCCTGTTGGTCCTCAACTGCAAACAGAAGGGGAAAACAATAACGGAGTAAGCATATAATGTGAGCTTAGTAAATAACATTTAAGCCAAATTATAGATAACACGTGCATAATTAGTGCAGGAAACAATATACGAGACATTTTCAACAATTAAAATGCAAATGTCAATCAATGATCTCATGGTTCACAAAAGTCTTCCCAACACTGGATCCAGGTCTACCTATTATCCACCCGAGTAGACAAAGCATAACAGAGTGTCTATCACTTGTCTTTCTAATAGATTAGGAATAACATTTATGAAGTAGAGTAGTCAGTATATCATTTCATCACTCACTTATAGCTATGTCTACTCAAGTGACCCATTGAGCTCTTCACAATAATAATTGATTAACACATAGCACAATAATAATTGATTAACACATAGTGCAATAATGAATAAGTAATGCATTACATAACGAACACATAAACTAGAAACATACCTATCTCATAAACATTACTCAGAATAAGTATACTTACCTTAATGTCAATTATTCTAGGGTTGCAAAACCAACCATATACAAGGTATCGACTTGTCTAAAAAGCGTAAATGTTACTTACCTCAAAATTCAATCTCGATGACATAACTTCGACGGTCTAAAACTCTAACCGTGAATCACCTAAACTAGGAGAGTGTTATACTATTAGAATAAAAATTGAGGTAGGGAATTACTTTTAGGCACCAAGGAAATAATCGAACACAACAAGTAAGGGTTGACTTAAATTCGTGAAAATAAGATAAAAGTCTAAAAATTAGATTTCATAACTTCAAATATATCACAAGGTAAGGAATTGTCAAAACCCTCATTCAAATCTCACCAAAATAATAGTTAAAAAGTCATTTTAAATTACAAATCAAGTCCCGGTAGCTCATAAACATATTTGGTAATAAAATCAAATTGCAAACAACAAAAATTAAATAAATTAATTTCTTGAGGAACTCAAAATTTAACATGAAAATCATGCAAAACTTGAAATAAAACTTACTTCTAAAGTTGGATTAAAGTCTAAGAGTATTCCTTAATCACCAATTTGATTTAAGGAGAAAAAATTTCCTAAACTAGTAGTAGAATTTGAGATTTGGACAGTGGATTTTCGAGAGGGTTCTTAACTGAGAAAAAATATGAACTAAGCAATTCTGGAGTGAAAGACTTCGTGAGGAAGCCTTATAAGGTTTATCAATTTTATATTTCGGTCTCTCAATTTTTATAAAATTATACTTTGACCCCACAAATTTTTGAAAATGTTCAAAAAGGATAAAACAGTTATTGAATACATGAAAGAGATATTAACAAGTATTTAAAGGGATAAGATCAAGTACGAAAATACGTGAAAAGAGCAAAAAAATCAGGTATTACACCCTTTCCTTCTTAATAAAAGTTTCGTCCGAAAAACTTAACGTACTTACAAGACGAGCAAGAAAAGGTACTTGTTTTACATGTCGGTTTTGGATTCCCATATTGCCTTCCTTTCTGAATCGTTTGACCATTGAACCTTAAAAAATGGAATAGACCAATGTCAAAGAACTTGTTTCTTAGTATTAGTGGGAATTAAAGAATGCGAACCAGTACTAAGAGATGACACATCTACCAATTCTTCCTTACCACTGATGGGTTAATACATGACTTGGATCGGATACATATTTCTTGAGTTATGAAATATGAATTACATTATGCACTCAAGCCAACTTCAGTAGTAAAGACAACTGATATGCCAAGTTTCGTACTCTTTTTAGTATCTTGAAGGGTACCACAAATTTTGGACTCAGTTTCCTGCTCTTACCAAATCTCATAACCCTTCTAATTGGTGAAACCCTTAAGTATACCTTTGTTTCCAACCTGAAACTCCAATGGTTTTCTTCTCATATCTGCCCAACACTTTTGTCTATCCTGAGCCGTCTTGATTCGGTCTCGAATAACAGCTATCTTGTCGACTATAATTTGAATCAATTCTAGCCCTGTTAATCTTCTTTCCTCGACTTCATCCCAATATAAAGGTGACCGATATTTCGTTCCATACAGAGTTTCATACAGAGCCATGCCGATAGTATTGTGATAATTATTATTGTATTTATAGGAGAACTCCATCAACTTCAAATGCTCGTCCCAGTTACTCTTATTAGAATTACTGGCACAAGCCCTCAACATATCCTCTAAGGTCTGAATTTCCTTTATGATTGCCCATCGGTTTGGTGATGAAATGCAGAACTCTAAACCACTTCTGTACCCAAGCTTATTGGTCGACTGTCCAAAACCTAGAAGTGAACCTTGGATCCCAATCTGAAATAATACTAACAGGTACACCATATAGCTTCACAATATTCTTCATATATATCCGCACAACCTATCCATAGGAGTAAAATTCTTCAGGGGCAAGAAACGAGCAAATTTGGTTAATTTGTCCATAATAACCCAAATTCAATCATGTCCCAATCTGGTCTTGGGCAATCCACTAACGAAATCCCTCGTGATATGCTCCCATTTCCATTCTAGAATAAGAATCGGACTCAATAAGCCACTGGGCTTTTGGTGCTTGGCCTTTACCTGTTGACAAACTAAACACTTGGATACAAATTTAGCAATAAACTCTCTCTTTTCATGTCGTTCCATCAGAAATGTTGTTTCAAGCCTTCTACATTTTAGTGCTTCTAGTATGAATAGAAAATCTAGAACTGTGAGCTTTCGTCGTGACCTCTTTCTTCAAGTCTTCATTTGCAGGCACACAAAGTTGTTCTTGCATCCAAATAATGCCATTATCAACTCGGGATTCCCTTGGAAATCTACTTTCCACCCTATTCCTGACCTTCATTAACACTAGATCTGTAACTTGAACTTGTTTAATCTTGTCTATCAAGGTCGGGTGCACTACAAGTGCTGCAAAAACATTGGCTGTGGCGTTCCACAATCTCCAAACTAAGTTCCTCCATTTGCCTTATCAACATGTTTGCTGTAATCTCTGAAGATTTCCTACTTAGTGCATCGCTCCCTGTTAGCTCATCCTGGGTAATAATTGATCTTTAAGTCATAGTTTTTAAGTAACTCCAACCATCTACACTACCTCATATTGAGTTCCTTCTATGTAAACTAGCACTTCTTCAGACTTTGATAATCTGTAAATACTTCACATTGCTCCGTATAAAGATAGTGTCTCCAAATCTTCAAAGAAAATACAATAGTTGCTAGTTCCAGATTATGGGTAGGATAATTTTGTTTATAAGGTTTCAACTGTTTTGAAGCATAAGTAATGAATCTATCGTTGTGCATCAAGACACAACCTAAACCATTCTTAGCAGCATCATTGTAGATCACGTACCCTCCAGTCCCATATGGCAAGGCTAACACTGGCACTGATATCCACCTGTTTTTCAGTTCCTGGAAAGTAGCCTCACAATTTGTATCCCATAAAAATTTGGTCTTCTTATGAATAAACCTGATCAATGGCATAACTATTAAGGAAAATCCTTCTACAAACTCCAATACTAACCTACCATACCCAAGAAACTACAGACCTCTATCACATCTGTCGGTCTCGGCTAATCAACAATTGCCTCAATTTTCTTGGGATCTACTGATACTCTCTACTCTCCAAGATGATATGCCCGATTAAGCAATGCTGCACTTTTAACCAAAATTCACATTTACTAAACTTCACATACAACTTCTGCTCCCTTAACTTTTGTAAAACCAATCTGGGCTGTGTTTCATGATCCTCCTCTAAAGGTGAGTAAACTAAGCTATCATCAATGAACACTGTCACAAACCTGTCTAAATAGGGTTGGAATACCCTATTCATCAGGTGTATGAATACTGCAGGTGCATTGGTTAGCCCAAAAGGTATCACCAAGAACTCATAATCGCCATATCTAATTCAAAAAGCACTCTTTGGAACATCCTTCACCTTGATCCTCAGCTGATGGTAACCGGATCTCAGATCTATCTTGGACAATATTGTGGCATCCTTCAACTGATCAAAAAAATAATAAATCCTTGGAAAGGAATATTTATTCTTGATAGTGACCTTGTTCAACTCCCGATAGTCAATACACAACATGAAGCTACCATCTTTCTTCTTTACAAAGAATACTGGAGCTCTCCAAAAAGATACACTGGGACTGGATAAATTTCTTATCTAGTAACTCCTGCAATTGAATCTTTAATTCCTTAACCTCTATATGTGCCATTCTGTAAGAAGCTTTAGAAATAGGTACATTCTCTGGTAGTAGATTAATCTCAAACTCTATTTCCCGCTCTAGTGGTAATCCAGGCAAATCTTCTAAAAAAACATCTGAAAACTATCGAACCACTGGAATGTTTTCTATTTTGGCACTTCTTTTTCTATATTGATCACTTAAACAAAGAATGCTTCACACCCCTTCTCAGTTCCCTCTATTCCTGTAATGCTGATAGTATTGGTATAAGTTGTCTATCGGGTTTCTTGATACCACCCTGATACACAATTTTCTCTTTATCTGGATAGCAAAACCTAACTTTCTTTTCCCTATAGTCTAGGTGAGCATAATTGTGAGATTACCAATCCATACGCAATATTACATCAAATCCAAACATATTAAGTTGCACTCAATTAGCATCGGACTCATAATCACCCAATGATACCCTACAAGACTAGGATATACCCATCTAGATTCAAGAATCCTATCCCCTAGTGTACCCACTCTATAAGGGGTATCAAGCCATTCTAGTTTAACATTCAACTTCTTACCAACTCTTTTAGATATAAAGGAATGCGTAGCACCACTATCAAATAAAGCAATTGAAGGCACACCGTTAATTAACACCATACCTGTCACGACTGATAAGTCAAAAATGTCATATATTTTATATGTCGTTTCCTCCATTTTAATGTAATTAATAATTGAGTAATTACGTGCTAAAATAGTTTATTTTGAGTTTTGTAGGGTTTGAGTGAAGAATGACTTAAAATGGATCACAATATTGGAGGAAAATGTTCACTAGCGTGGTGCAAATCAAATATAGTTTGGAAGATCAAGCATAACTCTCTTGTTTAAGCTCTGAATGATGTGATTTTGATGATTTTGAAAGCTAAGGAAGAGTTTCACAATGTTTATGTTTTGAGCTTTCCAGGATTCTATGGGCATCTCGTTCACTTGAAATTATAAATTTGGAAAATATGCACCGGTGAGGAGCGATTCTGACACAGTTTGGTAGATTGAGTATACCTTTCTTTTTTGATGCCCAATTGAGGTGATTAAAAATGTTTTAGAAATATAAGACATAGATCTACAACTTTCATGTTTTGAGTTGTTCCAAATTCTTCTTGAATCATGGAGAAAATTGAAGATGAAGTGAAGAAACTCACTGGAAGTCGCACCCAGGCGCTACAAAATTGTAGCGCCCAGGCGCGAAGTCCAGTAAGGAAGTTGTTGCTCACTAGAAACAGCACCCAAGCATGGGTCGACAGGTAGCTTGTGTTAAGTGACTTATTTTGCAAGAAAAGTCCCCCTGTGGGCTCGGTTATGTGGAAAAACATGTACTTATCATCCCGGAAACCCAAAACCCTACAAACACCTATAAATACCCCATTATGAAGGGAGTTGAAGGAGGGACATCAGCTAGTAGTTAGATTATCCATTAGAATAGAAATTCATTAGTTTAGACTTCAGGGTTTTCTTTATTTTTAAGAAGGATTGAAGAGGAGGTTCAAGATTGACAACCTTGGACCAAGAACTTGTTATTCTTCATTAGGGCAGCATTCTTAAACGTTTCTTATGTTATTTAGTTCTTGTTTTATGATTCTTTTATTGTTTAATGCTTTCCAGGGTTACATATTTTTCCTTGCTTTCAAATTTAATGCTTTCTTTACTCGCTTTCGTAGATTAATGGTCAGAGTAGTTTATTTACTTTTGTAGATTAATTATAATTTAGTTCATAGATTAATTATTCAAATCTCTTCCATAATGATTTCTTCAAATAGTGTTCGAGTCAAATAACCGGTTATTGCTAAACCAATCCTTGTGGGTTCGACCCCTACTTCCGCTATATACTATTGATGACGTACACTTGCGGTGCGTTATCTAGTTAATAGTTGGATTAGGAGATTATACATTTTATAAATAGATATTTAACGTATCAAGTTTTTGGCGCCGTTGCCGGGGATTGGGTTTTTAGCTGAATATCGGTATAATTTGACAAGAATACTACCTTGAAGTGTAAATTAGTTTTATTTGTTTTAGTCTCATTGTGTGTTTTCAATGTTTTTTTTTAAAAAAAAACCAAAAAGATTTTACTTGTGTTTTGCGTCACTTTTATTAAAAAAATCCAAAAAGATTTTCTCTTTTAGTGGATAGTTTTGGCTATCTACTAGTCTAAATTCTCCCATTTTTCTTGTTTGTGTGCTTTTGTGTTAGTACTTTTTTTTTTTTTTTTGTGTTGGTCTTATAAGAACAACAAGGAATGAATTGCAATAACTCATGCCATTATCCTCCCTACTCTTATGATTATCAAACGTGATGGTCAAACTATTCAAATTCTTTCTCAAGTTACCAAGGTTATCCCTATTCTTTCCCTACACCCACAGAGCCTTTATATGAATCAATAGAGTCCCAATTCTTTCACTAATCAATCCAAGAGTATGATGAGGCAGGATCAATGGACTTGTGGATTGGAATTCAAAAACAATTCGAGAAGAGTGTGCTAAACTCCGAGAAGAACAAGCTCAACTTCAAGAAAAGATGTCTAGATTCTGTGAAGAACAAGCCGCATCCAATAATCAGTTACAAGACCAACTTTTTCAGATTCCAGGAATGGTAAATAGTGAATAACTTTGGACTCCAACCTCTCTACCAATGGGTGAAGAACCGGTTCAAAAAAGCCTCATGAAGTTGAAGTTACAACAACCAAGACACTCAATGCTTATATAGAGGAATCACCAACTTTTTCGGTACATGAGTGTGAGTTTGTCTCGGGTACAACAAAAGAGGTTCCATTTGGGTGTTCATAGAAAAAGAGTCAGTTTTAGAAGGAGTGAAAGAAGAAGGATACATTCCAGACGAGGTCGGGGAGATACAATCTATTTATGCCGAAATTCAGTTCCTTGGGGATTTCGGATACGCTAAGCAGTGGAGCACATTTACTAAGGATTACAACATCCTCATCAAGCCTCCTTGGCTTTACTAGGAGAGTATTTCTTTTAATTCTATTTTATTTATTTATGCTTTAATTTATTATGGGGTTTAGTTTAAGAACCCAGCGGGGTAATAAAGGTTTTAAACCTCATAATTAGTTAAGTTTATGTGTTTTAGATTGTGATTGCTTTAAGTTATACTTGTGTAGCTAATGACAGCGATGGTAGGTTAATCGAGTATAGTTATAAGCAGTTAACAAGTTTCAACTCACCTCGTACATATTTATGATGGGATATTCTGCACCAACCGTCATTCATTGCCAGAGAAGCTTTCCCTTCCCTTTTTGTGCTTTTATCTTCTTTAACATTGGGGACAATGTTTATTTTTAAGTGTAGGGTGGGGAGCTATTTGGATATATATTTCCTTGGTGTAGTTTGCTCAATTTTTACTTCAATATTTTAGCTTTTCTTGTGATTTGAGAGCTTTTCAAGATTTTTGAAAATTTTGTCTGAATTAGTTGAATCTTTAAAAATTTTGAAAATTTTTGCAATCGCTTAGCATGTCTTTTCGATTTTCTACTAGATAAATTTTTAACTAAGTTGTCATGAGTAGGGTATTTGATGTTAATATTTTCCTATCATGATCTCTAATTTTTGAGCAGTAATAGCCCTATAATGTTGTAGCTTTTTGGCACTAAGAGATAATTGTGTAGATTCACTTACATTGCACTCCAAACACTTGCTATATTACATTTTTGAAGTGAAATTTTAGATAATTTGATTTGATTTAAAGATGAGGGTAGGCATTTCTTTGGACGTTTGAGCCTTTCAAGCCAACCATTCCTGTAAAATTTATCTCTAGAACCCTATTTGAGCCTTAATTTATTTTGCATGAAAGAAGCACCGTTCAATTTTTTTTTTTTTCTAACTCATTTTTTATCTACCTTTATAAGGATGGAAGGTAGTTGTATGATAATATTTCAATGAATGGTGTACAGTTTATGGGGAAGAGGTGTTAGAAAAAAAAATTTTGACCATAGCCCATCACTGGCACCTACGGTGGAATATTGCAGGTGGATAGGTGCAGCCCATCACTGGCACCTGCATTGGAATATTGCAGGTGGTGCCCATCACTGGCACCTGCATTGGAATGTTAGCAGGTAGTGCCTATCAATGGTACCTGCTTAGATATTTTTGCAGGTAGTGCCTACCACTGGTACCCCTTTTGAAAAAAAAAAAAAGTGATACTTTTACATGATGTTGGTGAGTAAGGTTGAAATTGAAAATTAATGATTTTATTATGGGTGTTTGGTCAATTAAGTGTGGGTTACTCTTTGAAGGATGGGTGTTTTAATGTTAAAAAAGCAGTTTTATGTTAATGAGGCGCACATTAATTTAAAGCTCTTTTTCTTAGTTGTTTATCCTTTTTCCCTTCTTTGTTAGCCAATACCCTAGCCTTACATTATAAGCCAAAAGTCCTACCTAATTTAAGTCGAGTCGATTATCTACATTCGTGGATAAATGTAAGAAGAGTAAGCTATGAAGTGTTTAGAAAAATTTAAAGGGTTTGCATGATTTGATCTTTGTGTTTTGAAAGTTATTTCTTGTATGAATACGCACACATCTACATAGGAATTCATGTGTAGGGGTTTATTATCATTTGACTGTTTCTCTTACGATGATTTGGTTCTTGGTTATTTATGTGGAAGATTGATGAAATGTGTTGAATATGTTTGTGATTTATTGCTATGTTTTGCTCGAGGACAATCAAAAACCAAGTGTGGAGTATTTGATAAGCTCGTAAATGTCATATATTTTATGTGTCGTTTACCTCCGTTTTAATGTAATTTGAGTAATTATATGCTAAAACAGTTTATTTTAAGTTTTGTAGGGTTTGAGTGAAGAATGACTTAAAATGGATCACAATATTGGAGGAAAATGTTCACTGGCGTGGTGCAAATCGAATATAGTTTGGAAGATCAAGCATAACTCTCTTGTTTGAGCTCCAAATGATGTGATTTTGGATGATTTGGAAAGCTAACGAAGATTTCACAACTTTTATGTTCTGAGTTTTCCAGGATTCTATAGGCATCTCGTTCAAACAATATTGCAAATTTTGAAAATATCCACCGGCGAAAAGCGATTCTGACATAGTTTGGTAGATTTAGCATAACTTTCTTGTCTAATGTCCAATTGAGGTGATTCAAAATGTTTTAGAAATCTAAGACATATATATACAATTTCATGTTTTGAGTTGTTCCAAATTCTTCTTGCACCATAGGGAAAATTGAAGATGAAATGAAGAAACTCACTGGAAGTCGCACCCATGCGCTACAAAATTGCAGCGCCCAGGCACGAAGTCCAGTAAGGAAGTTGTTGCTCACTGAAAACCACGCCTGTGCACTGCAAATTGTAGCGCCCAAGCGTGGCTCGACAGGTAGCTCGTGTTAAGTGACTTATTTTGCAAGAAAAGTCCCCCCTGTGGGCTCGGTTACATGGAAAAACATGTACTTATCATCCTGGAACCCCAAAACCCTACAAACACCTATAAATATCCAATTATGAGGGGAATTCAAGGAGGGACATCAGTTAGTAGTTAGATTAGCCATTAGAGAATATAGAAATTCATTAGATTAGACTAGGGTATTCTTTATTTTCAAGAAGGATTGAATAGGAGGTTCAAGATTGACAACCTTGGATCAAGAACTTGTGATTCTTCATTAGAGAAGCATTCTTAAACCTTTTCTATTGTTATTTAGTTCTTGTTTTATGATTATTTTATTGTTTAATGTTTTCTAGGGTTACATATTTTTCCTTGCTTTCAAATTTAATGCTTTCTTTATTTGCTTTCATAGATTAATGGTTAGAGTAGTTTATTTGCTTTCGTAGATTAATTATAATTTTAGTTCTTAGATTAATTTATTCAAATCTCTTCTATAATGATTTCTTCAATTAGTGTTCGAGTCAAATAATCGGTAATTGCTAAACCAATCCTTGTGGGTTCGACCCCTACTTCTGCTATATACTATTGATGCCGTACACTTGCGGTGCATTATCTAGTTAATAGTTGGATTAGGAGATTATAAATTTTATAACTAGATATTTAACGCATCAACGACCGGACTTGATCCATCTGCTTCTTGCTGGGTCATAGCGTGGACTCGTGTTATAGCAGGTCCCGTGCCATTACCACTCCTTCCCTGTGGCATCTGCTATTGTGATGGTCCTGACCTGGCAGTAGGGTAATCTTTGATCCTATGCTCAAAATTGCCACAGGCTAAACATGTTCTGGACTTCCACCTGCACTCTCCCATATGATAACGATGACAATAACCATACTTTGGAATACAAGGTTGTGCCTGAGATGGAGCTGGTGCTGATACCAACCGTCCCTTCTTGTCAATAACCCGAGAAGGTCCTACGATAGATAAGGGCGATCTCAGTCTTTCTTATGGTGGCTAGGGTCTGATACCACGAAACTGTGGAGCTAGTGGCTGTGGTGGTCGTACACTGTGAGATGGAAGTGCTGCCAGTCTGTAGATTGGTCTCTATGGAAGAACATATGGACCTCTATCATTCTTATCCTCCGCTGCCTGCTATCTCAAAAAAGTATCAACACAGGCACTCCAAATGCTGTATAGCTTCTCAAATGTATTTGTATCCACTGCTGCTATTTTCTCCCGGATCTACTTTACCAAGCCTCTCTTGAAACAGTCACACTTTTCCACCCTATCGCTCATAACCCCTGGAGCAAACATTCCCAAAGCATGAAATCTCTGTGAATTCCACTACTGACATCCTTGGAGTCTGTCTAATTGAATTGAACTCATCTCTCTGCTCAACTCTAAGATGTGAAGGATAAAAGTGCTCTAGAAATGCTTTTATAGAAAGCCATCTATGAAATTTGTCCCATAGGGGCAAGTACAGGTCTCACTCCTTTCCACTATCTTGCTGCATCTCCAAGCATATATGGTTTTAGTATCGAGACTTTGTACTCATCAGGTAATTTCAATAAATATGAATTTTTCTCAATTTGTCCTAGCCACTTTTTTGCTTCATCTGGATCATGTCTACCTTCGAAAGTAGGAATATTAATCTTCGTAATTACCCGGTAGTAAAAATCAACATCTCTGGCCCCGTACTTGTTATGGTGGTGGACTAGGTGCATGATTTCTAGGGTAGTATGCATGGCAGCATGCATTGCCTGTCCTACGATAGCTGCAATGGTGGCATAGGTATCTGTGATGGCTGGGGCTGCTATAGTTGCTGCAGCTATTGTGTTTGTTGTTCGGTCTGAATTTGCCCTCTCATCTCCTGATCTATCCCAACAGACTCCTCAACCTGTACTTGGCTAGTCCTATTCCCTTCCTCAGGTGTCCCATCCTGAGCTATGACAACCTGTTTCTGTCTAATTAATTCAAAATCCATTTTCCTGCATATTTCAAATAGATTAAGTATCACACGTCAATTCTTCTTCAGACACTAACCATGAAATAACATGTTTATACACTTCAACCACTCCCCACCTAAGCATTAAAAACAAGGAATCACAGTGACTCTCGGTTTGGATTGGCCAGTCCCAAACCCTAAGTTACTTACAAGTCCAAGTCCCCAATACTGTACTCAAGACAATAACAGTTCAACTTAATTACTAGACACAAGATTGAATAACTTATGCTCTGATACCACTGAATGCCACGCCCCCAAAATAGGGCAACGACACGCTGCACCTTGGGATCACCCGAAGCATGCAAGGCACGGTACATGAGCAATAAACAAGTCATAATACCTATCATTAGATCTCAATATCAACCAAGACAAAATTATAATGGTGTATTCAACAACCATATCCATAATAATCCACGATAATCAAATCATACTTATATACAAGTTCCAAACCACAACGAAACGATAATAAAAAGTTTGATATACAAGACAACTCTAACGAGTCCTTAGGCAATCACGAACCTCACACTAAGATGGTAAACAGACAAACAATAACTCCAGTAATTGGGGTCTGCACTGTAATCCCCTCCTAGGTCAGCACTCGGCTCAAGACTTGCTATCGCCTCCCATTGGTCCTCAACTGCAAACAAAAGGGGAAAAACAATAATGGAGTAAGCATATAATGCTTAGTAAATAACATTTAAGCTGAAGATATTATAGATAACACATATATAATCAGTACAGGGAACAATATACGAGACATTTTCAATGATTAAAATGCAAATGCCGATCAATAAGATCATGGTTCACAAAACTCTTCCCAACACTGGATCCAGGTGTACCTATTATCCACCCGAGTAGACAAGGCATAACAGAGTGTCTATCACTTGTCTTCCCAATAGACTGAGAATAACATTTATGGAGCAGAGTACTCAGTATATAATTTCATTCACTCACTTGTAGTTATGTCTACTCAAGTGACCCATTGAACTCTTCACAATAATCATTGAG
Organism: Cinchona pubescens; assembly: GCA_025175665.1. NCBI lineage: Eukaryota > Viridiplantae > Streptophyta > Magnoliopsida > Gentianales > Rubiaceae > Cinchona > Cinchona pubescens. The sequence goes on from JANKKI010000084.1 coordinate 2,461,745, forward strand.
TCATATAACACATAGTGCAATAATGAATAAATAATGCATTACATAACGAACACATAAACTATAAACATACCTATCTCATAAACATTACTCAGAATAATTATACTTACCTTAATGTCAATTATTCTAGGGTTGCAAAACCAACCATTTATAAGGTATCGACAAAAAAACGTAAATGTTACTTACCTCGAAAAGCAATCTCGATGACCTAACTTCTCGAAGGATGGCTTAAAACTCTAACTCCGAATCACCTAAACTAGGAGAGTGTTATACCTTTAGAATAAAAAAAAAATCGAGGTAGGGATTCACTTTTAGGCATCACCCAAATTCTCAAATCAGAAAATAATCGAACACAACAAGGGTTGACTTAAATTCGTGAAAATAAGATAAAAGTCTAAAAATTAGAGTTCATAACTTCAAATATATCACAAGGTAAGGAATTGTCAAAACCCTTATTCAAATCTCACCAAAATAATAGTTAAAAAATCATTTCAAATCACAAATCAAATCCCGATAGCTCATAAACATATTTGGTAATAAAATCAAATCACAAATAACAAAAATTAAACGAATTAATTTCTTGAGGAACTTAAAATTTAACATGAAAATCATGCAAAACTTGAAATAAAACTTACTTGCGAAGATGGATTAAAGTCTAAGAGTATTCCTTGATCACCAATTTGATTTGAGTAGAAAAAAATTCCTAAACTGGTAATAGATTTTGAGAGTGGGTTTTTGAGAGGGTTCTTAAGTGGGAAAAGATCTGAACTAAGGAATTCTGGAGTGCAAGACTTCATGGAAGTCTTATAAGGTTTATCAATTTTGCACTTTAGTCCCTCAATTTTTTTAAAATTACTTTGACCCCATGAATTTTTTAAAATGTTCAGAAAGGGTAAAACAGTTATTTAATACTTGAAAGAGATATTAACAAGTATTTATAAGGATAAGATCAAGTATGAAAATACGTAAAAGGAGTGAAAATATCAGGTATTACAAGTGTAATATAAAATAGCAAATTAATGCAAAAGAATAAGACATATAATTTTAAAATCATAATGAAAACATGCAAATAAAATATCACAACATTTTCTTTCTTATATATTTTCACTACTAGCTAAATGATCAATAATTCCTGCAGGGAAGAAACCAATGACACTCTAATCATGGTCAAAATCTTAAAAATAAAACTTGTTTCCATGGCTTTCTCTATCTTTCAATGATTCTTTAGAAAACTCAAATAGAAAGGTTATTTAATGCATGACAGGTACGTAACCAATTGTCTTTCATGCAATGACGATAACATTTATTTTTAGTATCATTCTTATTCTGTCAATTGTTATCTTTCTTTTTTATCTTTTCATTATTCTATCACTTCTGATAGTGAGATGTAGTACTACAATCAAAATAGTGGTTATTAACGACCATCACGAATATGCTGGTTTTGACTATGTCTACGTCCATAAGTATTATTTAAACTTTTGTCGCAGTTACTTCAAGGAATGGACATAACTAGTTCAACAAGATTCATGATTTTTGAGTAATAACTCATTGTTTTAATTAAGCATAAGAACATATGAAATTAATTCATTTGTTTCTCAAAATCCTTTTTAGGGAATTGTTACTGCAGGAGTATATTTTAAGCAAGAAAAGTAGAGAATATTTTTTTTACTATATACCCATCATTGATCTTTTTAATTTTTCATAGATTTTCTAGATCTTTTAAAACAAGGTAATCGCTTATTTAATCAGGATTCTTCATGGATATGGAGAAAATTATTAATTTTGTCTTGCCCCGATTAGATGCAATATTTTGCCTTTTCGATTAAGTCTTCCATATACATATAATCTAAATGGAATTTAACTTGGATTTTAACATCCAAAATTCAATATAGATGATTCTTGCTCATTATTTCAAGGCGTCAATTCAAATTTGGTTTGATTTGACATGATCCAAACAATAATCAATATAAATTCTAATAATATTATGATTACACAATTCAAAGTATAAAATCAAAAAGATATTTATAGTGAATACTCAATATATTTAAATCGTATCTTGGTTATGATAATTGAAAGTTTTACATATCTTCATTGTGTTGAAAGTTCTATATATCTTCGTCGTGTTGATAGTTCTACATACCTTTGTTGTGTTGAAAATTCTATATATCTTTATTGTATTGATAGTTCTACATAATTTCGTTGTGTTAATTTAAAATTCTACTTAAGTTGATCAGAGTCTTATGTTGATAACGCGTTAATATTAAATAATACAAAAATAACTTAGAAGAGACAAGAATACTGAGGAAAGAGTAGAGTTATTATCTTATTCTTTTCAAGTGTATCCAACATGAATTACTATGCTTCTATTTATAGGCATACATGAGGTATATAAAGAGACTTGATAGTAAAGTAATAGATACTCATGGATAGGTACATTAATATGGTACATTGATCTCATAAGTAGATACGTTGAAAGTTCATTGATCCATAAATACATTAGGATATACATGAGTTCAGAATGCAAATGAACATCCATATCTAATGTATTCATAACACTAAGAACAATTTAGCAAAAAAAATCGGTTGCCCAAAGAAACTCAGAAAGTTGGCTAATATGAGATTTTTATATACAATGTTTTTTAGGATACCCATGGAATTCATTTGGTATATTCTCCTAAGAACAATTTTTAAAAAAAATAGCTTCCCTGGGAATCTGGGAAAATAGTGCCTTATAGGAGATTTGGGAAGTCATTCTTTTTGCCAAGGGGGTACTGGAGCCAGGATCAAATTTCACTTTCCCCACGTAATGAACAAAATGAAAACAATCAAACCAACCAAGAACGATAACAACAAACAAATAAAACTAAAAATAAACAAGCACGGTATACCAAGATTTTTACGTAAGAAAACCACGAGACCTAGTCCAGTCAAATGATCTCCACTATGTCTAAATGGTATTGTTCTTACAATCAAATTACATTTTGTTAATATTTATCAAAAAAATAATAATTATTATATCATAAAAAGATAAAAAGTTTGTAAGATCAATTTTTTCTTTGCATTTTCTTGCAATTTTATATTTACTGATAATTAATTACTCAATGTCAATAAATATTAATCTTAAGTGACTATGTATCATAATATATTAGAAAATAGTTTTAATAGTATGTCTTATTATTGACCTTACCATTGTTTGTATTACTTTTTGTTTATTAACTTAAAGATATAACTAATATATATTGGAAGGAAAAAGAAGAAAAATTAGTGTGATCTTTTTATCGTGTAAGGTCGATATCTATATTTGTTGTATTTTTTAGTGTACCAAAATTTTTAAATTTTGATTCGATGCTATTTTTAATTGAGAAAAAAAATTTGTTTAATGTAATTTAAAAATATTCATAAAAAATAATTATATCATTATTTTTAGAACTAGCACCACTAGAAAACTTCTAACTATGAGTTTTCAGCTAACCGTGATACTATTTTTTAAGAATGTAAAATGTTAATTGATGTATGTCAAAGTTGTGGAAAAAAAAAAGTATTATCATGTCAACTTAGTTTGAAAAAATTTCAATATACTTTTAAGCTCAATAATCACTTTTTATAAAATGCCTTACTTCAAAAAAATAAATTACAAAAATAAAAAATAATTACAAAATCCATAGCTAGGTCTTAATCATTCAGTATATTTATTATTAGAAGTAATGAACTTATTAATCAGCTGAATAACTTACCAATTTTTTAATTAATCATACAATTCAAGCATTTTTATTAGGATTCTTAATAAAATGATTAGAAAAAACTCATTTCTAGTTAATACAAATGAATACATGAAATGAGAAATAATATGCAACTTTCAATTATACTATTTAGATATAAAAATAAAACAATGTAACTCTAGATATTATGAAAACCAACTATTACTTATATTATTATAAAAGTAGGAAGATATTCAGTCTAACTATGTCTAAATGATATCATTATTGCAACCTAATTACATTTAATTAATATTTATAAAAAAGAATAGTAATTTATTATATCAAAAAAAGATAAAACTATTGTAGGATCAATTTCTTCTTTTTCATCTTCTTGCAACTTTATATTTATTGGTAATTAATTATTCAATGTCAATAGTCATTATTTTTAAGTGATTATGTAATCATAAGACATTGAAAAATAATTTTAATAGTTTGTCTTATTATTGATGTCATCATAGGTTATATTACTTTTGTTTGTTGACTTAGATATATAACTAATATATTAGAAGGAAAAGAGTAAAAATTAGTCATTGGGACTTATATCGTGTAAAGTCAATATCTATATATGTTTGTATTTTACATTATACCAAATTTTTCAAAATTTGATTCGATACTATTTTTTTAATTGAGGGAAAAAATGTTTTATGTATGTAAAAAAATCCATAAAAATTAACTATATCATTATTTTTAGAACCATCCCACTAGCAAACTTTCTAATTATGGGTTTTCAACTAACCTTGATACTATTTTTAAAGATGTAAAATATTAATTAATATATATTAAAGTTGTGCAAAAAGAAAGAAAAAATATGATAGTGTCAACTTAACTTAAAAACACAATATGCATTTAAGCTTATTAATCACTTTCTATAAACCACTACAATTCGTTAAAATAAATAAAAAATTGTATATATTTTATAAAAAACAATTACAAAACTTAAATTTAGATCCAAATCATTCAGTATGATTAGATGGTTATACTAATTATTAGATGTAACAAACTTATTAATCAATTGAATAGCTTACCAATTTTTTACGTGAATTAATTAATCATTGAATTCTGGTATTTTGACCCAAATTCATAAAATGATAAGAAAAACTCATTTCTACTGAATACAAATGAACACATGAAATGAGAAACAATACACAACTTTTAGTTATACTCTCTCTATCCCATTTTATTTGTTACTCTTTCTATTTTAGTTTGTCCCAAATTATTTGTCATTCCCTAAAAAGGCAAGGAAATAAAGGTTAATTTACCTACTTTACCCTTCATGCAAGTCCCAAAAAATAGCATGAAAGTCATGTTTCAACATTAATTACTTTCACAAACCATTTCAAATTTTGAAACTCCAAAATTAATTAACAAATCTTGAAATTGAATGAGAGACAATAATGGAAAAAGTTTTGTACTAGTTAGTCAAACATCAACTTTTCTTAAACTATGTATGGAATTGACCCTGCCAAATAAAATAGGACACTGGGAGTATTATTTATATAAAAAATAAAATAGTGTAAAAAAAAGCCAATGTCAACAATGGTAGATATATCACGAAAATCAACTATTACTTATATTATCTATATAGATAAAAACTAAATAATGCAAAAAATTCATAATATCTATAACTATTACAAATATTGTTACGTCAATTTGTTTATTTTTGTTTTATGTAATTATTAAAAATTGCATGCCATCATCACGATCTCGCTAACATTATTTATTTTATAAGATAAATATAGACGTATATATATATACATTTATGTGTGTGTGTGTGTGTTTGTGTATGCATATTTATATATATATATAAGTATATATATGTGTATTTATATATGTATATGTATGCATATATGTATGTGTGTATATATATACACACACAAACACACACACAGATATATTTATATATATATATATATATATATATATTATATAGCAAAACCACTTTTGGGGAAAGGTAAAAGGAGTTGACATGTGGGCTATTAAGTAACAAGAAATTTACTATATTAAAAAATTAAGGTAAAAAATCAACTACTTAATTAATAATAAAATTCAAATTATTAATTACCTAAATATTATCTTTAACTACCTTTTTTAAAATCCTCAATTTATGCACATCTCTTATAGTTTTCTTTTTTCCCGGAAGAGTTAAAAAATTGAAAGTGTATTCTAAACCATTATATATATTACGTTGTTAAAAATAAGTTAGGAAAGCTAAAATTTATTAAGTCCAATGATTTCGACACTCCAAATTATTTTTAAACTCTCCATTATTATATTTCTTTGAATAAAATGACTCATATACCCATAACTTATATTCTATACTCATATGTCAAAATTACCTAACAAAAAGGTAATAAATCGGTTGTTTCATTATATTAGGCAAAATACATTATTTAATAGACATTAATAATACCTACAATAAATTAATACCCCAATAAGTTCAAAAAATAAAAATCAATATGAAATATTATGGACAACTTGAAAGGAATATTAAATAAACCATGCATTTTAATTATAATAGTAAGACCCAATTTAGGATGAACAAAAAGAAATCCCATCAATCCAAATTGCTAAATATCCTAAACCCATAAAAATGTTATAATATATAATTCAGCTTTCCAATAATGTTTGCTTCAATAAATTATCTCTCATAAATTCTGTATTTTTCTTGCTAATTAAGAAAGTTGATGCATTTTTTTAATTGAAAAAAGAGAATATAATTGACTTTAAGAAAATTGCAAATACCATATTAGTCCAATAAAACATATAAAAATGTTTCATAAATAGAAAATTAATAAAAAAAATTAAATGCAAAAGGCAATATTATAATTAGAAATATATATGGCCATTTAAGCTATTTTGATCAATCAAAAGTGATAATCAAGTTATAGAAGCTTTATTTATAATTGACATAAAATAAATAGAAGTTTATTAATTATGTAAAACTTTTATCCATATAAATAAATTATATTATACATATCTAGATACCCTATATATATATAGGTTTACAATTAATAATTTTCACAAAAGTTGGAAGATTTTTAGCTTACTATATCTAAATAATATCATTCTTGTAACTTACTTATAGACATCTAGTTAGTATTTATAAAAAATAATTTATTGGATCACAAAAAGATAACAAACTTTTAAGATTAATTTCTTTTCTTTTTTTTTTTTGCATCTTTTTGTGAATTTATATTTATTGGTAATTAACTACTAAATGTTAACAAATATTATTTTTAAGTCACAATGTAATCATAATACATTTAAAAAATAATTTTAATATTATGAATTATTATGTCTTATCTACTTTTTGGCATCATGTTTATATGTATGCTTTATATGGTATACGTAAAATCATATGCTAACAAATATTACTTTTTAAATTTTACCTATACAAAATGGCTATCTGATTTTATTTATTATTATATACCATATAATTATGGAATTTTATTTATATAATTATTTTTAAAATCAAATACTTATTCGCATTTTGTTTCAACTCTCATTTAAAATTTTGTTTTTAATGTTTATTGGCAGTTTTTTAAAAAACAATTTCATTTAAAGAACATAAACTTTTTAAAATTGATAATACAGGGTTATAATAGAGGTTAAATTTATTATTATCGTGTGCATAATATGGGCTCTAAATGATGAATTCATGTAATGAAATTATATTACATTTAGAAGTAAATTTAATAATATATATTCTCCACTTCAATTATGCTTTTTATTGCTAGAAGTTTTCTTTCTTTTTTCTTTTTTCCTTTTCTAATCTAGAAAAATCTCCAACCCTCTTTTTACTATAAGATCTTCACAAATTATTTTTAGAAACTGCATAATTTGAATGGAGTATACAAATGATATAATATCAGGACGGGTTAAATACTAGTTGTAGCAGATAAAATTGATTTTGTTCCATACGTTAAAGCTAGCAAAATGCTATTTTTTAGAAGTAGCAAAAAAAATGTCGCAAGCAAAATATTTTTTTTTTTTTTTTTCTATCTATCACAAGCAAACTAAGGATTTTGATATCTTAATATTTTGACTATATATATATACACACCAGCTATTAAGTTCATTTATTTCCAAATATGTATAAGAGAAACATGGCTAGATTCAAACTTTTAAAAATAATAAGTCATAGTATCTCGTCACTCGTCGTACACATGTCTAATACAATATTCAAAATATAAATAATTTTAAAATAAATTTTCAATAATAATTAATATCTAGGAATGAATTATAAATATTTAAGTGCAAATTTAGTAACCATATTATGTTCTTACTTTTAGTTTATGGTATTGAAATTTTTTTTGATATTGTTACTTAGTTTTATTTGATTTAATAGCTAAAAGTTTTATGCCATCATTACTAATTTACTAAAATCATTTTATTATAAAAATTATACGTATATATATATATATATGTATTTATAATCTTAATAAGAATAATATATATATATATAAATATTTTTATCTTCCCATACATAGCACAAATTTCCAAACTAAAAGATTAATCATTAAAAAATTAAAATTTAATATTCATCCTCCTTTACATACTAAAAAATTACTATAATAAAGTGCATAACTAACTTGATATCTTAAATATTCAAAAGGCTTTAATTTATCTTTATATTATCAAATAATGCTTAAATAGGAAAAATTGATGGATACACATTAATTAAGAATTCTGTCATTATATCTACCAAATAATCATTGATTAGGAAAAATAAAAATATATTAAGTATATTTGACTATGACAAAAATACTACTAATTTAAAATTGTGGCAAATATTTATAAAATGTCTTTATTGATGATATATATCAATAAAATCAAGTTAATCCATACTAAACAAATAATACTTTCAAATATTGAGTTTGATTTTAACCATTTACAACTAAAAAAAATGATATCCATTCACATTCAATAATATGAGTTTTATCCTCTATTTTTTTCATGGAACACAATATAATAGTAAGTTTTCAAAACAATCACATATCTAAGTCATAACAATATTATTATATATCAAAAATAAAGCCATAGTAATTTCATTACTATAGTATACATATCTAATTTATTTTTTCAACAAATAGCTAAGTTATATAGCTACTTTTCAATCACTTTATATGACAGAAATATAAATATTTCAAATGTATAATTATTAATTATATTTATAATTTTTTCTCTTATTTTTATTTTATAATTAGTAAAATTTAAAGATATTATTACTTACTTCTATTCGTATTTATATTGTTTAATCATTAAAAGTTTTATGCATGAAACCATTATTAATTTAGTATTATTATAAAAATTAAAAATAGATATTCGTACTCCTATACATAACACGGGATATTTATCTAGTAAATGTTGTAATAGGGTATCAAGTTTCATTAATGATGTGGCACAATATGGTGCACCATTGGCGTAAATTGATAAACTCAATTTACACTAACGGTGTAAGTTTAGGAAAGATTTACTCTTACTTGAGTAAATCTTTCATACGCCATAAGTGTATAAAATTTTTTATACTATCAAATTTGAATGTATGTCATTTGTATTTTATTTAAATTTTAAAAGTTAATTATATACATATAATATACATTTAAATCTAAGAATATAAAAAATACTTATTTTTACATTATCTGTGTATAGAAAATTAATCCTACTTATATATCCAGGGCTCTATGCACCTATCTCATCTAGTCATGTTAGGCTGTCAGCTTGATTTATTCGCCTAGCATGGCTAGGTGTATCTGCCGAATAAAAACATAGGTTTCCTACCAATTTTAACATTCGGTAATGGCATAGATGAGTAAGATAAAAAGCTTGCCTTTTTTTTCTGGGGGAGGACCATCAAACATAACTATTGAAGGCAACTTACTAATATTCACACACCTTGAATACATTAAAATTCTATTGTTTCGTTGTAAGTATCATCTCATTGTTTTAAACACTTGTACTATTATCTTTTAAAGTACATAATTTTGCTTGATACTAGCTTTTAAAATATAACAATATAATAAGGAAATGTAAAATTTTTCTAAATTCATAATTCCATCTCTTTAGGCAAAATTATAAACGCTAAAACTACCCTAATTAAATTGGAAGATCTTCCAGGAAAAGGTGTTACCAAATATTAAGGCTCCACTTATATTCTTTCTTCTTCTTTTATTTTATCACATAGAATAGTTAATCAATTAGTTATATATTAATTTTAACAAAACTAATTTGGTTGTTTTTTTAGCACGAAAGAAACTAGAACTACCTCACTGAGTTTTATTGAGTAAAATTATTTGACTAGATTAATTTTCGCATTACGAGTATTCCAAAATTTAAATATTTATATTAAATTTGATCTTATTCTAAAAGAAATAGCTTCTTTAATTTTCATTATTGGGAAATGTTTTACTAATATTTATCTATAGGAAATTGAATTAACATTGTTTTTCAAAGTCAATGTATCATATCAATCAATCGGAAAATACTTAGATAGACTCGATTTTTTGTCCCACCTGTAAATCCTGTGTGGTCAGGATTAAATTTTAAAAAATCTTACTTACATGTCATAGATTCTCTGAAATTTAATCCACACCACAAGATTTATAAGTGAAATAAAAAATCGGGTCTACCTATATATTTTGGCCCAATCATAATCCTTGTGCTGAGATGTTTGTTGTTTTTCAATCCCACATATGTTTTACATAATTTACTTCCTAGATTGACTTACCGATGTGAATGCATCAAATCAATTTAGATTATTTTTGTGTTCTGTTTCTTGTAGAGTAAAACGTACCAATGGGCACAAACTATTCAGTTATTAAATATAAGGTTTTGAAGTATCTATTTTATAAATTTAGTCACAAAACTAATTTAAATGTATGCCTGAAGTTATTTTTTTTATTTTCATAGTAACGGTAGACACATGCTTAAAATAATTTAGTAACCAAATTTGTCGACGGAATTACTGTAGACACACAATTAGGATAGTTCAATAACTAAATTTGTAAAATAAATAATTCAGAAATATTATATGTAACAACCTAATAATTTAGTGATTATTGATGCATTTTGCTCAATTATTTTTACATATTTACCAAACTGAATGCATCATGTCAATCAAAGTCCTTGTACTGATTAAGTTTGAACTCTTATGGACGTGTTAAAATTTAACATATATTTTATATAATTACCTTTTAAACCCTATCATTGAATATTTATTTGGTAAATGATATAGACCTCCATGAGGTTTACTAGTATTCGACCATCTAACAAGGAGCATCTATTCGATAATTAACCGAATTTGCAAGTTGCAATCGATTTCGAATTAAATTTGCTTAATTTTACATTGAGTTTGAATTACGATATAAATTTATTATCTAAATAATATACATGATTAATGAATTTGAAAATAGTTAAGAGGTTTTTTGGATTCGATCAACGACAATTGAATTCATTTATTGAACTGATAAGTTCATATATTTTTATATATAAATAATACATCAAATACCTATAATATATAATTAATAAAAAATACAATAAATACAATTATAACCTTCATAGATTAACTAACTTTAAATGTTAATTTACGCTTCAAAATATTTTGAAAAGTTTAAAAAATAAAAGTATTAATATACAAATATAAATGTAGTTATTTGTATTTAAAATAATATTTTACTAATCAAATATCGTTATTAGCTTTAGTTCTTGTACTTAATTCATATCATTATTATATTCTTGTAATTAAATCCACTAGTTTTGTGCATAGTTAATTGGTAATAATTGTTTTTTTAAACAAACAATAATGCATTTCTTAATAATTGTTAGTCAAATAACTTACATCATTTTGTGCTTCACTTGGAAGTGACAAAGGGAAGTTATCCTTCCATTCTACAACTTGAGATAAACCAAGACCATGTCAAGCTAGCTTATGAATATCCATATTACCACTTCTCCTAACAAATAAGAAAGAATAGGTAGTAACAATTTTAGCCAAAACAAAATATTAGCCAACAAAACACCAGTGGCAGCATCTTCAGCTATATATTGCTGAAGTTTAGTAATTACAGCCAAAGAATCAGATTCCACATGAACAAATTCCCAACCGTGTTAAAGAGCCAGCAGCAAAGCAAAATGAATACCATATGCCTCTGTCAACTTATCAATTACATCAGAAGTAACGAAACAACTTGAAGACCAAGTAGAAATAAGGTTACTATTAGAATCTCTGGCCACAATACCCAAACCTGACTTCATATTCTTAGCACAATAACATCAATGTTGAGTTTAACAACTCCTTGCAGAGGTACCAGCCAATTAACAGCAGCAACAACTGAAGGCTTTGATACAGGATCAGAATTTTGAGTCACCAGTAGATATTCAGGCCACTCTGAATGGGAATCATTAAGAGCATCAATTTTATCAGTCCACAACTTGTCAAAATTCCACTTGTTATCTAGATTTCCAAAGATGCAAAAAAAAGAAGAAGAAGAACAATTGGTAGTAATTGAATTGAATCTTTTGTATCGTATAATCTAGTATGCTTCTCGTCTCAAATGACTAGTAGGCGTTCACTTTTTAAGTCTAAAGGAAGTAGTACTCCTTTTGACATTCTGGACATACACGTGATGAGAAGCCTGCAAAACAAACAATAAAAAGAAAATATAAAAAATGTATAAAGATAAACATTTAAACTAAGGTCAGTATGCATAATGTGATATTCTCAAAATATAGAAAAGTTAAGACAAAGTCGCTACTAAGGGTGCCAAAAACTTGTTCGTGGTCTAATATAGATTCAAAGTGCGTCTGTAAGTATATGGATTGAACAAGTAATACAGTGAAAGTAGAGATCGTTTCCATAGAAACTATGCTTAACCATGTCAATAATTACAAGAATGACACATACATGACCCTACCTAAACAATAGAATAATGAAATAATAATGAAAATAAGAAATAACCAGTTAAATAACTAAACAAGAAATCAATGTATTAAAACCTAAGATTTATTCTTTATTTACCATTCCAATTAATTAAGTTTATTTATCATTCCTTCAATTTCACATTCCGTTTACTAATCTAGAGGTTCAGTGATACTTGCAAGTTCAGTTAAGACTCAGTCAATTCTACTAACCTTGAGAGTCCACCCTGATTAGTGCATAAACACAACCCTAATTGAGAATTACCTAAGATGAACATGTATATTTCTATCCATGCCCGCGAAATAGTTTAATCTATGGATGATTGTTCCAAACAAAGGCTATTTGAATCCGTTGTAACCAAATATCCTTTGACAATTCCAAATAGGGCTTCAATTCACTCTAGATGGTGGCCAATCATTGAAAGACATTAAGATTAATTCAAATAAGCAAACACATGCATGTGAAATAAAAAAGAACAAATAAATTGCACTAATCAATCTTTATAGTAAAATCTGAGCAAACCCTAGTTTTAGGGTTTAGTGCATGGTCGTGGAGTAAAATACATTCAAAGGTATGAATTAAAGCCATTGAAAGTGAATAATCAACAACGTAAAGAAATAAGAAGGGAAACTAGGGATTAGTCTCGATTCTCGGCCTTCTTCGTGCGAATCCCACTCTTGGATCCGTGTTCTTCACTCCTATGAATGAGTTGCTCCTGGTAGCTCAAACCTAGTGTTATGATGTTTTTTTATGTTTCTTTCTATTACGTGTAATCTTTTCTGTTAATAATGCTCTAGGAACACTTATTTATAACCCATGCTAGGTTTTACAAGTTTCAAGCTCATAAATGCCCCTACGAAGTAGTAAAAGATGAAAAATCACATTTCTACATTTTGAACCCATAGCCTAGGCACGGCTTAGGTTCCCCTAGGTGCACCCGTGCCTAGGGGACAACCCCTGGGCATGGCTCAGCTCTCACAGGTGTACTCACGCCTGGGCCTTGATAGCTGGCTCACCATTTTTGCTCTATTTTGCTTCGTTTTAGATCTGTTTGGCTTCCAATTGATCCCAAACCTATAACAACACCATAAAACATATAATAAGTGTGTTTAAACACTAAAACCACATAAAATAATATTTTGATAAAAAATAAAATTACCAAAATACCCCTAATTAATGAACAAGACACATTGAAAACTAACTAAATCTCAACCTAAAATGCATGTAAATAATTCTCTTTTAAAGAGTTAACGATCATTCCAATCGAAATTGTCCTTCAATATTTTCACTAAATCAGTAAGGGGCTTAGCTATAGTACCATACTGTTTCATAAATCTCCTATAGTAGATTGTTAAGCCTAGAAAATCCCCAAGGCCTTTAACATCCTTGGGTACTGGCCATTTTAGCATACAGTTCACCATATTCTGATCCACTTCTACCCTCCTGGCTGAGATAAAATGACCCAAATATTCTATCTTAAGTTGGGCATTTGTACACTTTGACATTTTGACAAGTAACTGATGTTCTGTGAGGGTCAACAAGACAGTTTTTAAGTGGTCTAAATGGCTTTCAAATTCAGAGCTATAGATGAGAATGTCATCAAAAAGTACAAGAACAAACTTTCTAAGGTTGAAAATTTTGGTTCATAAAAGATTGGAATGTGGCTACTGCATTAGTGAGCCAAAAGGCATTACCAACATTCATAATGTCCTTGATGTGTCTGCAAAGCAATTTTATGGATATAGATATATATATATATATCTTATATATATATATATATATATATATATATATAAGGTCTGGAAAGTCACTTTCTTTTGCGCCACAATATATCTAACAAATTGATATTTTGTGTCTTTATGCTTTGTCCTACCGTGATATATATTTTGGATCTTTAATATAGTCAATAGTTGCTTAACTATCACAATTGATCAATGTCGGCACAGAGGCATCAGCGACAATTTTCAAATTTTGTAAAAATCTTTTATGCCAGATAGCCTCTTGCTCAATTGTTGTACATGCCACAAACTCAGCCTCTATGGCGAACAATGCTATGCATGTTTGTTTCTTGTTACTGCAAGATATGGCGCCATTATTTAGCAGGAACACATACCTTGACATGGATTTTCATTCATCCAAGTCCCAAATAACAATTGCCTGAATGATTGTTTGAGGCCATAAATAGATCTATAAAGTTTAAAAACTTTGTGCTCTTGATCTTTAACGATGAAACTTATTGATTGTTCCATGTAAATTTCTTCATCCAATTTTTTATTGAGAAAAGCAGTTTTGACATCCATTTGGTGCAATTCCAAATCCAAATGAGCAACAATAGCTAGGATAAGGCAAATTGAAGCAAACCCCCCAACAGGTGAAAACATTTATTTGTAATCTATATCCTCTTTTTGAGTATATCCCTTAGCCACTAAATGTGCCTTGAATCTTCTAATAGATCTATCTACCCTTTTTTTTTTAAATTTTGAGAACCCATTTCTTATTTTGTTCCCAATAGCTTTAAGCTCTAGCGGCAGATCAACCAAGTCCCAAACATGATTTGTTTTCATAGACTCCATTTCTTCTTCCATTGTCCTTTTCCATTCTTCTTTATTTATTGATGAAAGTACTTCTTCAAGTGTTTTAGGCTCACTTTTATCTATCAGGTCAATCATAAAAGTTTCTCACCCAATATCAAAATGACGACAAGGAATACTTTTACGATTGCTTTTGTGCAACAGAACTTTCGGTAAAATTGAGTCATCTGATGGCATTTCACTCCCACTCGGTTCAAGACATTGAGTGAAATTCCTCTTGTCTCACAATTGAACTACTTTGGGTGCTAACCTCATCAGAATCTTGCATTTCATACAAGAGGAAGTTTTAATCAATTTCACATTTCGATGGAAATTCATTTTCCAAGAATACGGCATCTTTTGAATCTAATTCAGTTGTACTTCCATTTGTGTGTTCGCCAATGAACACATATTCCTTTGAATATTCATAGTACCTTATAAAAATACATTTCTTTTGTCTAGAACCCAATTTTTAATATTTATGGTTTGGATTGTGAACATATACTGCAGACCCCTAGGGTTGCATATTACTTAGATCAGGTTTTCAATCTATCTAAATTTCATAGGGAGTGAAAGTAACTAAGTTAGATGGCACACAACTAAGCACATAGGTAGCAGTCAACAAAGCATCGCTCCAATAGGAGATAGATAAATTTTCTTGTGCCATCATTGACCTAACCATGTCCAATATAGTTCTATTCCTTCTTTTAGCAATACCACTTTGTTGGCTAGTATTAGAAATAGTCAATTGCATCTTTATTACTTTTTTTATCACATAGATCCTTAAATTGATCTGACACATACTCACGTCCACGATCTATTCTTAAGGATTTAACCGTTTTGTCCAATTGATTCTCAACCAACTTTAGACATAGTCTAAAGCAATCCAATGGCTTTGACTTATGGGAGATCAGGTAAATACAACCAAAATGTGTAAAATCATTAATAAAAGTGATGAAATATGAGTCTTCGTGCCTTGCCTTCATATTCATTAGCCAAATATATCAGAATAGATTACATGCAATAGAAGTTCTGCTCTAGTTCCTTTACCAAATAGTTTTCTCGTTGCTTTTCTAGCTAGAAAATGCTCATGGACTGGTAAGTCTACTTTTTAGACACTGCCAAAAGTCCCTCTTCGGCTAGTTTGTTCATTATTTCTTTCCCAATATGACCAAGTCTAGCATTCCAAATATTTGCATCCATATGATTTTCTACCAAAAGATGCAATCAAAAAGATAGTAAGCAACATCGTAATTTGCATCATTTTATGCTACATCTAGTATAAGACAAGGTTCCAAAAGATCTGCGAAACTAACAAATTTAGTGCCAAAATAAATATTTACATCACTGCTATGAAGATACATAACAAACCCAAATGCAGAAGGACAATAACTGACACTAAGTTACGCCGAATATCCGATGCATACAACACATCATGTACGAATAAGGTATGACCACCTTTCAAACAAGTTTACAAGTACTGATGCCTTTGGCTTCAAATCTGGAATTGTTTCCTACATATATATACTTTGAATCAACGAGTATTTGGCGATATTTAACAAAAGCTCCTTTGTCTCTAGCTATATATACAAGAATCAGTAAAGGATTCAATTCAACGAGCATGATAGGGCTAGAAACAAAACTGTAACACGGAGGAAAGAGAAATGCTTTCTTTGGCTCAATGAATTCACAAGCATAGTGGCCCAATTTTCCACAATTATAACATGATTGATTACTCTTATACATCTGTTTCTGTTCCTTTTTCTGACCACTGAGCTTACTTCTGTTTCTATGAAAAGTTTGACTCTTCTTGAACTCAGGGATAGCTTTCTTGAAGAACTTCTTGTTCTTATTTGTTTTGATGTTTGGAGTCTGCTTGAGATGGATTTAGCAACACAAGCTTGAATAGGCACTCATCTTCCAACTCCACATAATGCCTTGTATCCTGAAAGGTTTTGATGCTAAGATTGTAAATCATGTTGACTTTCATGCGTTTCGAACCCTGGGAAGCAACCTAATCAAGCTTGTACTTGTGGCTCATTAACATATTATGTCCAGCTGACTTCAACCCACAAATCATGTTTGACATTTCTTTAAGATGATGTTTTATTGAGTGATGTTATTTTTTCACATTTGTGTCAAACTTGATTGTAAGTTGTCTACACTTAGTGGATGAAGTGACTCCAAACTTAGATTTCAAAGCAACCTAATAGTTCATGAGCAATTTGTACCCCTCATACTCAACCGTTAGATCATCTTGCAATACTGCTAGCAATGTAATGCAAACATTGCTATTTTTCTTTTTCTAGACCTGATAGGCCTCTAGATTTCGCTTATATTGAGAAGTGCCACCATGCTCTGTTTCTTCTATGTTTTGATGGCAAGTTTCCAAATATTCTTGTTCTTCAAGAATATACTTAACACGACAATGTCAAACATCGTAATTATCACTGTTCAGTTTCTCTCCCTCATTTAATTCAGCCACAATATTCTTTGTAGCAACAACCATTTATTTTGTAATCTACATATAGACACAGGTGCAAATAAATGCAAGTATCGATTACATTTGACATATTTAACTTTGCCGCATAAATATTATTGATATAACAATTATTAGACATTATTAGACATATAGTATAAAATCAAAAGTGAGCATAGCCCCCAAGCATCTCTTGTTAACTAAATGTCTATTGATAAGCTCATAAATGTCTTGTACTTTTTGCGTCATTTACCGCGTTTTCATGTGATGCAAGTAATATTTGAGTAAATAATTAAGAGTTTAATTGTTTATTTTTAGTTTGTGTAGGTTTGGAATGAAAAATGAGTCAAGAAGGATCAAAAAGTTGGAGAAAAATCACAAAGTTGGAAAACATACACCAGCGAGGAGCGAATTTGGATATTGTTTTGTACTTTGAGCATAACTTTCTCACCCAAGCTTCGATCGAATTGATTCAAGATGCATTGGAAAGCTAAGAGAGAGCTATAACTTTCATGTTTTGAGTTTTTCTGAATCCCATCGGCATCAAGATCAAAATCAAAGTGGAAATTGAAGCAGGTGTTCTAGAAGTCACGCACATGTGCAACCCAAAACCTGCGCATATGCACAAACTACAGAGAGGAACTTTTTGCTTCTGTAAAACGCGGACATGCTTGAGGCATATGTGCACATGTGTACACAACACAACATACTCCAGTAGAATTTGTTATTTTGGCTGCTTTTTTTCGTTCGATTAGACTCCTTTTCATGGGCTTTCATGTTTCTATTAATGGAGAGGCGATTTAACCATAATATCCCCTATAAATACCCCATTGTAGAGAGGAGTTGAGGGGAGAAAAATCATTAGCTAGGGTTGGACATTAGATCATTAGAGTAGATAGCTCATTAGACTAGGGTTTTACTTTTCTTGTCAAGATCTCAAGTTTCATCAACTTTTTGTTCTGGATACAATTACTAAGTTTGCTTTCTTGTATTCAATTCAATTCCAGTTCTTTATTGCAATTCAAAGTTTAAATTCAATCTTATTGTGTTTACTTTTCTAGTTTATTAATTGAAGTTTGATTTCATTAAAGTTAATTGTTTTCTTTAGTTTTAATTGGATTTGTTAATTTTTCTTATTTTCTTAGTCTTAGAATTAATTTAGTTAGATAGAGACAAAATCTTTTAATTAATTTGTCTAACTATAAAATATGTTCGTGAACCCTAGTAATTGTTCCAAAATCCATGTGAGAACGATCCTTACTCGTCCAATCTACAAACTTATCTCATATCCTTGCAAAGCAGGTGTAAGTGTTGATTATTAAGGCTTTATTTTTACTTGTTTGTGAACTAAAAGACCTAATCCAATATTTATCTGAATAAGTTTTTGGCGTTGTTGCAGGATGACTATTCTTGGCAGCAATATTAGGTTTAGTGAGCCTTACTAGATTAGATGTTCTATTTTATTTTATTTGTTTACAATTGCTTTTTGTCCTTTTTAATTTCTCTTTATGGATCTTGTTTTGATATTCGAACTTTGGCCTTTTTCTTATAGTTTATGGTAAATACTCGTTCTTCCAAACAACCACTGCATCCCGGCAATTTGGAGATTGAATGAACTCTAACCAAAAACTGCAGGAAACAACAAGAATCAAGCCAAGGAGAGAATACAATGGAGAATTTGAATCACAATGCTGGGGAACAAGACGAGGTAGCGGGTAATAGTGGTAATAGAGGATATGCTAATCCTCGACGGCTTAGAGATTATGCGATACCAAATTTTAAGGGGGCAAGTTCTAGCATTGCCCAAAGTACAAACAAATAACTTCAAGATTAAGCCTGCCTTGATTCAAATGCTCTAAGCCCATATTATGTTTAGTCGTGGACCAAACGAGGATCCTTATGCACATTTGGTGAATTTTGTAGAAATCATTGGCACATTCAAATACGATGGAGTGCATCCTGATTGTATTAGAATGAGAGCCTTTCTGATTTCGCTGAGAGATAGGGAAAAGGCTTGGTTACAATCCTTCAAACAAGGTGCTTGCACTACATAGAATCAATTGGCTTAAGAATTTTTAGCCAAGTACTTTTGACCATCGAGGACCAAAAATCTCCACAATGACATTACTTCAGTTAGACAAATTACTGGGGAAAGCTTAAGTGAAGCATGGGAGAACTTCAAGGAACTACTTAGGAAGAGTCCACATCATGCCATTCTATTGTGGCTACAAATACAAACATTCTATAATGGATTATTTCTGGAGATGAGATTGATTGTCGATGCAAACACAGGAGATGCTTTTTCTCTTAAAAATCTCCAGAAGAAGCACAAGAACTACAGGAAAGAAGGACATCAACTCACTACTACCATGGCACAATCGCTCCTTTCGGCTCGGCAACAACAAGTACATCAAGTCAATGCCCGACAAGGAGGCATGATTAATTTTGATGTTGCTTTCTTAGCTGGGAAGGGTATGATGTTGAACATGATGACAAATCTAACAAAGGCCCTAGAAAACATGGGAAAGAGTCTAGTGAACTCCATTGATTCAAAATCTCAAGAGATTTTAAATTGTGACTTTTGTGGAGAAAACTATCAGAATGGCCAAATCAAAATTCAAGGTCAAGGATCAGCCTAATTCTAATAGTAATACCTATAACCCATCTTGGCATAACCATCCAAATTTTTCTTGGAATAATCAGAATAGTATTCAAAATCCATCTTTCCAATCTAACCAGCTACAACAAAATTTTTCTAACCAAGTTTCATCATCTAGACCATATCAACCACCTCACTAAAGGAATATCCAAAACTTTCTATATGTCTTACGCCTCAATAAAATAACTCATACCAACTACCACCACCAAGGCCCCCACTTCAAAATCCCAATTATCCTTCACATGGAACCTATGATCAATCCAACAAAGATAATTTAAGGAGGGAATTGGAAGCTTTGTAGAAGGAGTATGAGAATTTGCGACCTTCTACAAGGAACATGGAACTTTAATTTGGACAATTAGCTCAACAAAATAATGAAAGACTTATGTGAGCCTTTCCAAGTAACACAATTCCAAATCCGAAGGAACAATGTAATATTATTTCACTGAGGAATGGAAAAGAATTCATTGTGTAAAATGACAGGAAAAATGTAGATAAAGAAGTTGAGAAGCAAAAATCCAAGATAATTGAAGATAAACTTGAAGTTGAAGGTGATGATGAGAAGATGACAATGGAGAACACAATGAAGGAGTCAAGAAGGAAACGAGTGAAGAACCCTTGACATGGGATATATCGGTGAAAGTGCCATTTCCTCAACAACTCATTGATCCTTAAGAAAGGAGAAAAATAGAAACAATTCCACAAATTCCTCGATATGTTTAAAAAGCTTATTGTAAACATTCATTTGGTTGATGTTCTCAACAAGATGCCAAATTATGCTTGGTTTATGAAGGATCTCTTGGCCAAGAAGCGGAATGGGATGATGATGAGAAAGTTTGCCTCGATGCCAAGTGTAGTGCCGTTGTTCAACAGAGATTGCTCCCTAAGCTCAAGGATCTCGGTACTTTTTCTATACTAGTGAACATGGGAGGACACACGTTGCATTGTTCACTTTGTAATTTGGGGGCAAGCATCAATATAATGTCAAAATCCGTCTATGATAAGGTAGGGATGCCAATGCAAAACTAACTAACATTAATCTCTAATTGGCAGATTTGTCCAAGAGAAAATCATATGGCTTCTTGGAGAATGTGCTTATTCAAGTAGAAAAGTTGGTGTTTCCTGTTGATTTCTTGGTAGTAGAGACCGACGAAAATAATGAGATTCCCTTGATTATAAGAGAAGGAAAGCCATTTTTATCAACTACACATGCTTTAATTGACGTCAACAGAGGAAAGTTGATTTTGCAAGTTGAAAATAAATCAGTTGAAATTGATGTTTTTAATAATAATGACAATGTCCCAATATTTGAAGAAAAATGTGCTAATTATTTCCTTGGTTCACTTGTTAATGGGTTTGAAGAAGAGGCACCCAAAGTAGGTTAAAGCAATTCACGCAAAGAGGTTGTTGAAACTAAGGAAGATTCAAAATTTAAGTTGGAGAAAAAATCACCTGATGATGAAAGTGAGATGGAAAAAATCAAGAAATGGTTTCGCTAGAATGAAAAAGTGAGGATATAAGCAAAATGACCATGAGCAGGAAGAAGAAAAAGTGGCGATAATTGATGCACTAGCTTCGGCAAATGCATGGAGAAAAGGACAAGTTCAAGTTAGAGCTAGGAATCAAGCTTTAATGGTAGTGAAAAATGGCGTCATTCTTTCCCTGTGGAAGCTAAAAGGAAAAGGGCATCAATGGACGACCATCCTTAAATGCTTGGAATGATTTCAAGTGCCGAAGTCAAGCCTAAGACAATAAGCAAGGGCGCTGCATAGGAGGCAACCCATGTCCTTTTATCATTTCATTTGTGTGTTTGTTTTTTATTTTCTTTAGTTTCCCTGTCATTTGTGTGCATATCATCTTAAATTGGAAGATAAATGGATTAGAGCATAATTTTAATTTTTTTTGATGGTTTAAGTTGTTTAGGGAAGGAATTTACAAGTTAAGGGGATTTATTTTGCAACATGCACACCATTTGGTGCGAATGTGCATGAAATCCAAAAGCTAAAATTCCAGTTCTATGACTCGCGCACATGCGCGCCTAGATCTTGCATATGTACGCAAGAGACAAAACCAAAATTACCTCTTCGGCTTTTCGCGCATGTGCGCAAGCTGAGTTAAAAGCCAAACATTGGTTAATTTCCTAACATTCAAAGAAAAATATTTTCTTCATAAACCCTTCTCCTCTCAAACCCTTATTTAGCCCCAACATTTTTTATACCCATAAATCATTTCTTGGTCTCTTCTATTAACATCAATTTCTTCTTCCTTCAAGTGTAAACACCATTAAGGTATGGATTTTATTGATTTTCTTACTTTTTTCCTTTTTGGGGTCTGTAATTGAATTGAAGGAAAGTTTTGATTTTTGATAATTTGGTTGTTCTTAATTGTGATAGATTGAATAATTAATTGTTGATGTGCTTAATTATTGACTTGTTCATTGAATTGGAAGTAATTGTGTGGAATTTACATAGAGAAAAGTCCATTCTTTGTTTATGCATGCCAAAAGTGTGATGAAATGCTTCAATGAAGAAAAATCTTAATACACTAGGCATTTGTGCATGAATTCAATTCCTTTGGACTTCAATTAGGACATATGATTCTTCTCTATTCATTTAATTGGTTCAAAAGGGTCTAGGAGTGTTTTAAACATACACATATAACTTAGTATTGGAACTAACAAATTTGATTTTATCTTGTGTAAATACTAAGTTTGATGAGGTTAAAGAATTCAATAAGTGTGGGGTGGTAGTACTTTTGTTTGGGTGTCTTATAAATCATATACAGTTTTTGTAGGAATGGTGCGCAAGGGTAAGCAACCGGCAGGTCAAATAACAATCGGAACTTCTTCTTCCACTACTCTACCACAAGAAAAATGTTCAAAAGCATTTTCTAAATGCCATTACCCAAAAAAAGTACGAATTAGACATTTTGATGAGGACAGTGATCACGGAGAAGGGTATACAAATCCCTAGTACTAGAACCCTAAATATTTGCATCGTCATTAGGACGTATGGGTGGAATTATTTCACATTTACCCCCAAGGATGCAGTTCTACTAGTTGTGCGAGAATTTTATGCTAATTTAGCTGCATATAGTGACACTTCAGTATATGTCAAGGGAAAAATGTGGATATTTCTGCAAAATGCAATTAATTGACTATTGAGAGTAAACCAAGTTCGCAATAACGAGTGGCCGACTATCTTGTGACACCAACACGGAACTAATGACATCACAAACCTTATTTGTAGAAGTAAAGTGGAGTGGACATATGACAATGTGGGTGCACTACGTCATTGTAATGCTAATCTGCTTAAACCTGTTTGGTTAGTTTGGTTCAAGTTTTTATGTGCTCGTCTCCTCTCAGTTAGTCATCTTACTCATGTTACTTTGGAGCAAGCTAAAATTTATATGCCATTCTTCGGGTAGGCGGTAGATGTAGACCATCTGATTAGCCAGTAGATCCGTTATACAATAGTAGTCAAACAATCTAACTTATGGCTCCCACATTTGATTACTACATTATGTGTTGAGGAAGGTGTTGCGATTGATCCAGCCGAACAAAAATTGAAGCTAGGTAAGTTGATTACATTGGATGGCAAGAAGGCCCCAATTAGACAAACCCGTGCTTAGGCTTCCACTTCACAGCCATCGACTAGCGAACCAATTCCAAGGCCTAGTCAGGAAGAGCTGCTTGAGCAAATTGTCATTGATGGAACAATAGCGCATGCGATGCTAGTTTGGTACATGCATTCACTTTCAGCATGCCTAGCATCAGAACATGGAGGCTCACCAGCTGGTACGCAAGCGAGGGGAGAACTTGCCTACGTTTCCACTTTTCCCTCCATTCTCACAGGAGTTGGCCCCTACTGACGACGGGTATTGATCTATCCATTATCATGTTGATGAAGCTTTGGAATTTTATTGTTGTCATAGTGGTACCTAATGATGTTTTATATTTTTCTTGCTTTTTATTGTAAGATGATGTCATACTTTTTGTTGTTTTATTTTTAACTTCTGTGCTAATAGTTATGTATGCCCTTAAGGGATTAAGTTTTTTTTTCTGAATATCGCAGAATCTCATTCTTCGATTTTCTTATTTTTCTTAATTTCTTGAAGGATTTAACATTTTGTTTTTGTTCTAGTATCAATGATGCCTTTCAACTCATCTCGTGGATCTTTATTCAAGATACATTACATCAAACATTCTTCATTGCCTCTTGTATAATAGAAGTTTTCCTTTTCCTTCTTTACAATGTTTATTTCTAAGTATGGGGTAAGGAGTTATCTGGATTTACAATTGTTTAGCGTAGTTAGCTCAATTTTTGCTGCAATTTTTTTTTTTTTTTGGCTTTTCTTTTGATTTGAGTGCTTTTTAAAAATTTTGAAATTTTGTTTGAATTAGTTGAATTTTTTTGAAAATTTCAAAAATTTGCGATTGTTTAGCATATCTCTTTGATTTTCTGCCTGATAATTTTTTAGTTAAACCATTCATGAGTGGGTAGTCGGTGTTAATAATTTTCTTGCATGATTTCTAAGAATTCTTGAGTACTTAGCCATAAAATATTTTATTTTTGACACTTAGTGATAATTATGTAGACTTACTTATATTGCATGCAAAACTTGCTTTCTTACATTTTTTAGGCAAAATTTTATAGACAACTTGATTTGATTTAAAGTTAAAAGTACAGCCTTCTTTGGTCCATTGAGCCTTTCAAGTCAACCTTATTGAAATTTTTATCTCTAGTACCCTATTCGAGCCTTAATTTGTAATGAATGGATAGAAACACCATTCGCTTTCTTTCATTAAAACTCATTTTACCTATCTTTATGAACTTAATAATTTCTTTTCTTTTTCTAACCTAAATGTCCCTTAAGAGCTTTATTGCACACAATTAATTGGGGATATAAGGGTAGAAGGTAATTGAATGAGGGTGGTAAATTGTATGAGTGAGTGGCGTATATTTATGGGGCGAGAAGGGGGTATTGGAAAAAAATTGAAAAAATAATTTCTTGAAAAGTATAGGTAGTGCCCATCACTAGTACCTGCATTGATGTGCTTGCAGTTAGTGCCCATCACTAGTACCCGCGTTGGTGTTTTTTGCAGGTAATGCCTATATCTGGTACCTGTATTGGGAGCAGACATAAAGAAACGTAAAATAAATGTCTCGAAAAATGTTAGCTGTGGGTTGAAATTGAAGAAAGAAGACTTATGTTTGTTATATGAAATTTTAATGGTTAATAGAGATTTTAATTAAGTGTGGGGTTATTTCTCTATAAAAATGGGTGCTTTAGTGTTAAGAAATAGTTTTATTTTGATATGTGGCCAATATTAATGTCAAGCTCTTTCTTTTGTCTTCTAATATCCTTCTCCCTACTTTGAATAGCCAATACTTTAGCCTAATGTTACAAACTAAAAAATCCTACCTGATTGAAATTGAGCTGGTTTTCTACATTAGTGTAGAGGTGTAAGAAAAGTGAGCTATAGGGTGTTAAGAAAAATTCTAAAAGTTTGCATGATTTGATCCGAATGTCTTGAAAACTGAGTTTTTATTGCATGGCTGTATTCATACACATATACACACCCCGAATATCATTTGTAGGATTTTATTACCATTAGAGCTCTTGAGTTCTTAAGCTAATCTTGATGGTGGATTGGTTCATGATAATTTATGTGGACAATTATTAAGAAGTGTTGGGTGCATTTTTAATGAGCTTATCTATTTTAATTTTACTTTGTTGCTCAAGGTGACGATCAAAGGTAAGTGCTGGGCATTTGATAAGCTCATGAATGTGTTATATTTTATGTGTCATTTACTACATTTTCATGTGATGCAAGCAATATTTGAGTTAATTATGAGTTTAATTGTTTATTTTGAGTTTGTGTAGGTTCAGAGTGAAAAATGAGTCAAGAAGGATCAAAAATTTGGAGAAAAATCACAAGATTGGAAAACTTACACCAGCGAAGAGCGAATTTGAGCACTATTTGGTACTTTGAGCATAACTTTCTCGTTCGAGCTCCGATCAAATTGATACAAGATGCATTGGAAAGTTAAGAGAGCTATAACTTTCATATTTTGAGTTTTTCCAAATTCTATCTGCATTAAGGTCAAAACAGGGTGGAAATTAAATAGGTGTTCTAGAAGTCACACACATGCGCAACCTATGCATGTGCGCAAACTCCAGAGAGGAACTTTTCACTTCTTTAAAATGCGTGCACATGCACAGGGCATCTGTGTGCATGTGCGCACGATAAAGTGTGGTAGCGTACTCTAGTAGAATTTGTTACTTTGGTAATCTTTTTTTGTTCGGTTGGAATCCTTTTCATTGACTTTCACATTTCTATCATTGGATAGGGGATTT
Source organism: Cinchona pubescens (assembly GCA_025175665.1). Lineage (NCBI taxonomy): Eukaryota > Viridiplantae > Streptophyta > Magnoliopsida > Gentianales > Rubiaceae > Cinchona > Cinchona pubescens. The sequence goes on from JANKKI010000084.1 coordinate 2,488,485, forward strand.
AACCCTAATATCCCTTATAAATACCCCTTATAGAGAGGAGTTAAGGGGACAAAAATCATTAGTTAGGGTTAAACATTATATCATTAGAATAGATAGATTAGATTAGGGTTTTACTTTTCTTGTCAATATTTCAAGTTTCATCAACTTTTGTTCCGGCTACAATTACTAAGTTTGCTTTCTTATATTCAATTCAATTCCAGTTCTTTATTGCAATTCATAGTTTAAATTCAATCTTATTGCATTTATTCTTCTAGTTTATTAATTGAAGTTTGAATTCGTAAAGTTAATCGCTTTCTTTAGTTTTATTAGGTTTGGTAATTATTTTTATTTTCTTAGTGGTTAGAATTAATTTATTTATGTAGAAACAAAATCTTTTAATTAATTTGTCTAACTAGCAAATATTGTATATTAGGTTTGTGAACCCTAGCAATTGTTCCTTAGTCTTCGTGAGAACGATCTTTATTCACCCAATCTACAAACTTACTTCATATTCTTGCGATAACGTAAGTATTGAGTAGGGTTATTAAGCTTTATTTATTATTTGTTTGTGAACTAAAAGACCTAATCCAATATTTATCCAAACATCTATATAATATTATTTCAATATATTTGTGCTAAGTTTTTAGTGGGACTCTTAAACTTAACCAACCCTTACTCCTACTATAACAAAGATATAATTATATGGCATAAAATTCACGCATATATGAATTTTTATAACATGCCCAAAACAAATTACATGCATTAATACAAGTCACATTTTTTTTTATCAAGGATAAATAATTTAGAGAAACATTTTTCACAAATTTTTAAAAAATTCTATTTATCCTTTTAATTCAAGACAAAAATGAAAAAGGGCATTCCCTATTAATAATAATAAACATTCAAACTGAATGTGTCTGTGATATTAAAACATATCTGTATCACACAAACAAAATATTAGAGAATTTAATTCAAGCCTAAATTCAAATTTTATTACAAGGTCATGAGTAACATAATACACCACAAAATTAAAAAATAAATAAATAAAACTTGTCCATATATTCTAGATTTCATGATATTCTTGTAGAGCATAAAATAAAATAAAAAATTGGCGTAAAAATCATATTTTTCTGATTTTTCTTTGATTTTTCATGAAGGAAAAATACATTTTTCTTAGATTTTTTTTTATAAAAAATATTGCCCAATCGCCTGATGAGGCACGTGCACAAGCGCCTTCTTCTTCATAAAATCATGCATAGATAGAAAATTTTCAGATTTTATACCAAACTTTAAATCCATTTTTCTCTCAATAGAGGTATCCCTTTGATGCATACAATATACTGTTGGAAAGTTATTTTCATGTAGAACAATAATATATAAAATTTACACGATCATACTGCTCATATGAATGCATAAATTCAAATAAATAAGCTAAGTTTTAAGGAATGAAAATCTAGTTTCTCTCTCTATGGTGAAAATTAATTCACCAAATTTTACAAACAAGCTCTACTACTCAAATAGAAGTTATGTATGCAAGTCATGGCTTGAAACTGTTTGTGCACAAATTTACCATGAGAGAGATCTTCTCAATCTCTTATGAAAGTCAAACAAATCCAACACTTCTAGACATGAATTTCGAATTCATATAGTACATAAAAGGACAAATTCAATCATAGAAAGTTCTGATACTTGTGTAAGAAAGTTACCTCTTTATTCAGGGCTTTATGATCGCAACGGAAGTTCGAATCTTTTCAAGCTAAATCATGTACTTAGGCCAATGTTAAATCACAAACAAAAATTACATGATTTTCGCAACCTAAATTCTCCAATGATTTTTGTGGTGAAAGATATGAGAGAATAGAAAGCTTTTTTTCCCAAGTTTAGGCCTTCAATAGAGCTCCTAAAGCTGCTATTTATAGAGACCTTAGTCTCTATTTTCTTGGAAAATACAAGATGGAGGTGGCCGACGAGGTGTAATCAGGAACTGGAGGTGGCAACCACCTTCCCATGCTTTTGATTGATCATCCTTCTTTTTTGATTTAATTAGAAACTCGGTCAAGTCAACCCATCATGAATGACCCACCCATTTTGGTTTAGTCGATATTAGGGGTGTGCATTGATTAACCGATCGATCAGTCATTCAAATAATTTAGTCAAAATTTGAAAATGAGTCCTAAAATTATTAACCAATTTCAATTTCGAATTGAATTCGAAATAAAATCCGGTTAACCAAATTCAAATTCAGTAATCGATCTCAAATTTGATTAACCACATTCACTAATTAGGCCTATTGACATTGGAATAAAATTCTTTATACAAAAATTGAAAAACCTATCTAATATAAAATCCAACTAGCAATAAAATAGTCTATAATTCCATATCATCAAAATTAAGTTGTACGTGAGCGAATGCAATGTTTTCTTATATATACATATATATATATATATATATATTTGATATATGAAGTATATAATAGGATTTTAAATACATGAATTGTATACATACGTTTGTATTCGTGTGTATATAAATAATATTTCGACTACTTGACTGAATTTCTGCCCTTAATTATATCATTGTAGATCATATCACATAGAAATAGTAAAAACCGCCTCTCTCCTATATCAGGAACATTATTCAAAAATAGATATTTAATTTCAAGAATGAAATCTTTTACTTGTTGATCATTCTATTTTCTTCCCCCCTAAGTTAAGTAGGCTTTTTTCACTATTTACATGGGATCTCTAACATTGGTACGTTTTCTTGATATTCTCCCGATTGTTACGAATCTAACTCCCGGGGTATCGACCACTATTCTAAATATAGTAAGGCGGAGAATTTTTATTTCGGACTTTTACCAGATAGAAGATGATAGAGGGCCAACTCATATTCCAATATTACTTTGTCTTAACGACCACTTTTAAAGCATCCAAACCGTAGGTCAATGCTTCTCAAGGGTCAGCTCAAGAACTCGGGTTAGCCTTCGTTTGCCCCATTGGTGAAGTCATAAGTAGTGGTGAATCTGTGTCGCTACTATAAAGTGCCTTCCATAGTTCAATAGAGAAAAGGGAGAAAGCAGAGGGAATTTCCTTGACTTAGGAAAGTCAAGTAAAAAGCCCCTTGCAATATATCTTCTCCCAAAGCTGACTATGATAGGAGGTGCTAGGACTTGTTGCAAGCTAATTAGGAAATCCGTAGTGGAGATATTGATTTGGTAAACGGATTTATCGAACCCCAAGCAAGAGAGCTCAGACCGAAAAAGAAATAAGATTGCTGGATAATAGCCTGAAAATAAATGTAAGAGCACAAGGTCAAGTAGGGTTATTGAATTAATTTCATGAAATTGTGGTTCAGGTGCTATATCGTATAATAAAGATATTCATACATCTATTAAGATTAAGGAATAGCATTTATTGAGTAGAATAATGCCTTGTTCTAGAGCAGGCAGCCGACGGACCAGAATCCGCCTTACCTAATTAGCTCTTCCCTGGGGGGTTGTGTCATACCAATACGATAGAGCATTTGAAATTTATCTAAACTATTAAAAAAGCTCTTTCTTTTGGTGAATAGATGATTCTTGGTAGTAAATCAGATGCATCGTATAATAAGAGAGAGGCTGATCTTCTCGACCATAAAAGAAAGAGTTAATAGAGTGAAGAAAAAAATTTCTCGAGAAGAAATTTGTCCAATAGTAACAAATGGTGCCTTCACAGGTTGACATCCAATCCAACCTAGTAGTAAGCAATAAAAGCTTGTATCTCGCTATTCCTCGGCTAAGCTGAAAGAAGTTGAACTTCTTTCTCATTCAATTGGCTGAGAAAGCCTTCAAAAGACTCTTCCAGTTGCTTACCAACCCCGAGGAGTTACTCTTTTTTTGGTGTGCCAGTATCAACATGACTGGCGTCGTGAGTATAGGACTACTCTAGGCCAAGCACTTTTCTGTCCTTCTTCCTTCTTTTATTGGACCATAATAAAAAAACAAAGCCTTGTTGGACCAAACTACAAGTGGATAAGTGGATTCTCCTGATTCAGTAGGATTCGGCTTCGTATGAAGTGTCTGCAGATTACTAAGGGCTCCGGGAGTGGGAGATATAAGAAAAATTACCAACAAAATACGGGATTTGTTATTCCTAGAATTAAAGAGTAGGGAAGGGGAGAATAACAAACTATTGTGGAGAATTAAAGTGGTTTCAGTATTTATATAAACTAGTTTAATTCAGGCAATCTATACACTTAAACCGAGGTTACCATATTATGAACCCCTTAACAATCCGTTAAACGAACCCTTGAAACCGGAGCACACCAAATGGAACCATATTTTGTGTGAAATTTAATTGATCAAGTAGTAGTACAAAAAACAAAAAGAAAAAGAAATAGAATAGTACAAAAGTTGATGGAACCTTTACTTCACTTTCGCAACATTTCTCAATACTAGTGGGAAGTTGATATTCAATAGATATTAGTGGGAAGTTGATATTTATATATATATATGTATTAGAAATAAAGATAGAAATTAAGAAGTAAAAATTATCGGAAATTATTAAAATTTTAGATATTTAATGAGGGAAGTAACAAAAATCTAAAATATGATGATACCAAAACACTAAAACTTTATATATGGTGTAAATACTAAAGTGTGTTTGTGATATTACCGTTTGTATCTCTCCTATTTTCTACACTCGAGAATAACAAATAGACTATTCCCAGTCAGCAATGAAATCCGTGGATAATCCAAACCAATTAAATACCCAACCACCCCCACAAGGTACAGGGAAAAGCTAAGGGGATCAGTTTCCTATTTTGGTAGTTCCGTCCATTTATGAAGGATTTGAAAGATGAGTGATCCTTCATAAATGGACGGAACTACCAAAACAGGATCCCCTTTAGCTTTTCCCTGTACTTGAATTATGCTTCCGGGCTTGTCTAATGACAACCAATGCCCGGAAGGATTGGTGCCAGTTAAGCCAATAAACCTGTGTACGGTATTAAATTTGGGTAGATGTGTATACATTGTATAAAATTCATCTATATTTGGTTATATCCACGAAATATTAGTTGGAAGGCAAACAAATAACAATATAAAGCAATATTCTAAGGTGAAAAACTGTCCCCAAAATTTATCAAATGACAAAATGGTATAATTCGTCCAGCATAGGCACGAGTATACAAGCTAAATGCTGTTTAAACAAGTGTTTGAAACAACAGATGTCTTAAAAAAAAAAAATTGATTTTCATACTTAAAAAGATTAAAACGTTGCCATATCTACAGAAATCAGGAACAGAAGTTTGACTGTCCCAAAGTAGTAAGGACAGGGTTCAATCTCACAGGTAATGCAGCTATACAACGAAGAACGCAGTCCAGCTTTGAAACCAATAAACTGAAAGTGAGCCTTCACAATTAACAGGAAAAATAGGTCCCTCAATGAATAAAAACCTCATAGCTTTTGCAGGCATCACACAGCAGCAAGGGTCATGATATGCTGGTGACAATAGTACCACTTGTAGTGTATCTTACCCTGTCACATCATGATAAAGATGCCCTACTTTTTCCAAAATATATGAATTATCAGAAACAAGAAACAGGTAGGTGCTTACTGCTGTTGATAGCACAAGACGGAAGATGTCCTTCTCATTTTCCAAGTGAAAAATATACAGGATGTAAAATTTCCAAGGATATTCCATATTTTCAGGAAGTATTCCATATAGCCTACCAAAATCAACACGATATCTCACAAACCATTCAGAATAGTCCCTTTTCATTTCCAGGATATCAAAGAATCTAGCTTCACGCTTACATATCTCAATCAGATGCAAATGTCCATGAGACTCCCCAAAGTACCGAATCCTTCTTGTTGCTCGATCTTTTTGTATTTGGGTTGCTGGCATCATTTCAAGGCACTCTTTGTCCATATCAAAACGCAAGAATGGCCCCAACTTGCTAACCCAGTGTACAGAACTATTCCAGAAGACACCCCTTCTAAACAAATAATAATCACTGTTCCTCACTTCCAGAGAAGTATCCAGCATCACTCCAGACCTTAGTTTCAGACGAGTAGGTAGAGAACCGATAAAGCATTCCAACACTCCAAACACACACAACTTTGTAAAATGGCGACCTATGGGGATCAAATGCTATGGTCATGGATAATATTCCGGACACCGGAGGTCTCTCAAGATTAGGCAGTTTGATAGATTTATTGGTAGTAGGGTTACATATATGATACTCATAGGACCGAACACTCTCATACCTAACAATGCATAAACATAGCAGGCCTTTGCAAGATGATATCCTATGTATGTCAGACTTGCCATCAACAAAAGTCAATGAGCGGAATGGATTTACATTTGACTCCCCGTTGAGAAAAATGAAGTCGTATTCAGGATGATGAGGCCGGGGTAGTTGGTACAGGACAAGGCCATAAACAACATTTGTGCTAGGGTTACTGCAGAAATGCAGATAGCCAAATTGCAGACTAGAGATGATAGAGAGCCATTGTTTGGAAACACATTTGAAGCTGAGCATGAACTTTTATGGGTAGCTTTACTAATATTTCTTGCAAAACATCTTCATTGTTGGTAATTTCTTCAGACCGTGAACCGCACTTCTGCAAGTCACAGAAAAGCCTCGTGCTTTTGGCTGACAGCATTATCAGACCCAGCAGTCTTTGAATTCAGGAACAAAAGCTGGATGAGCTAAATGAAAATTGAAATCAAGATTCATTGAAAATCAACATCAATACATGCAGAAACTTTAGTAGAGAACTATGTCTTTTTTAATCAATGGAGAAGTGCACCACCATCAGGAATTGAACTCAATAAGCCAAATGTTGAATGACAAGTTACGCTATTTTTAAAGAGATTTTGACAGTAAAATCTTTAATTTGAATAATGCGAAGAAGAAGAATTCTATTAATCTAAAGAAGTTAATACACATATTGATACCATGGCAATGAATATAGAACTACCAATTCCAATATCCGAATAAGTAGTTTTTTTTTTTCCCTTGAGTTAACCGAAGAAGTTAATACACAGGCATCTCTTCATTCTGTATTAAAGTAAATGTGTCCAATTCACAAATTAGTGTTTCTATCCATAACTTAGCAGGATGAATTACAATTTATTCGTGTTCATCAGTTTCAGTAACTATGATTTATTGAAAAGCTTGCAATTATTTGTCAGACCAAAGATTCAAGATCGATTTGCAGGGTCAAAATATTAAGGCCGATATTGGGGACATCTAATTCAATAGACTTAGGAGAAATGAAAAAAGAAGGAAATAAAGAGCAACAGAGGACCTCTTATAATTTTGATCTCAGCAGGTGTCCCTGCAAAAGTACAAAATAACTAGCAGGAGAACAATCCATTACTTAAATATATATTGGAAATACTCCATTTAGTATACTGACTAACCACCATATCTTCCCCGCTGACTGCAAAAAATTTAAGCAACAAATATGCAAGAAATCTAGAAACAAATAAAGATGAAAATTAACCATTTACCAGGTCATGCCAAAGATTTCATAATAAAAATGATAGAATCTTTTAAGTCCTTTCTCAGTTTTAATACTCCAAATGCATCAATTAGTTCCCTAATTGCAACAAACATATTATTGGTCCTTCAATATAAAGCCAACTTCTAGCCAGGCAATAACCTTTTAACTAGAGGAGAAATAAAAACAAGTTGAGAAAGATTAAAATGTGGTGAAGTGGTGCTAAACATACATTGATCAATGAAAAGAACACCACCTAAGAAATGTCTCACAGAATTAGTCTTCTACTCCATCTTGCTTCCAGGTTCAACGAGTTCTCATCCGCATCAGTCATCTAGTTTTCTCAAAGACTGGCTCCTTTTTCATTCTTCTAAGTTTGTATTAAAAAAAAAAAAAAAACCTTCACAAGGCAGGCTAAAACCCCAAAGGTGTTAGTACTAGGAGGATCTTGAAAGTGATAATAAAGCTAGAGCACTCATTACTACTAGCTTAGAAGATTTTATAAGGCAGCCTATTCAAGCCATAAAAAAGACCTCATGGAGAAGAAGACAGAAAAAAAGAATACATGAAAGGTTATGCAAGGAAAGGAAGACAATGCAACTATGACCGGTGTTTCTTATATGCTTTTCCGCATAAAAGATATAAATTAGAAGTAGCATAGATGCATTCAGCACGGATCATGCTAGACGTGAACACCATGATGAAACCAGGTTAGCTCAATTTTAGCTCCAACCTAAAGAATTCAGATAAATGGAGCACATTTTTTTTTTTTCCCCAAATATTGTGATGTAAAGGCCAAAAAGTTGAGAGACCTACAATTTACTGTCTTGCCACTTCTTGCATTTTAGTTTATCAGCTTTAATTTAGAGCCTCACTGAAATCCAGAAGGAAAAAGGAATCCTAAAAAGAAAAAGAATTAGCTAATAAGCTGAATCAGTTTTGAGTAAACTGAACACTTGAGCTACCCACAAATAAAATGTAGAAGGTTTGACACATTTATTTGGTTCAAAATTACTTAGAATACTCCTAAATCCTACCTTGTATCCCTCTTATTGTGTTGATTTTGCTTCAGCATTTCCAACAATTCTTATCACACCTCGAATTATATTGCACGACTCCAAAGAACAGAGAACTAAATTTGGACATTGCAAAGTCCAGAAACACCCAAAAATCAAAAACCAAAAAAAAGATTGTAATCAACTTACATGCCAACATCTTGATAATAATTCTTAAACAAATAAGTCCCAGCCATTTTCTAAACACTCAACAGCATAAATTCACAGTCTGTAAAAGCGACAATTATACAAAATAATCAACCACCACAAGCATCCCTTTGCTTGAAGCCAAAATTTAATAGCAACAAAGAAAAAAAACACACACACACACTTACTCACACAAACAAGATTAAAGGAAATACGCCAACTGGCAATTAAATCCACAAAGCTACGAGACAAATTCACAAAATTAATTGAACTAATATGGAGAAGCCAGGAAGTACCTTTGTTTTTGAGTTTGGCAATCAGGAGAAAAAAATTGAAAAGAGAAATAATTCTTGAAATTGAAGAGACAATGAAGTGTAAATAATTAAAGTTGATGAGCTATGGTGTATGGATTTGTGGCACTTCCATTGAAGCACACTCGATGGTCTTCTCCGCCTTGGAAATTCCTGGACAGGGTCTTTATATATAGATGCCGCATCACTTATATGGTGTGGTCTCTTCAAGATTAAAGTTCATAACACGTGTCAGACACCGGGTCTAAACACGAGTCTTCATTTAAAGTTAACAACAAAATGCATCCTCTAATGTATTTGGGTTTCTAACTTTGCCCCCCCACTTTCTTAATGTGGTACAATGAACCAAGTAGCTTCAAATTAAATACATGCGAGGAAAAGTTATTAGTAACCTTTAATAGTTTGGCTAATGTTTAGGTTACATTTGTTATGAATTCTAAAAATATGGATGTTTATTCATCTCCAAACACATCAATTAATTTGATATTCATCCTCTTGAATTATGTGATTATTGATTTTTATGTATCATATTTATAAATCTCCTATCTTGTAACCCTAGGACTATATTTGGTGCCTCATTTGGTACTAAAGTATTTGACAATTTTCTAATATTTCTCTACTTTTCTAAACTTACTATATCTCTACTTTAGTTAATAGTCAAATTTAATAATTTTGGCCTAGTTTCATAATACATTATTAGTACGATTCTACTTTCATGAAATATAATAAAGTGGAAGATCTTATTGTTCAAGTGATATATAGGTAAGTTTATTTATCAATTTCTTTTCTTATGGCTAACCTTTGAATTTTTATCTCTTGACGTTTTTGGACAGAATTATTTATCATGGTTCTTGATATTGAGATGCATCTTGATGCAATGGGTCTTGGAGACACCATTATGGAAGAAAATGAGATTTCTGCCCAAAACCGTGCCAAAACCATCATCTTGATTAAAGTTTGAAAACTGAATATCTTACTGTTAAAGATCCTCTTGATTTATAAGTTAAAGGAAAAGTACAACCACCTGAAATTGGTTGCTCTTCCTAAAGCCCAATATAATTGGATACCATTTGAGGTTACAAGATTTCAAATCAATAAGTGAATATAATTTTGTAATATTTAATATCACATCCCAATTGAAATTATATAGAGAAATTATTACTGACGAGGATATGTTAGAAAAAACTTTTGCCACCTTCCATGCCTCGAAATTGCTCTTGCAATAGCAATATTGAGATAAGGGATTCAAAAACTATTATGAACTGATCTCATGTTTTCTTGTAGCTGAACAAAATAATGAATTATTTATGAAAAATCACGAGACCCGACCAACTGATTCCAATCCATTCCCCAAAGAGAATGTGACAAAGTCTTCTAATTATGAACGTGGAAGAGAGCGTGGCCGTGGTCATGACAGTAGCCACGGTCGTGGTCATAGCCGATATGACTATCATAATCATGATACTCGTAATCATGGCTCATCAAGTCATAAGGGCAAACATTCTCATTAGAAGTGGGATAATAATAATGGACAAGGACAAGAGAAAGATTCTAATAATTTATGCTATCGAATGCCGTGCTAAGGGGCATTGGTCTCGAACATGTAGAGCTCCGAAACATCTAGTTAAACTGTATCAAGCATTATTGAAAAAGAAAGACAAAAGTGCCTAGGTGAATTTAACCAAGCCAATTAATGATTTTGGCAATGATGATGATGCTAAATTGATGTAATGCATCTTGATGTGGCTGATTTCTTTGAACATCCAAAAGGAAGAATTGATCATTTGATTGGTAATGGAAATGTTCAAAGTAATTGACCCATGTTAAAATGTCAAAGAGATTAGTTTTATAATTACTTTAAAGTTTGTTCTATATTTCTTTGTTAATCAGTGTTTTTGTTATGAAATGTACTTTTGTTCTAATAAATTAATTATCTTTTATATATTCCTTCCCGAAGAAGGCATAGATATTGAAAAATATTTGGGATCAATGAAAGGCGAAGATGATGTGTGTCTTATTGATAGTGCTACAACACAAACATTACTTAAAAATTATTTTTCCACTTGAAATTGGGAGTAACAAATGTTAACACCATAAGTAGTAGTGCAAAATTAATCGAAGGCTCCGGTAGAGCAAATATATGTCTCCCTGAAAGAACAAATTAATTATAAACAATGTATTATTCTCTACTAAGTCTCGAAGAAATTTGATAAGTTTTAAAGATATCCATTGAAATGGATATCATATTGAAACCATTGAGGAATCAAATATTGAATATTTGCATATTACCACTTTTATTTCTAGAAAGAAATATGTGGTAGAAAAATTTCTTACTCCTTCTTCTGGCCTATATTATACTAAAATTAGTGCAATTGAAATGCACCATTTACTAAATCAGAAGTTTATTAATCCCAAAGATTTTATCATTTGGCACAATCGACTAAAGCATCCTGAGTCGATAACGATGAGAAGAATAATTGAAAATTCACATGACCATTCATTGAAGAATTAAAAGGTGTTAAAGTCAAATGAATTTATATGTGTCGTTTGTTCTTAAGGAAAATTTATTACGAGTGCCTTCACCAGTTAAGATGGGGACTGAATCCCCTGCAATTTTGGAAAGAATCCATTGTGATATATGTGGACCAATTCATCCACCATGCAGACCATTTAAGTATTTTATGGTGCTAATTGATATATCTACAAGATGGTTGCATGTTTGTTTATTATCAACTCGTAACCTGGCGTTTGCAAGACTACTTGCTCAAATTATCAAGTTGAGAGCACAGTTTCCAAATTATTTAATAAAGAAAATTCGATTAAACAATTTCGGTGAATATTCGTCTCGTGCTTTTGATGACTATTGTATGTCAATTGACAGTGTTGAACATCCTATAACTTATGTTTATATAGAAAATGGTTTAACCGAATCATTTATTAAGCGATTGCAATTAATTGCTAGATTATTGTTAATGAGAACAAAACTCCCTATATCTGCTTGAGGATATACTATTTTGGACACAGCAACACTTATACGTTTAAGGCCAACAAGGTACCATAAATACTCCCCTTTTCAATTGACTTTTGGTTATGAGCCAATATTTCCCATTGAGAATTTTTGGATGTGCAGTATGTCCCTATAGCGACACCGCAATGCACTAAGGTGGAACCTTAAAGAAGGTTGTAAATATATATTGGGTATGATTTACTCTCTATCATTAGATACCTTGAACCTTTGATAGGTGATGTATTTACTACAAGATTTGTAAATTGTCATTTTGATGAAACTCATTTTCCAACATTAGGGGGAGACAATGAACAGTCGAAAAAGGAAATCACGTGGAATACATCTTCCTTAGATTTTCTTGATTCTCGTACAAAATCTTGTGAACTAGAAGTTCAAAAGATAATATATTTGCAAGAGATTGCAAATCAATTACTTGATTATTGATTCTAAAAGAGTTACGAAATCACATATTCTTGCAGAAAATGTAACAATTAAACTAGATCTCCCAGTAGGACAATCTACAAGTGCTATAGTAAGTGAGTTTAAAGCACGCTTGAAGCATAGAAGACCTCTTCAAAAGGGTTCCAAAGATAAAAGTCCTCAAAAGAATAGAGGATCAATTGATCAAAATAATTTACTAAAGGAGTCGAAAAATTTCAGGAAATCACTAGTCACAAAATTCAAACTCCTGAAGAGCAAATTCTAATTCCTGAAGAGTACAAGTTGCATACACCTGAAGAACATGTAAATGAAGTTTCTATAAATATTGTCACTATAAGGAAATATTGGGACTGAGTTGAAACAATTATTGATAGCACTTTTGCATATAATGTAGCACTTGAAATTATGAAAGAAATTGAGGATCTTGAACCAAAATTGGTTGAGGAATATCGGCATAGAAATGATTGGTCAAAATGAAAAGATGCGATTCAATTCGAATTGGATTCACCTGCTAAACACCAAGTTTTTGGACCTTAATTCGAACACCTGTATGTGTAAAACCCGTTTGATATAAATGGATTTTTGTACTAAAACGAAATAAGAAAAATGAGATTGTGAGATGCAAAGCACGACTAGTAGCGCAAGAGGTTTTCACAAAGACTAGGTTTTGATTATAATGATACATATTCACCTATAGTAGATGCAATCATATTGTGATATCTAGTGAGCCTGGCAGTACATGAAAAACTTGATATGTGTTTGATGGATGTAGTTACTGCTTATCTATATAGAACATTGGACAATAATATTTACATGAAAATTCCTGAAGGGCTTCAATTGCCTAAAGCATGTGATTCAAATTCTTGAGAAATTTACTCCATCGAATTGCAAAGATCTTTGTATGGCTTAAAGCAATACGGATGAATGTGGTGCAATCGTCTCAATGAAAGTTTGATTGAAGAAGGCTATACAAATGATCCAATATGTCCATGTGTTTTCATCTAGGAAAATGGACTGGATTTTGTGATCATAGCTGTTTATGTTGATGATTTGAATCTTATTGGAACTCTTGAAGAGATTTCAAAATCAGTTGAATATCCAAAAAGAGAATTTGAGATCAAGGATTTTGAAAAAACAAAATTTTACCTGTTCTATGGTTTACAATTTGAAGATCTGAAAGATGGGATATTTATTCATCAATCAAATTATACTGCTAAAGTTTTAAAGTGGTTCTATATGGATAAAGCACATATATTAAGTAGTCTAATGGTTGTCCGATCACTTGATATTGACAAAGATCCCTTCAGACCACGAGAGAAAAATGAATAACTTTTTGGTGGTAAAGTATCATATCTTAGTGCAATAGGGACACTTACGTATCTTGCTAATTATACTAGACTTGATATGTCATTCACTGTGAATATATTAGCAAGATTTAGTTCTTCTCCTACACGATGACATTGGAATGAAGTCAAACATATTTTTCGATATCTCCAAAAAACATCTGATCTTGGCTTATTCTATTCTAATAAATCTACTTTAGAGCTAATTGGATATGCAGATTATGGATATTTATCCGATCTATAAAGCACAATCTCAAACTGGATATTATTCACATGTGGTGGTACTGCTATGTCATGGCATTCTACAAAGTAATAAGATTATAACTGTCACTTCTTCAAATCATGCTGAGGTTATAGCAATTCATGAAGCAAGCGGAGAATGTGTCTGGCTAAGGTCAATTACTTACTACATCCAGAAGAATTGTGGGTTATCCTCCAAAGAAGAAATTCCTACAGTATTGTTTGAAGACAATACTACCTGCATTGCTCAATTAAAGAGAGGATATATAAAGGGATATAGAACTAAGAATATTTCATCAAAATTCTTCTTCACACATGATTTTCAAAAGAATGGTGAAATTGATGTGCAACAAATTCGCTCAAATGAGAATTTGGCAGATTTATTTACTAAGGCACTACCAACTACTACATTTGAAAAGTTGGTGAAAAGGATTGGAATGTGTCAGTTTAAAGATCTGAATAAAATTCTCAACAAGGGGAGTAATTACATTGTCAAACACTTTGAATAGTGTAATCTTTTTTACTTCACTAGGGTTTTTTCCCATTGAGTTCTTTCCTAATAAGATTTCTTAACAAAGCCTATGTCTCTCTCTGTGTAATAGACATCCAAGGGGGAGTGTTATGAATTCTTATGAATTCTAGGAATATGGATGTCCATTCATCCCCAAGAACATTGGTTAATGTGATATTCATCCTGTTGAATTATGTGAAAATTTATTGATTCTCGTGATTCATGTATTATATTCATGGATCCCTATCTTGTAACCCCATAAACAGAGGCATTGGTACCTCATTTGGTATAAGCTAATGAAATTTAAAGCACTTGAGAATTCTCAAATATTTCTCTACTTTGCTACACTTACTATATTTCTACTTTAGTTAATAGTCAAATTTAATAATTTTGACTTAGTTTCGTAATAACATCCTTATATTTATATCTTGAGATTTTGGTTGAAATAAAATCAATAACTATTTTATTAAGTGATTGTTAGGAGACTCAAAAAATTTTTGATTTAGATTATTTTTGTCATTTAAATCCTCTAATAAAGGTTAATAATTTATATTAATATAAAATATAAATCCTCACTTTCAGGAATAGATGGGGAGGTGTTTATGTGCAGTGAGGGGTACTAGGTTTAGGGATATTTTTAACTTTTTACACAAATTTGTTAAAGTTTTTAACTTTCCATCTATTTTATAAAAAACTCAAACCACAAGGGATGGATTGTAGGTTTGCAAATCATTTGGGGTAAGTTGAAAATTTACCAAATTACTTGGAGGTTTCTTGCAATTTACACTATTTGTGGATTATGAATTTATGATTGTATTGAAGCCCTTAAATGCAATTTCTTGATCTTTAGAAGCCATTTTAGAGGGTTAATTACACTTCACCCCTTAAAGTTTAAAGTTCCTAACATTTTGGTTACTGACATTGTTTTTTTAGCACTTAACCCCTTCGGTTAGAAAAATGAAATAATAAGTATAAAAAGTAAATAAGTATAATAATGGTTCGAAAATAGGGTCTAAAATGGGACTTTTAAAAGAATAAGGTCTAAAAAGGAACTTTTAAAAGCAACATTAGAAGACCTTAAAACCATAATCTAAAATAGGGTTCTTAAAAAATAAAATAAATAGACAAATAATGGAGTCGCCACCCGGTATACGAAGTGCATCAGGACACTAACTCAAACGTATGGGATAAGGAAATTCTTAAAGGTTGAGGAAAAATATTTTAAAGGGAAAACTATTCTATTAGTCCTTTACATTACCCATTTGTATTTATTTAGTCCCTCACTTTTAAAATGATATTTTTTAGTCCCTTATATTACCCATTTGTGTTTATTTAGTCGCTCACATCTAAAATGATGATTTTTAGTTCCTCACAAATGTAAACTATCGAATTTCGGTACCTAGACTAAATCCCGTGCACTTTTTGGTCTGAATTAATCGTGTGTTGTTCACATGACATATTTTTTGAGTAAAATTTAGGAACTCGTTTTTCCTTTGTAACACAAAACTCGAGCATCGAATTGGATTATAAATTTTGGAAAAAAAATACCACAAGTCAGATATTGAAATAATGTTAAATACAAATAAATTACTAAGAATCAATCACTTACTTCATATCTTTCGCACTCATAAAACATTCGAAAAATATGTCATGTGAACAATACATGACAAATTTAGGCAAAAAATACTTGAGATTTGATTCAAGAACCAAAATTCAACGTTTTATATATGTGAGGGACTTGACAAATTTAGGCCAAAATGCTTGGGATTTGATTTAAGGACCAAAATTCAACATTTTACATTTATCAGGGACTAAAAATCATCATTTTAAAAGTGAATGACTAAATAAATACAAATGTGTAATGTAAGGGACTAAATAAATATAAATGCGTAATGTGAGGGACTAATATAGTGGTTTTCCCTATTTTAAAGCACAAAAAGAAAAGAAAAAAATGAATTAAAATAGATAAATAAAAAATTAGTAAACATAGGTTGTAAACCCTAAACAGGTGACTCCTAGTCTACGAAAAAAAAAGGTTCAGGAGTCTTATTAAGGAAAGAGAAAGTTAAACTACTTTACAGGTAACTTAGGTATCCTTTCACCCCGGTGTGATATCGTGATATCGGTTGCGAGATCCCTACTTTACATTAAGTTTGGATAGAACAAAATGAAAACAAATCAAAGGTAAAAACATGCATGGAAAATGCGGGAGAAAGGGAGCTCATTGTGCTAGTGTTTGACTAATACAAAAGGGAAAATTTTCTATATTAGCATGAGCAGAAGATATTTATAAAAGTAAACATACTAGAATAGAATAAGAAACATATAAGCACATAAAACACATAAGAACATAAAACATAAAATTCTAGTATGCAAATCCTAACAAAAGCGGCTAACAAATAACACATACCCTAGGAATGAAAAAAAAAGTAAAACGATTTCAAAAATTTTGCATGTATTTATGACTAATCCACTGATCCCCATGTTACACCACAAACTTTTTTTGACCATTTTGTGTCCTAATGTTTCTTTTCTAGCAATTTTAGTCCAACTGTGAAGTCACAGAATTGACAGACTTTTTTTTACAATTGGACTGAAGTAACGAAAAAAGAAAACATTAGATGAGTGCAATGTGATAAAAAAAAAAGTGTTGTGTAATGAAATAAATAATGAAAAGTTGAGGAGTTCCAACAGAGTATTTACCCATATAAAAATAATAAGCAAGACCAAACACGATTTTATTTTTCTTAAACAAATAGACATAAGTCCTTTCAATATAATTTTCCAAACTTAGGCTGGAAACTAAGCTTTTCTTCTTTCTCCACAGATTATTGGCATGAAAGGCCATTAATGGGGAGAAAATCTAGACTTCCAAGTATATTCATATATGAAGGCCATCTGACCTTTATCTTTATGATGAGTAAGAGAACTTCTCTCCAGAACACCAATGACGCTGTGGAATAATGATCCAACATAAAGTGCACCATTATCGTGAATTTGCTCAAGATGTTCACTTTTATGTGGGCTGTGGGAGATCCACAGTTCCAAATGTTTTCCAAATTCGTCAAAACTTACTCCTATTGAGGTAAGAATTGGTGCCTTGTCATCAGTTGATGGCAACCAAAAAGATATTTGCAAGTGTCTCTCCAGCTGGAGTTCTCTTTATGTTCCCTGGCCCCGGAATTTCCATCAAAACCTCCGAAGAATTTGCTTTAGGACCCTTTAGCCAATACTTGAGAATTTTGTTGCTCAAATATTCACCTACAAGAATAAAGGAACTGTCTTTGCTGACTTCCGTACCACCTGGTACATTTAGCCTTTTCAACAAAACTGTCACTTCTTTTGTTGAGGGATCATATTTCAATAACCTCCCTGTTGTGTCATTTGTATCTATGATATCTTGCACACCTCTGCCATCAAAAATGGAAACGTTTTTAGGAGATAAATAAGGGATACATGTTCGATCTTCTTTTTTCAACTTGAATGTATTGTTCTCTGGACTAATTTCATTTTGCACCTCTAATTTATATTCGATTCTCACTTTGTAGTTTAAACTTCAATTTTAGACACTTTACACTTCGAACTCTCAAATTTGTTCCACTTCAGTTTTTTTTTCAACACCATCTCAAAAATTAATAGAATTTTTCATATATATGTATAACAAATTTAGTAGGATGTATAACAATGTTTTTGGGTGAAAAAATAAAGATACCGTAAATTTTTTTGACAGTGTTAAAAAATAAATTAAAGTGGGACAAATTTAAAAGTTAAAAATATAAAGTGTCTAAAACTAAAATTTAAGGTACAAAATAAGAATGAAATATAAACTGAGGGGTGTAAAACAAAATTAGTCCATTGTTCTCTCTTGTGTGGTTGGAAAATACTTCTATAGTGTTTAACTTTATGATGTAGTAGTAGTGCACGTCCTTGCACTTAGTGCAATTACGTTTATTATTTAAAATTTAAATTAGTGGGTGAGGTACATTTTGTGTGTGTAATTTTAAAAGACAAAAAAGAATAAAAAGAGGAAAAAGTAGTTAATGAATAATTATATAAAAATAGTACTAACAAAAAGTTATTTCACTAATAAAGATAGATTTGACAAATAATATAATGACATTACAGCGAATAACCCTTATACTTTATATATAGTATAGAAATAAATAATATTTAATATGCTTTTCAATTATATATTATTTCAGATATATCAAATATAAAACATTGCTATAATTACTGTTTTAAATAATATTCTAAATAATAAACTGTTCAAAAGCTGCCCCTTACATGTTTTAGTTATGTCTAACTTTACTAGGATACGATTTTTCTTAAATTTTTTTTTATAAACAAAAATTCAGTATTGTACACTTTGTTGAAATTCCCTTATTATTTTCACTCAACTAATAATATAGGGAATTTACAGCATGCTGTACTTTTCTTATAAACTATTTACTTTCTTCGTTCTTCACTTCTATGGATATCGTCACATTGATAATTTTTGGTTGCAAACAAAATTCTAAACTTTTCTTTTTACCAATTATTAGCATTTTTTGGAAATTTTCAATTTCTATGCAGTCCTTTTTTATGAAAATTCTAATATTCTTCAAGTTTTATCTTCTTCTTTTTTTTTCAAAATCTAACAAAAGCAATATAATAAAAGTTTTTTTTTTTATACAATTACTGAGCATGAATAGTCTATTCAAAGTAAGATATTCAATTTGGAATGAAACGAACATTCAACAATTCAGAATGGCTAAAAAGTAAGCATAAAAAATATAATGGAGGATTTATTTAACAGATACAAAAATATATGAGAAAGCACATCTCACTCTCATATCGAAATCGACATAAATTCCCGACAAAATTACATTAATCCACAGCCTAGAATTTTCTTATTTAAATTGGTTTTCTTATTTGATAGGTTATAAATAGAGAGTTTGCTAAATTATTTAGTTGAGAAGGGTTAAATGAAAGTTTAAAAAATTGTATACTGTTATTAAGGCAATTTTGTCGAGCGTTTTTGCAGGTCATGAAATGAGAGTTGGATATGGTTTATTTTATAACTCTTCTTATCTCACATATTTTTATGTGTCAAATAATATACATCTCAACATAGTAGAGTTGGCTAAGAGATGTTTCATAAGATATTTTTAGTTGTGAGGTCTAAGGTTCAAACCTCAAAGAGTTTGTAGAAATTCAGGTAGGTGCACCCTTTTGTGATCCGGTGGGTCCTCTCTCTCCATTCCCTTAATAATGCCTCCGGTTGTAGAATAGGATCTGGTGGGTCCTCTCTCTTCATTCTCTTAATAATGTCCAGTTGAATCTCCCCTTATAAAATAAGTAATAACTATGTTAGGATATCGTTATTTACACATATATATATATATATACCCAGCTGTATTTTCTGCGCTAACGTGGAAGTTGATTTTACAAAATTACCTATCATCATATATGGTGCTAACATCTGTGAAGTAGATTACTCCAGTTCGCTGATCCACTGTTAAAGCACAAAGCCACTTGAAATCAATTCCATCAGCACTATTTGCAAGTTGGATTGCTTGTCCAACCACACCAAGGCCATAATAACCATCGGCTATGTAAAGCTTGTTCGTAGCATAGCTGAATGCCAAGTCGCACGCTCTCCCACACGAGGGTTTAATTGTGCTTCAAGGGTTGTCATTTTCGCTCTTACACAGTACTTTGCTCCTAATAGATAGAAGTTCAAAAGCAAATTCCTTAAAGATATTCACATATAGTAATTTTCCCGAACTTTTATAAATGGCTAATTTAATTTTAAATATTTGAATATTGAAATCAAACTAACGAACCATAATTCATTAAAAATATTTACCAGAATGGAGAGGCATAAGCGTAATCATTAAAACTACTTAATGATCTTTCATACTTGACAAATTCTACTATCTTTTACGGTAGTATAGAGTTGGCCTGCAAAATCAAAAGCGAAGGCATTGGGACCGTAGGGAGATTGAATAGATTTCAGCAATGGAGAAGAAAGAACAAGTGACGTAGAAGAGAGGAAAAGGATGACAAGTCGTAGAATTGCCCTAGTTTGAGAAGTTTACAATTAGCGAAGGTCACTTTTCTCCCCATGTGGGCTATTTACAAGTTTATTAATAATATAGTGTAAAGAGACACTTCCATTTGCCAAACATTTACACGGTAGTTTGGTAGTTTTTGATAGCATATCATAAGCCTCTCACATGATTTGCCTAGCTTTAAGAAGAATAATTTTGAAATTTCACTTAATAGGGCTACCGGATGAAGGGACAGACAGCATCTTCACTTTTCATTCCTTCATTTTTTGCACTGCTGATCTCCCAAATCCCCTCTCTCCACTCTGCCTTATTCTCTTTTTTCTTCTTTCTTCTGGTAGCTGATCTCCCTCTCCTCCCATGTTATGCTTCTGTCCTTTCTTACTTTTTTTCCTTGTCCTTTATTTTAAGGTACAAGAAGTGTAATCTGTTACTGAGCAACATATATTCAAGGTAAGAAATTTTTTTCCCTTTCGTTACTTAGGCATAACATATCACCACTGTGGTCTCTCTTCTCTTATCTTGAGATGACGAAATTTTTCATAACTCTGTTTAGTGATTTCTTATTCTTCTTCTTTTTTTTTTTTTTTTTGAAAGATTGTAGGAAGTCCGCACCTACCATAGTGGAGTAATACAAGAAGCTCACCATTGTTACTTCTCTAGAACTTTTGCTTCCGGTAATTACTTCTTCTTTGTTTTTATTTACATAACTAAATCTCATAATTTAAGAAAATTTTGATAACTTGATTGATTTCTCGGTTATTTTTTTATTCATTAAATTTTTTGTGATATTTCAAAGTATTAGAGGAGTGTGGAGCTTCTAACCCGTAGGTTGCATGTGGTTCTTTCATAGCCTTATTGTTGGAAAATTCAGAAAGTTGATAGTGAAGAATTCTTTGGTTTTGCATGGTCTTTGTTTTGCAAATAGGATTACTGTTCCAACTACTATATTGATCTTGATCTCCAGTAGTTTCCGTTGAGTCATCTTGTAATTAAATGATATGACATGATGAATTTCCTTTGTGTTGCAGTAGGCATTTAGTTTTAACTTTAAAAGTCTTTGTCATTTTCTCAATTTAATTCTGTAGAACATATTTATCACTTGGTACTTGCAAAAACATGCCAAGTTAATCTCAAATATTTTAATTTCTGCTTTTGATTTGCCTTGGTATTTTGAGAAAAAAAAAAAAGAGAGAGAATGGAACTGAATTTCCTTGGTAATTTGAAACAGAAAAAGTAAGGGAATGGAACTGATTTCTCTAAATTTAAAGAATTTGTTGTGATTTAATCCCATGAAGTCACTTGTGATCTAACGATTATTTAAAGAATTTCTTCAAAGACCACAAAGAAAAGAAAAATGTTTTAAATGGCAGAAATAGTAATGAAAAATCAAGAAATAGGTCTTGAGATTGAGGCAAAGATGATGAAAATATGGTTTTAGTTTAATTTGCATGTGAATAATAGCAAAGGCATCAAGGTTGGTGCCAAGCTTTTTGGTCATTTAGGTCACGGCTGTGCCGTTCATTCTTTCTGGGCTTATTGCTTTTGATGGTTGCTTCTTGTAATCTTTTGTTTGATGGCGCTCATATTTATGAAAAATAGTTTATGTTCCCATTATTTTTGTGTTCTTATTAGCCTAACTCTTACACATGGTTTACAGATTTTGTGAGCAGCTAATTGATTATCCATGCATACTTTCTTTATATCAACATTTCTTTTTTCAGTGAGAACTTGGAGCTTTCAGGATCTAATTTTAATAGATCAAAACCACCCATCTTCTTTTATCAATTATTCACCCCTATTTTTGTGTAGAAATGGTTCAAGAATTATAGGTGAGTTTCACATGATTCAGATAAATATGTTTGTCTTCCATGTTTATGATATCCATCTTTGTGCTTTCTACACATAATTGCAAGTTCACAATCAAATTCAGAGTTTACTGCAATTGATGTTTCTTTATGCCAAAAAATGTATTAAGAAGTTAGATCCTTCCATTTTAGGGGCTGGGGCAAATGCTGATGATTGTGGGCTTCTGCAGGCCAATTTGAAGCAGCCAATGTTGCTACGAAGTGTTTATTAGCTGCTGTGAAAGCAGATACTGGAGCTGCACATCTTTGGTCAAACCTAGCCAATGCATATTTCTCTATAGCTGGGTGATCATAGAAATGCAAGCAAATTCTTGGAAAAGGTGCTTTTATCCCTATATGCACATTGTATCTTTATACAATTGATTTTGTTGAGCTACTAAGACATTTATTAATTATGTATGTCGAACGAAAAAGGTATCTGGGAGACATTTTATGGTCACGTTCGTAGATTCACTGCTTACTCAGTGTTTTCATTACATAATCTTTGTGTGCAAGGATATTTGAGATGTCTTATACTTACGTGAAATACAAAATTATTAATATATAATAAATTGTCCAGTTATTACTTAAAAGTTTTCTCAAATGAAGTTTTGATATTAAGACTATTTGACTATGGAACTTAGGTTACTTTTCCCCTTAATCCATGCTCCCCTTCATTAATTAATAACAATTTGCTTTCATGCATTTTTCATTGCGGTTTGATTTTCTTAAGATTTTGTATCGTCGGCTCCTTGACAGAGTAATGGTCAATTTGAGATTTTACCATGTAGTCTTGACTCTGATATATACACAATGTGTATAAGCTAGATTCACATCTTGATTCAGTGCAGAAGACTATATCTGGCCTAGATGAAGTAAAAGTAGTGGAAAACGTGATTTCACTGTGTTGGACTTATTCCATGTAGGATGATTGGAGACATTGGATTGAAGTGAACGACTGAAGGGTATACATACCTAAAATAGTACATGCGTTAATACCCATCTTGAAGGACGATATACACCAGTGGTTGCTCAGCAAGCTATTAGGCGTGGGATGGAGATTTTGCATTCTATTGCGCTCCAGGTAAGTTAGAATAGTCTGGATACACATTTTGGATTTAAAATTTTGTCCCCTAATAGTGGATGACCTTGATTTAGTTGTGTCCTATGAG
The DNA here is from genome assembly GCA_025175665.1 of Cinchona pubescens. Classification (NCBI taxonomy): domain Eukaryota; kingdom Viridiplantae; phylum Streptophyta; class Magnoliopsida; order Gentianales; family Rubiaceae; genus Cinchona; species Cinchona pubescens. The sequence continues at coordinate 2,512,075 of JANKKI010000084.1, forward strand.
GCCTAGAGTTGCTTCCATCGTCTATCTTCTTCCTTCTACAGCTTTCCTCCTTTTATGTGTTCTGTCTTCTTTTTTTTCTTTTATTTTTAATTATTGTATGACTTGTTAATCATTTACATTTTATAGGTGGTGTTTGTTTCATTGTGAGACAACAAATAGTATGACACATGACTATGATGTTTTATATTTCAGTTGATGAAGCCAATTGTTTGTTGTTTAGCTAGGATAATTATATTGCCGTTAATTACAGATATTAAGCTTTGTACTTATGGTTTCCTTGGGAGTATATTAAAAGGATATATCTTTCACATTTAAGTTTAGCAAAGTTTCAGGTTATTACTTGTGTATTCCTTGTGATATATTATTTTTAATCAATAACATTTTTTTATTTTTAAAGTTTCAAGTTTGAAAGGGTGGAATAGATCTTACTTCTGTTCCTTAATTGAAACTTTTATTCCTATTCCACTTTTTTCAGATCTTATTTGTTTCTGGATTATGATTTTGGAATGGAGTGGTTCAAATATGATCGCATCTACAATCCTTCGGTGTACTTAAACATAGATGTACTCTTTTAGATGGATATACATATGTAGAAATGGTGGTTTCCAAATTATTAAGCATTGTATCATCATTATAGAATTTTCTAAAGTAAGATCTGTTCCATTAAAAAATAATTATTTATTGTTTACTTACAAGCAATTGGTAATTTGTTCAATATGTTTTCACCATTATTCGGTATATCCTGATATTGTATAATATTCTTATCACTTTGTATTTCTACACTGCAGAGCGGGAGTCAATTTTGTTAGTAATTTAATAATTGCAGCTGGGAAGGCATAAAGGCTATTGTTAGGGTGTACAAAGGCTAAGTTATTTTTATTTACGTTTATGGTTTACTAGATATGTAAATTATATATGCAGACTTTGGTTGTACCCTTGATGAAATTGAAATTATTAAGTGCTAATATATTAGAAATACCACTGACTACATTATTAGTGTAATTGATTCAATAATTTTTTTTTTTTAAATACTATTCATTATAATAAGAATCTCTAACATAATACTAGAATACATTACATTTATATGAACTTAATTTAATTCGACAATTATATTTAACTTTTTTCCACCGCGCTACGTGCGGTGTTGTGACCTAGTATAGTATTATGTACTAAACATCGAAAACGTGCAAAAAATTAATTATTCTTGGGACCACCACAAAAGTTTTTGGTTTTTGTATTGGAGGATAAGTATCTGGTACAGAAATTAAAATTTTTCTAATGTGTACCAAATTACTTCTCCTCCACTGATATACTTGCAACAAAAAAGAATCGTTGGATTGACATTTCTTTGTGTCAGAAAAAGAAGCCAGTCAACGAGGACATATGATTTTGTATGCGACTTGAAAAGAAAATGTAAAAGGGTAAAAAAGTAAAAGAACAACTCTTGTGGTGATAAGATTGATGAAGTTGGTCACTTATACTCGAATAGCATTAGAACAATATCAGCATCCGAAAGAATCTTGAGTTTGGCTGTGGAAAAAAATTAATTTACAAAATCACAAATTCAATAATATTTGCCAAAACTGGTTTACATAAATCATATTCAAACACAAATTTTCTGATTTTAGATATTTGTTCGAATTTTGTTTCTTTTTTGAAAGATTTAATAAATGATAAATTAGTACTTTTGTCAGCTTGTATAGGTGTGTTGAGAAAAATATGACTCCATATTTATGACTATGTTTGGACACTTATTATTAAGAATATAATTCTTGTAATTATTTAGAATAACACCGTAGTTGCTTTTTGAAATGTGATATATAAAAGAAATTTTTTAGTGTCCAATAAACTTCAAACTTCCTGAAATGTTTTTATATTTATTTTCTTAAATACATGGGTCTTAAAATATTAAACGTTTGTACAATCTATTAGGTCATTTCAAATGGAACATTTTTTATTATTTTTTTTTCTTCAAGGATATCAAACATGAAATATTCATACAATCAATTAAAAGACATGTAAAAGAAATTATTTTCATTTTATATTTTATCTTAAGTACATGGGTATAGGGTATGCACAAATTCAGTTAGTTGAATTCGAAATTGTTTTTACTTTTAAATTGAAATTTTAAAACTGGCTAATCAGAATTCGATTAGTTAATCTGTTACGAAATAAGAATTGGAATTTTGTATTCAGAATTAACCAAATTTCCAAATTCAATTCGATATATAATTCTGTCCTATATATAAGTACTACATCTTGATAAAAATATATGCATAAATTTTTTAATTCAAAACCTTTTAAGAAAAATCTTTAGTACTTGCAATATTACTTCTTCCTTTTAAGTAAATAACTTTTTTATGTAATATGATCTTACAAATTAAGTTTACTTATAAAATTCATATATAATCATACAAATGATATATATAATTTTGTATCCATTCAAGCATGATATAATTTTGTTTAAATGGAATTATGGTCTATTACAGTGCTTGTCAAGTTTTGTTTTATATAGGTTTCAATTTCTGTATAAAAGATTTCAGTCCAATGTTAATGGATCCACTTGGTGAATGTGGTTAATCGAATTCATAATCGATTTTCAAATTCAAATTTTGTTAATCAGATTTTGTTTCGAAACAATTCGAAATTAAAATTTATTAATAATTTTAGAATTCATTTTCAAATTTAACACAATTAAATCATTTGACCAATTAACCGAACAGTTAACTGATACTTACCCCTACATGGGTATTATACAATAAGTGCAGTTTTGGTGGACTAATTAAGGACATATCTAATGTTCATTTACTCGTTCGTGGATTAATTAGAAGTTTCAATAGTCAATCTGAACTAAATAAAAGTTTCACTAATCAATCAAGGACATATGTTATATTTAATTATTTATTCAGGTATAAATGAAAGGTTTCACTAGTCAATCAAAAGCATACCTAATGTTAAATAACTAATTTGGGGAATAATTAAAATAGTTTACTGGTCAATCAATGATATATCTAATGTTCATTTACTTATTTAAAGGGTTCACTTGAATAGAGGTGAGTATCGATTAACTGATCAGTTAATGGATTAATAAAATATATCAAAATTCAAAAAAAGGTTAAAAAACTTTTAACCAATTTTAATTTCAAATCTAATTTTGTAAAAAATTTGGGTATTCAAATTTGAATTCGATTAATCAAATTCAATTTGAGTTAGATGACCCTTGACATTTTGGGTAATTGGTTAACGAATTTAGTAATTAATCGAATTCAAAAACCTCTCCATTATTTTTTAATTTGTTAATTGCAATTGTGAATTTGGTTAACTAATTTCTGATCAAAATTAAAGTTAACTATATTAATTAATCAAATTTAATTAGAAACTAGTTACGAATTTGATTAACTTAATACTTGCTTCACTAATTAGTCAAGGACATATCTAATGTTTATTTACTCATTTTAAACTATTTTTTTATTTTTTATTTTTAAAAATGATCTATAAAAAATCTTCACCTAACTCTTGGTGACTTAAACCCGTGACCTAAGTTATAGAAGAAGCGTAATATTATCATTTGAGCTACACTTCATTGTCAAACTCATTTTATAAATAATTAAAGATTTTATTAATCAATTAAGGATACATCTAATGTTCATTTATCTATTCAAGGACTAATTAAAGACTTCAATATTCAATCGAGACAATTATTAAAGGTTTCACTAAAAGTTGAGCTAGATTAATTCATATTTCACTTTCAAATTTTGGACTAATTAAAGGTTTCACTTAAAGTTTATTAAGGAGCTCGTGGGTTAGACTGGAAACGCCGTTCCAACTTATCTTTTTCATTTCACGTTTTGCAAGGGAAGTTCAAGTTGGGTCCATTCCACAAGAAAAATCCATTCTAGTGAATGTTAAAAAAAAGAAATTATAATTTTGATTTTTTGTCATTAAGAAAAAATAGTTAAATTATACAATATAATTATTTAGATGTATAGTACAATTTTTTTTGTCATTTTTTAACATTAAGAAAAAATAGTTTAAATTATTCAAAATAATATTAAAAATTACAAAATATTGCATATTAAATTTTTGTTTATATTAAAACAATTAAATTATTTAAATATAATTTATCAATATACATTTCTTATTTAACACAAAATACTTAAAATTTATCATTGTTGTCGAAGTTGTAACTAACATGAATAAAAATAAACAAAAGAAAAAGCTTTGTTTTTTTTTATTTATATATAATCCACTATTTTAACATCTAAAAAAAATGTTAAAAACATGAAAAAAAAAAAAAAATACACATTCCTACTGCATGAGTTACCAAACAATGAAATAATAAGCACTAACTATAGAATTTTCCTTATTTATTTATTTATTTATTTATTTGTATGTTGATGTATATATGTATATGTGTGTGTGCGCGTATGTAGACGTATGTATATGCATATATATGTATATGTGAATGAAGGGCAAAGATTATATTTTTTTAAGAGGCAAAGTGTAATTACCCACCTAGTTCAGGGGACAAATTGTAATTAACCCAATAGAGTTTGGAAAGAATGGTGTATATTGATAAAATAGTGTTTCTTTTTTAAGTATACAAGTACAATAACCCTATATTTTATAGGCATACAAATATAATGAATACAGACTATACACTAAATCTAGACAATAATCAACAAGGTAACCACATAATCTAAACTAAGAAAAGTATTTACTTAATTGATTTAGATATTTGATTGAGATAACACTAAGTGATTGATATTAACACTTTTGGCCATAAACCATTGATCAAAATATTTAAACTAAATTATTATTAACTCATGACCTAAGATATTATACTAGCATATAATGCATTATTTTTAATCAATGAGGGATAGAACGAGGTATCACATTTGACCTTCCTTAGGGTATTGCATCTTCGCAAGTCTCAAAACTGTATATGAGCTAATGATTTTAGCACCCCATAACTAGCTTTAGGTCCACTAGCACTGTTTGAATAATTTAAAGTAAATTATATTTTACTTATAAAATTCGCACCCTAATTATACTTTGTCCCTGAATTCTAATAATATACACGGTGCATCATTTAAAAGATTCACTTATATAAGTAACATTAAAAAATAATATGGAAATTTATTTTAACAAAAAATACCATCAAAAAATTTGTAAACAAAGTTGCTTTCTATTTATTTAATTTTTTATGATTCTATACTATTTTATGATATTATATAAATTTTCACATTTTTCTTTAATTAACTTAGACATTATTTTCTTCATTTCTCAAGTAAGCACGAAAAGAAGACTTTTAAAATTTAATGTATTTTTTTAATTGAACTTATATCTATAATAATATGTCTATTCTTTTAGAAGTAAATTTCTAATGTACATATTTCTCCAGCAAAAGAAGTGTAATACTAAATAACTACTTAATATATTAACATCTCATAACGTCTCATCTTCTATTGATTTTAATTTTTATTCTTTTATCATTTTGTTAAATATGAACACACATAGGGTGTGTCATTTTTACTATCCATACAATATATAAAGGAAGAGTCCCTAATTAGTATGTTGGTTTTTCCCTTTGGTCTATTTCAAATTTATTTTCGGGTGTGCAGTAGAGTATAATGATTTGTGAGTTTTTATTATTTGTACAACTTTGTGTTATCTCTACCTAAGGTAAATGTGCACCAAGTTTTTGGAGCCTTTGGTGGGGATTGTCCTTGTGTCTGTATATTGGCAATATCGAGCGCTTTACCGGTTGTATAGATTAGGCACTTTTATTTCTTTAGTTATTAATTTTGGTATTTTATTAGTATGTTGTTAATGTTGGTGATTTTGTTTTGTGAATTGATCTGACACTTGTGACTAATTACTTAGATTTTCTTCTTTGATTTATTACTTTTATGTTGGAAAAAATAGTGATTGTATTTCAGTTTTATAATTGTTTATTCTTTAACTAATTTGTTGCAAATTGTTTTGCTTGATTTTGTGCATGGAGGGTTACAACAAAGTAATTTGGTTTTAGTTTCATTATTAACTAACAGAATTAGATGCATATCATGATAATTATCTCACAATTATGTATTAATTCAGTTCCCGTACATAACACGGGTATTAAGCTAGTATATTATTATATTTTAAAATTTGACTATACAAGTATTCGAATCACATAATATTATATTATAAAAATATTCAAAATATAACGATATAGTATACTAACGACATCATAACCCTATTTTATTGTCGGTACCAATATTTGCATATCAAAAAAATGTTATTGGACGTCCACAACATGACTTTAGATAATTGCATCTAGACTCCTGTATTATAACCAAATAACCACTACAACCCCCAAGGTTTAAAAAATAATCATGATCTCCCAGAGAAAATTTTTTATCACAACTATCAATCCCTTGATGTTAAAGGACTAGCCCCAGCATTCCAATTCACCCGAAGACAGCTTTTGTACAACACTCTATCCATGGTTGACACGTCAACTAAGGAAGAACAAATTTGGCTAAATCTGTTCCCTAAACTTCTCCTCCAAGCCGTCACTAACGTCTTCAATTTCTTATCGATTTTCGCCTTTCTTTCCCGTTTTAGGTCAACGTCTCCCTTTTTTTTTTGTTTTATTTTTTATTTAGTCTATCAGATAAGCAATGTTGACAATAAAATCTTGGGTTAATTGCAGTTTGAACCTTTTAACTATCTTGTTTTTGTATTTTACATCCTAAGGTAGTATTAATTTTGACAATCAACCATTTCCAATTTCCAAATTTTTGCACATTGCATCAATTAGTCAAAAATAGACAATAAAAATGACCCATGTAGAACCACTAATTTACCCAACTTTCGAAAATATCTCTCCTTCAACTACATACCATGCACTAGTACAATACCATAGGATTCTCAAAAACGAATCTAGGTCCAAATTCGGGTTCAAATTCGGGTTAATGAACTCATGGATTTAGGGGCAACTAGACTGTTATTCTTTCTCTAGACCTTCAAATTTGTAACCAATCATTAAACCTGCCAACTCAACTTGGAAAATGAAATAGTAAAATGGCTCGCATAAATCATTAATTTGTAGGTTGTTCATCTACATCTATAGCTAGTTTAGCTAGAGAAGAACCATGTTCTTGGGCAAAGACGACAAGAAGAAATCATTATCCAATATATAATCATTAAAATCAATGTTATTGGGATTCATCTTCCCATTCCTTCATTTCTTTCATCTCTTATATTTTAGATCACAAGACTCATTTTCTATTCACCATTGAGCAATTAGTGTAATGTGTAAAAATTTAAAAGTTGAAAATGGTTAATTACCAAAATTAATACTTTAGGGTGTAAAGTGAAAAAATAGGATAGTTTAAGGGTGCAAAGTGCAATTAACCCAAAAATCTTTATCTCTAATTAATAAGGGATAAAAAACAAATAAAAATAACAAAAAAGATGATGTACCATACCCAAAAGAATATTAGACTACAACAAAAGAATGTAGATTGTGTTTGATTGATGGATTTGGAGATGGATTTGAAATCTACTCATTTATTTGAGGAAATTGTAAATCTAAATGGATGAATTTCAAATCCACCCAAATTAAAAAATATTTGAAATCCTTTATTTCACACTTTTTAATTTGGGAAGATTTGAAATTCAACCATTTTAACCTTACAAATCTCTCTAAAAAAATAGGTGAATTTCAAATTTTTCTCCAAACCCATCAATCCAAATACAACCATAAGGGTAATTGTATACCATACCAAAGAGAATATTAGACTACACCAAAAGAACAACGTTGCAAGGTCTTTATTGTTGCAAATTACTAGCAGTAGGGGTTGATTCTCTTTGCCAGGAGTAAGTATTAGTTACTCACTCTAAATTTGAAGTTAGTATTACAGTCATTGACATGACTTAGAGTGCGTTTGATAAAACTGAAAACTGAAATCTGAATATTGAAAATTAAGTGTGGAAGCCTTAATTTGTTGAATTCATAAAGTTATATCTGTTTGATAATCAGCTGAATTTGAGTACTGAATTAAAATATTTTAACCCGTATATATTATCTAATTTGATGATTATATTATATTTTTTATAGTAAATTATTTTAATTATTATATTTTTAATACCAATAAATAATTTATTAATATAACATATGTGTTTGTGATGGAGGGTGTATGTGTGTGAGAGAGATATTATGTACAAATGTGTGTTTATATTTAAGAGAAAATGAATAAAATGTGTGCAAGTGTGATACCATTTTTGTAGTTTCTAGAATAGATTAAGTAGTTTCTCAATTTCGTAATTATTTAGTTCACTTATTTGCTTTAGTACATAATCCAGCTTAAAATTAGATTTTAATTGCTTGCATTGAATTATGATTTTGAATATAGTAATTTCACCATCCATTTTTTGATCTTGCTCAACTATATAAATACCCGTAAAACTTGGTAATTGCCTTCCAGCAATCCTTGTAGGAATGATAACCCATTCAACCTATACTACTACCAACTCCATATACTTGCGGAAGTAAGGTAGAGTGTAGTGGTTTTGTGAGGTTTCTTATTACTTGTTTGCTTTAAATTGATCTCTATCTAAGAGATAGACAAGTTTTTGGCACTGTTACTGGGGATTTTCCTTGGTTTTTGGCAATATCAAGTGTTATACGGGTCGTGTAGATTAAGCACTTAGTTTAATTTAGTTGTTAATTTTGATATTTTTATGTTTGTTGATTGTCTTGTGGAATTAACTCGGCACTTCGTTTCGCTAACTATTTGCTTTGGTTTCGGTTGTAATGTATTGTAAGAGAAGATCAAGGGCCATTCATTTGCTTGGATAAGGAAATGGAAAAAGAGCTAAGGGAAATCCGAAAATTGAGAAAGGTACAACAAGGGCAAGAAAGGATAGAAATGGCAAATGCTAATGCTCATCAAAGGAATTTGAACATGGAAAACGAAAAAGAAGAGGTTGTTGGAAATAATGGGATAGGTGGCTATGGGAATGGAAATGGAAGGTCATTAAGGGAATATGCCTTCCCGAATTTTGATAGAGTAAACTCTAGTATTGCGCGAATGCCCGTGCAAGCTAACAACTTTGAAATTAAGCCTGCCTTAATCCAAATGCTCCAACCTCAAGCCATGTTCGGGGGTAGTCTCAATGAAGATCTCTATACACACTTGAAGAATTTTGAAGAGGTTTTGGACACATTCAAGTTTAATGGAGTACATCCGGATTGTGTGCGAATGAGGGTGCTTTCGTTCTCTCTTCGGGATAGATTGAGCAAAGTCATGGTTACAATCCTACGCCCAAGAAACATTTACTACTTGGAATCAACTTGCTCAAGAGTTCTTGGCAAAGCATTTTCCACCTGCAAGAACCGCCAAATTGAGAAACGAAATCACCTACTTTAAGCAAGACGTTGGTGAAAGCTTAGGAGAAGCTTGGGAGCTGTTCAAGGAGTTGCTAAGGAAATGTCCTCATCACGTGATTCTTTTGTGACTTCAAATCCAAACTTTCTATAATGGTTTGACTCAAGGGACCAAATCCATAGTGGATGCTTCCGCCAAAGGGTCTATCTCATACAAGACTCTAGAAAAAGTTCAAGAGTTGCTCAATAGGATGGTATATAATCACTATTATCAAGGACCGATGACCTCACCAGTAACTCAACAGCAAGCCAATCAAGCCAAGCCAATGCCAATAGTGGAGTGTTGAATTTGAACATGCAAGATACTCTTTTGGCACAACAAAGCATGCTCATGAGTGTGATGAATCAACTTTGCAAAGGCATTGGAGAATTTGGGGAAACCAAGTAGTGCAAATGCCATGTCTTCTTCTCCAACCCAACCAAGCATGGTATGTATTTTTGTGGAGGCGGTCATGCAAATGGACAATGTGAGATGCCTTATGGGTCAAATGAATAACTCAACTATGTGTCTAATCAATCATCATTTCCAAGGAACCCATCCGGAATTTATGGGAACACATATAATCCTTCTTGGAGGAACCATCCTAATTTTTCTTGGAGCAATTCCAACAATCAATCCAATCCTCCTTACCAACCAAATCCCCCACCTCAAAATGTCCAACACACTCAAGCCTCAAGTTCCTCACCTAGACCTTATCAACCGCCACATCAAAGAAATTTCTAACCCAACTCATATCAATCTTTTTCTAATCCTTCATTTCAAAACCCACAACTGAAGCCTCAATTTCAATTTACAAACTCTCCCCAACCTATGTATCATGACCAATATGCTCCAAGAGAGAATGTGGGAAGAAGATGGTTGGAAAAGAGAAGCCTAGTTCTTGGGAAGAGAGTTGGATAGGAAAAATGAGGAACACAAGAGAGATTATGAGAACTTGACGGCATCTACAAGGAATTTGGAGATTCAATTGGGCCAATTGGCAAGGTTGACTAATGAGAGGCCTTTAGGGGTGCTTCCAAGTGATACCATTCCAAACCACAAGGAACAATGTAAGGCCAAGACCCTTAGAAGTGGTAAAGAGTTGGAAGAAAGGGGTAGGAAAAATTTGTTGAAAAGTGGAGAAAAATGTGGAGTTGAGGATGAAGAGAATGAAAAAGGGGAGTCTTCACATGGGCAAGACAAAATGATGAATAAGTCTACTATGTCCACTTAGCAAGGTAATGAAGGCAAGGATCCAAAGCATCATTAGCCGAAGCACGTTAATGTGCCTTTTCCTCAAAGGCTAAGGGTTGAAGAAAAGGCAAAAAAGTTCAAGAAGTTTCTTGATATTTTCAAAAAACTTGAAATCAACATTCGCTTTCACCTGTCTCTTTCATTCATGAGGCACTTGAGAACATGCCCGCCTAGGCTAAATTCATGAAACAAATCCTCATTTCAAAAAGAAAATTGCATGGGGATGAAATCTTATGCTTAACGGAGAATTGTGGTGTACTCCTTACAAAAAGGTTGCCACCAAAGCTCAAGCACCCTGGATCATTTTCTATACCTTGTGAGATTAAGGGTTTACAATTTGGAATAGCATTGTGTGACTTGGGAGTTTCAATAAATCTCATGCCTTTTGCTATATTCAAGAAGTTAAATTTAGGACAATGAAACCAACAAGTATCTCATTGTAACTTGCGGACCAGAGTATAAAATTCCCAAAGGGGATCATTGAAGATGTGATTGTAAAAATTGATAAACTCTACCTTCTGGCCGATTTCATTATGCTTAAAATGGAAAAGGATGAAGAGATGCCAATCATTCTTGGGAGACCTTTCCTTGCTACCGGTCGTGCACTTATTAATGTTCAAAAAAGAAAGTTGGAATTCCAGAAAATGTCATGAAATTGTTACATTTAATGTTTTTCAGTTCATTGAAGCTTCTTTCAATTTTTGAAGATGTCATGAATATAAATGTGGTAGATGATTTAATTGATGATTCTTGTAGGAATGCAATGGAGAATTTCTCAATGGAAGAAGAGGTCTTAGAGTCAAATGCTCTAAGTCAAGATGATGAAGAAGGGATGAGGAATGTGAATCATTTGGAGGATGAAACTTTATTGCAAAAGAAAGATGAGAAGAATCAAGAAAAAAGTAATGGGTGGTCTCCAACCAACGAACCCCCCAAGTTGGAGCTTAAACCTCTTCCCACTCACTTAATGTATGCTTACCTTGGTGAAAATGAACATACCCGGTGATTGTGAATGCATCTTCGACAAGTGAGCAATTTGAAAAATTGATTGTGGTGCTTAAATTGCATAAAGATGCTATGCTTGGTCCATTGATGATATTGGGAATTAGCCTTTCCATAGAAATAAGCCGACTGTAAGGCAACTTCAAAGGAGATTGAATCCTACTTTAAAAGAGGTTGTGAGGAAGGAGGTTCTCAAATTTTTGAAAGTCGGTATTATTTACCCTATTAGCGATAGTGAGTGGGTTAGTCCCACTCAAGTCGTTCCAAAGAAGGGTGGTATTACCGTAATCATAAGTGAAACCAATAAGCTCATCCCGTCTAGATTGGTTACGGGTTGGCGAATGTGCATTGATTTTAGAAAGTTAAATGATGCCACCGGAAAAGATCATTTTCCTTTACCTTCTATTGATCAAATGCTTGAGAGGTTGGCCGGTTTTGCATATTATTGTTTTCTTGATGGTTATTCTGGTTATCTCCGCATTGTCATTTGTCCGGAGGATTAAGACAAACCAACTTTTACATCCCCATTTGGTACCTTTGGATATAGGAGAATGCCCTTTGGGCTTTGTAATGCACCAAACACATTCAACGTTGTATGTTTTCCATTTTTCATGACATGGTTGAAAAGAGCATAGTAAAGATCTTCATGGATGATTTTAGTGTATTTGGTGTCTCATATGATGATTGTCTTGCAAATTTGTCTAATGTGTTAAAAAGATGTGTAGAAACTAATTTGGTTCTCAATTGGGAAAAGTGTCATTTCATGGTGACGGAAGGAATTGTTTTGGGTCACAAAGTTTCATCAAAGAGGATAGAAGTTGATAGGACAAAGGTGGAGGTGATTGAAAAGTTGCCTCCTCCAATTAATGTTAAGGGGGTAAAAAGTTTCTTAGGTCATGCGAGCTTTTATAGAAGATTCATTAGAAATTCATTCAATGAGTTAAAACATGCTCTTGTGATTGCACCAGTCATCGTAGCACCAAATTGGTCTCTTCCATTTGAACTTATGTGTGATGCTAGTAACTATGCAATAGGTGCCGTTTTATGTTAAAATGTGAATAAGATGTCGCATGTCATTTACTATGCAAGTAGGACCTTAAATGATGCACAACTTAATTATTGTACAACGGAGAAAGAACTATCTTGCTATAGTTTTTGCATTTGATAAGTTTAGATCATACGTGATTGGATCTAAGGTAATTGTTCATACAGATCACTCCGCATTAAAGTATTTATTTTTTAAATAAGATGTCACGCCACGTTTATTGAGATGGATACTTTTGTTACAGGAGTTTGATTGGGAGGTAATGGACAAGAAGGGTGTGGAAAATATGGTAGCCGATCATTTATCAAGGATTGAAGCATCTAGACTTGTCAATCATGAAGAAAGAGCCATCAATGAAGAATTATCAATTGAGAAATTATTTGAGGTGAAGGAAGTGAGTCCATGGTATGCGGATATTGTGAATTATCTTGTAGCAAGGATAGTACCAAAGATGTTAAATGTCAATGAGAAAAGGAAATTCTTCGTGGAGCTTAAACTTTACTTTTGGGAAGAGCCATATTTGTTCCGAAGGCACAATGATCAAGTCCTTAGGGTATGTGTCCCAGAATGTGAAATTACCAATGTGTTGTGACATTGTCTATCATTCATCTCTGGTTGGTGGACACCATGGAGCTCAACGAATGGCTTTCAAGGTTCTTCAAAGTGGTTTGTATTGGCCAACTATGTTCAAGGATTCCTGGAAATTTGTGTTCAAGTGTGATGAATGTCAAAGGGTGGGAAATATTTCAAGGAAAAATAAAATTCCCTTTCATGGCATTGTTGAGTTAGAGGTATTTGATGCATGGGGAATTCATTTCATGGGACCATTCCTGATTTTATTTTCTAATAAGTACATTTTGGTTGCAGTGGACTATGTACCAAAGTGGGTTAAAGAAATTGCCACCCCAACAAATGAAGCCAAAGTGGTCACCAAATTCCTTAGAAAGAACATCTTCTCTTGGTTTGGAGTGCCTCGGGCTATCATTAGTAATGGGGGCTCTCACTTCAAAAATTCACATTTGAGCCCTTGATGACAAAGTATGGTATGAAACACAAAGTTGCTTTAGCCTATCATCCCCAAACATCGGGTCAAGTTGGGGTTTAACATCACAAACCGAGAATTAAAGAGGATCTTAGAGAAGATAGTGAATAAGGCTAGGAAGGATTGGCCACTTAAGTTAGATGACACATTGTGAGCTTATCGGACGGCATTTAAAACCCCTATAGGCATGTCCCTATATCGTATTGTGTATGAAAAAGCATGTCACTTGCTGGTGGAGCTTGAGCATAGTGCATAAAGAACTTGAATTTTGATTTGAAGGAAGCATATGAAAAGAGGATGCTTGATTTGACTGAGTTGGATGAATTCTGGAGGGAAACATTTGAAAATTCTTTGATCTATAAGGAAAAAACTAAGGCAAGGCATGGCATGACAAGCTCATCCTAAGAAATGAACTTAAAGTTGGTGATTTGGTGTTACTTTACAATTCACGGCTCTAGTTATTCCTGAAAAAACTCAAGTCAAGGTGTGGTTCAAACTTTTTCTCATGGAGTGGTGGAAATAAAAGGGAAAGAGGGAGCTTTCAAGGTTAATGGTCATTAGCTCAAACCCTACAGACACTACTTGGAGGAATCATTGAAAGCGGACGAGAGATCGTCCAACTTGTGCAAGAATGAAGTCGTGCCATAGTCAAGCTAGTGACTATAAAAGATCGCTTCTTGGGAGGCAACCCAAGTCTTTAATTTAATTATTATTGTGTTCTTTTTGGTGTGATTTTTTATTAGTTTAATTTGGAGTAAGTTAGTTTCAATTAGGTTAAAATTTTAGTTAAAAATCTAAATTTTATTTAGTTGAATAAATAGTGCTAAGGAATCTCTTGATCACATCATCCTAACTTATTAATTTTGTGTTTGTGGGTTGTCCTTGCAAATGGAGAAAAGTGATGAAGAATTGAGCAATTTTGGCTAAGTGTAAAAGTTACACTTTGCAGAAATTGAGTTTGATATCGCGATTTCAAACTCAAACTTCTGGAGGGCATTTTCATCATTGGGTTCGATATAGCGATCTCAATTTTGGTATCGCGATATCAAATCCAAACTTCTGCAAAGGCAAATTTTACACCGAGTCGAGATCGAGACCTCGATGTTGAGATCATGATCTCAACTCCTTCGAGATCACGATACCAAATTCGAGATCATGATCTCAACATCAGGCCAGATTGCGATCTCGATTTCTCAAAATTGAGATCGCAATCTCGAGAAGCAGAATCCTTTTTTTTTTAATAATTACAACTGTTCTTCTTTTTCTCACAAACCTTTCACTTCTTCTTCTTCTTCTCAACCGAAAATCCTCTCCCCCCATTCCTCAAATTCCTCCATACTCTTTACTCCAAATCATTTCAAGATGTGTAAATCACCACTAACATCATCTAACTTCTCTCTAGGATCTTCAAAGGAAGCATCTTTTGGAAGATTTTTGGGAGAAATTGGAACAACAAAAGGGGTTGACATACAAGACTTTTTGGAAATCTATCAATCCATTTTTTTTAGGTAATATCTTTCTTTAACTTTGTAGTTCTAATTGCAAATTTCTTGAAGAAAGTTATTGGGTTTTTGTTGATGAATGTGTCGTGAAATCTGTTGATAGCCAATTTGTGATTTTTGGGCAAAATTTATGCGAATTTCTTGAAGGAAAAACAAATTGATGTTGAATTGCTCAATATTTTGAATTATTGGCTTGATATTTGAATTGGTTTGATTGGGTTGAATTATTTTGAATTTTGTTGCAAATTTGTGATTTTGATTTTGTTGGCTGTGAATCTTGATTTGAGGGTGAATATCTAAATTGTTGAATTGAATTGGACTGTTAAAATGACTCGAGGAATTTATGGTAGTGCTGAACGCAGGACTAGAATGAGGGGAAAGGAACTAGGTCTAGAAAGAGGAAAGCCGGAGAAGGAACTAGTGGGGAAGGAGGCTTGGAACAACAATTAGAGGGTGGTGGACATATAGAACCACAATTCTTTAGTGATAGGGCTTATCAATTGTATAGGATCAATGAGAAACATTGAGGTCATTAGAGAGAGGAATTTCGACCTTTCTATGCATTGGGGAGCTTATGATGATGTTAGAACACCAATTGAGGAGCAAATTAGGTCGAGGCATTGGGAGGGATTCAATACTCAGATTGACTCCGGGGCTTCCCAATTAGTGAAAGAGTTTCACTGTAATCTATGTGAATTGGATAATGGTATGGTACGGGTACGGGGGTTATTAGTGGACTTTAGCACTAATTTGATTAATGCTTACTTTAATATACCTCCCATGTCTTTCAGTCAATATTCAACATTCTTAAATGACAAGGAGAAAGACATGAATGAAATTAAATATGCCATTTGAGATAGGAAAGCTAATTTGGTTAGGAGTGCTTCCTCGAATATTGAGCTGAAATTTGCACATCAAGGACTCTCTTCGATAGTCAAATTATGGTTTTACTTTATCAACTAGCAAATTTGAGGGTCCAATGCCTTGAGTTTTATTCAGAGGGATAAAGTACTCATAGTTTATGCTATTATGACCGAGGTGCTGGTGAACATTGGTAGCCTTGTTAGGCAGGAGTTTTTAGATAGTGGGAGGTCCGAGCTTTTATGACCTATATTTTATGCCCCTAGCTTGATTCACCATCTATGCACTTTGGCAAGTTGCCTGATTGATCCCAAGGAGCCAATGACTTATCCAAGAGGAATGATCAATCGGGAATATGTTTACAAAATGGTGAAGGAATATGAAAAGCACCATCAAGAAGAGCACCCTACCCAGCCATAGCCACCACTGCCTCAGAGTACTTCTGTGATTTCGATGCCCCCAAGTTATGTGTTTAATGTTCCGGTGAATGATGAAGAGAGGAATGAATTACAAGGGTTTTGGACGTAGAGCCAGATGGTAATGCACAACAACTTGACCCTGTTTGGAGAAGCTTTAAAAACTAACTCATTGGGCACATGGGTTTAGCCACCACCACCTCCGGTTTGGCACTTTGGTCCACCTCGTGGACAATACTACACACCACCTACAGGTTCAGCATATCAAGGAGGATCTAGCCAAGTAGGTGCGACTGGAGGAGATCAAGATGATGAACATGAAGAAGCCCAGCCCAGCTATACAGTGATGCCGAGGAGGGTCAAGAGGATATGGATTGAGAAGACTGATGCCATTGACTGCACTATGCACTAATGACCTCCAACCCTTGCAATTAAAGTTATTTGTGAATGATGAACAATTTCTTTGATTCTCATGACATTAGTACCGTGACTTTTGATTACCTTTGTTATATTTTATTTTCAATCTTTTGGATTTGGAATATTTTAGTTTTTTGTTTTAGTATTTTGGCTAATGGCCTTAAGCTGACGCCAAGTAGATAATTATTTTGATGCTTCATCGATTGAATCTTTGTGGGAATTGCTTGTTAGATACTTGGTGTAGCTTTGGTCATGATTATTGCCAAATAAGAGTAGCATGGCTAAGGTCTTTAAGCTAATGCCATTTTCGCATTTGTTGATGGATTGAATTGGATATTGATTTTTATAAAGTTTAATTGGTCAAATGCATGGCATGGTTTATTACTCTTAGCATTTTTACTCAATCTTAATTTTTAGCTTAAAATTACTTGTCATGGTTTGAGTAATTTTAGTTATATTTTTGGACATGTCTTTATGTTTAATTTTGGGTAAGTGGAAGGATTATTTATTCATCAATTGGAGTAAAAGAGACAAGTTTAGGGGTGTTTATTTTTTTCGTATTAGGAATGGTTATTTTGTACATGTTGATGTCACTTGATGCATAATGGATGGAAAATTGATCAATTGGGTACTCAATAATGATGAATCTTGACATTCAATACTTCATGATTGTAATATTTGATTGAGTCATTCCAAGGATTTTTGTGTGAATGAATAGTTCGTTTGCAACATAAAGATTTCATAAACTTGGCATCACTATTTTTCAAAAATAAGTGTTGGAAATTTAAGAAAATTTATCTGAAATGTTGTTTCTAATCAAACCACTTATATTATTTGTTTAGATGATCTATCTTTTGGAAAGAAATGAGTTAAATGAAATAGAAGAAATTTTAGGACATTTTGTGTGTTGCATAGGGAATGTTCTTCTAATTTCATCATGTGAATAATTGATATTTGAGAATAATTTTAGGTACATTTCACTTCTTTTCCTTGGTTTAGGACCGTCTCTAAAAAAATTGTGTTTAGGAATAAGGCGAGTACGGAATTCCTATATATACCCTTGTTATTTCTCCGAAATAAGCCATTAGGAATTGCGATTTAGTATACCAATAAGTTAAAGAGTAAATGCTTGTAATACTTATCATTGATCTCATATTACTTATTCATTATTAGAAGTCTATTCCCGAAATGTGTGACATTTGCATTTAAGTTGATTACTAAATGAACTTCTATTTTCATGATGCCTATTCGAGATAATTGAGTAACTTCATAATATTTGTGATTTGAGAAACAATGATATTTTAAATAAATAGAACTAAAATTTTTGGTAACTATTTTTGAGAATAGTAATTCTTGGTGATGTGAAATCTTGTGTAGTGAATGAACGTGTGCTTCTATGTAGAACAAAATTTCAATTTTGGATTGACTCATTTAAATACTCTGATATGCTTTCACATATCATATAATTTTGAATGTTTATTGAAAGACTTCTTAATTTTTCTCAGTACATCCACGATTCATCAAGTATTATGTTAATTTTGGTGGTGTTTATGTGTTTAAGTATAGTAGCATTTTTTTTTTTTTTTTTTTTTTTGCTTGGGACTAGCAAAACGCTAAGTTTGGGGGTCTGATAACTCTAGTAAACTAGAGTTATTTTTCTCTAAATTATGGCATTTTGATAGTTTATATCCCAAACTTTGGGTAGTTAATTGATAGTTTTACTTAATTTCTTTCATCTGTGTTTATATTTTTGTTCTTGTTAAATATGATAGTTTTTTATTTAATTTCTAGCTTAGTTAATTGCTTAATGGTGTTCATATTATGCAAGTCAAAATTAGAGGTTGGAGGCTAGAATGAACAAAACTCAGAGGACCAAATTACAATAATGGAAGAATGAAAGAATGCTAGGAAGAGAGTCTAGATTGCGATCTGGAGGCTAGATTGCGATCTAACATCCGACTCGAGAAATTGCTCTAAATGTATTAGAATTGAGATCGCGATCTCAAAATCTCCATATCGTGATCTCGACTCGTTGAGTGATAAGTTGTGAGGGCAATTTTGTAATCTTCCGTCAAATAACTCCTGACTTTTGCCTTGTGTAATGTTATACTGTTTAAGCTAGTTTTAAAAATTGTAATGGGAAGTAGGATTAGAATTAGGAAGTGTTAGGATAGATTAGGATAGTTTGAACCTCAAGTCTCTTCTTTAATGCAAATTCATCTAAGTTTCTAGGTTTTGAGAAAATAAGAATTAATTCACAAAATTATACAGACAGACTCTACTACTTATTAAGAGTACATGTCTAAATTTTCATGACTCATAGATGCATACGAATATACATGTCATCAAGGGGATTTTTTTTCGCTCTTGTAAGTTATAATCAAACCCAGAATTTTTAAAGCATGCAACTAAAACCTGGCTCTGATACTAATGTTAGAAAAAAATAGAACAAATGATATTTAGTATGAGAATAATAATACCATCTTCTAATATTCGCAACAAATTTGATTTTTATAGTTGAATCACATGTTAGACTGAGTGTATAATCACTTAACCGGAAAATATACAATTCTCACAGGCTACACTAACTATGAATTTCTGTGAGATGTTAATAAATAACAAAGAAGACTTCTAACTTTTTTGAGATATTTTCGTACTTTTCTCGTTTTTGTTTGATGACTTGTACCAATTGTCTTACATCTATTTATACTGCTTATCAGTTGATATAACTTATTTACATCAAAACTATCTTACTTCAACACGTAAGAATAAGATATTTCTGCATTAACTAATGTAACTTAATTACATCAAACTCACTTCACATTAGATAGCAAATATAACGGAGCACTGATATGGAGTTTTAGAAAGAACCATATATAAATGTTAACACAAGTTGTTGCAACACATATCAAAGCAGCCTTCATGGCACTGTATAACTTCAATCAGATATAGCAACCGATACTGCAGACATTTCTTTTTTCCTTTGCTATTTTGAGCAGGTAATCAAGATGTTTACTACACCATCACAAAATCGAAATTCTATGTATTGAGCTGTTTTATTGGGTATGTTGTCCTTTGCTTTAGTATTTTAGAACTATTAAAACTTGAGCATTTAGAAAATGTGTAAAAATCAAAGCACAATCATTTTGGCACTCTAACAAAAGATTTAGAAACTCCATAATAATTCTTAATCAATTTGACGAAAAGTCTAATAGATTATGCTTTAAATTCATGTCAAATTAAGCAATTAATTAATTTTCTATAATAAAAACTCTAATTAGACTATGCTATAATTTAGATACTGATCTACTTTAGTTCCAATAGACATGAACTCAATTCTACATAGTTAGACAAACAAAGTTTTCCATATTATCTCATCAAAGAAAAAAAAAATGAATTCTAAACAACAAGGTACAATCGTACAAGACACAAATTGGTTCATACTATTACAAATTTGTAAAAATTTTAATTATACAATAATAAATTATTGAAAGTGATACAATGATTTTTTTTTTTTATTTCTCAAAAAGAGACCAAGGTTTTCCAGGTGAGAGAAAAACTAGAGTGATACAAGGATAAACCTCCATTTATGATGTTTAAAATTTTATTCTAAATAAATAGAATTTACGGTAAATTATGTTTTTTTTTTTTATTCCATGACATCTAGGATATCTTTGTTATATAAAATATATATATATATATATTATTAGGATGATATTTAACTCGAGAAAATGTGAAGGGCTTTATAACACTAAAAAGTATACAAAAAAAATCAACTTGTAGAGACAAAGTGAACCTTCTTATTTTGATGCGTTTTAGTCTAGAGAATAGCTAATAGAAGATGTAAGTATTTGGAACAAATGAATTTTAAAAAAAAAAAAGTAAGAAAGAACAAAAGAAAAATGTAAGGCAAAATATTTTTCTCTAATATTAAATACAGTAATAAACGGTTAAAGTTTAGAAAAATTCTACACACGATCCCTTTTGGGGAATACTATTTCCTTGTGTTTTAAATTTATGTACAGCATAACATCATGTGCTTAAAAACTTGTACTATAAAAACTTTTAAAGTCAATAAAATGATTCTCTAAAAGGGGCTGTAAAATTTTCCTAAACTTCAATGCAAGATCTAACATGGGTGTTTTGTTCAAATTAGTCAAAAATTAATAAATGTAGAGTGCCTAAACCTTATATTGGAGTGTCAAATTATTAGCCAAAAATTATTCAGGCTAAGGGGCAAGGAAAAATGGCAAGGCCCATGCACAACAACTAATTAAAACGACCCAAAAAAGTCATGTGAATATCAAGACTCAATAGGCCCATTCCAAAATCTAGCAACAACAGCCTACTCACCTTTTCAAGTTGAATTAGGAGCGCGGAGAGAGAGAGTGACTACGTGGGGCGACCACCACTTTCTACATTTTGAAAAAAATTATAAATTCTGCATAGAAAATTTAAAATTTTTTTATTTCGTCAACCCCTCCCCCCCCAATAACCCAATCCTACCAACATTTTTCAAAATTTGCACTACTCTCCCTCCTAGGTAAACTTTCTAATTCCACTATTGCATGGTTGAATATATTGGCATGGCCAAAGAAGTAAAACTGACTAAATTGGGGTTCTATAAAGTTCATAGTTTGATAGACATTAAATTTTTATCTAGCCCCTTTTAGATGCAGTTCTAAGTTTAATATCGCTCTACTATTTTGCTGTCTATTTTATTTGTCTTCCTTTTCCTTTTTGTAATATTAGAAAAGATCCTAGAAATGTTAGTTGCTGGTGACACATTCTCTTGTATAAACTATTGCTTGCATCGAAAATTTGAAATGTTGTCTTTGAAGTGAAACTGTTTCTTTTGTCAAAGCTCTATTTTTCTAACTCTGCAGAACTGGATGTGGACTTTAATTAGTTTTGCCACTGGTTCTAAATATTTTTGCGGTTTCATTATAGCTGCAATTGGTCCAAGTAAATTTTCCATTTGCAATTTAATGTACGAGTCTTTTGAATATTTATGCACAGATAATTTCCCCCGGTTTGGTAATCCTTGATCCCAATGTTGTTAGTTTGATGAAATTTTGGGGAATTGCTGCATTGCTATAAAGAACTTCCTTTTACTTGTTACAATTATTATGGTTTTAAGGGCGAAGAGAACAACGTAGCAATTTACTTGTTACCAGGTACTAGTGTCGTGCTACATGCGACTGTGTCCGGATTTGAGTGAATCTAGTGCATATCTAGTGCATAGAAGTTCCGAGTATTAAGAGGTAGTCTAATTCATTCATTCCAGTAACATAATATCACCATATTAAAAAATATAATACTTGTCAAGAACGCATGCCAAGACCAACTTTATAGCAACTAATTCAATCATGAAAGTTGCAGACATTCATTCATCAAACACTGATTTACAATTGATAAAGAAAATGATTAAAAATAATTAAATTTGTTACAAATAAAAAGCTTCTCTGTTCTAACCTCAAAACTACACCAATGGTATAAATCGTTTATCATGGAAAACCTCTTAGTTCTAACATGCTAACTACACCAAATAGAATTATCAATTGAAAACGAAAACAATTGATTTAAGTTTGCATCATCATCCACCGCAGGTGTAGATCCCTATGTCTAGACAATATAAAGTCACATGCACCATAATGTAGCAAATGTACTCTATAACTTAAAGACGGTCAATCCACAAATTAGTTTGCACCATATAGTAGCAAATTCTCTGTAGTCCTGCCAAAATAACAATAAACACAGAAATCCTTTATTCCCACCAAGAACCCAAATTTTCACCAACATAATGTTGATATACATCACTCTTGTACCAATATTTGACCAAACTCTACTGACAAACATGAACACAAAAAGCTATGGTGTTGTGAGAAGATTACCAAATCCAACACTACCTCCTATTCTCTGAAAAATCAATATGTACTTTCAAATTCAACAATCAAACATATTATAAGCATGCCTTTAAAAAATTAAATTGTTCACCAAAACAAACGTAAGGGAAACTACAAACACTTGTCTATGATTTGCCAATTCCTAAACATACCCAAATGTCTAGAAATAATGCATGTTCATGTTACAATGACCTGTCTTTGAGTAGTCCATCAAGTCTTAACAGATACTCTTAAGAGGCAAAGAAAAATTACCTCATGGATGCTAAAAAACAGGGACGACCATTGCAACACCCTGCCAGCAATGGATATGTTTCTATTGTAGGGTAATTTTTAGCTGCCAAATTGCCTATCCACAATATTAGCTAAACCTGAAGCAAGATAAGTATACAACATAAAAATGTTTAAGATTATTATTTAAAGTTTTGAAGAATTTACGACGCCCCTATATTCTTCAGGGTAAGCAAGATACAGATTCTTATTTCTATTTTGATAAGCAAATATTAAAAACAATATACAAATCCAATACTAAAAACAACTTTTTACCAAATGAGGTAAATAGCACACCTATTACTTTCTGGATCCACTATAATTCAAATTACCATAATCTTATTTATTTTGGAAAACAATGATAATCCTAATTTTAAGGCAAATTATAAACTTCGTAAAAATAAAATAAAAGTTACATTACATTTTCTTAAAAAACATCTGTACCTTTATTACCTTTTTAACTTTTTCCTTTATTTCAATTAAGGAATGTATAACTTCACAGTTAAGTTCAAGCCAACTAAAGATTAAGTATCAACTCATAAGAAAGTTCGAAAAGAAATTTACCTCAATTCAAACATAATTAACTCCAACGTTTAAAGTAGATTATAGAGTACATAATTGGGCATTGCACATTAACTTATATATCAATTGCCTTACTTATGACACAGCAAAAAGTCACTAAACACACCTCTCTCTAACTCATAAAATATAGCTTTACATAAATATTTTGTGAGAATAACTTTGCTAGAGAAAAAAAATTATTCTTGTTAACATTCATGTTGTTAGTTCTAGGTGCCTAGCCTAACTATAAAGTGAGAACACGTACAAGGTAGTACAAAATTGTATTTATAAATATGTCAAATTTGTGTTCATTTGTTGGTATCCCTTAGTATAAACATATAACCATCAATTTTCAAACCAAACTGAGAAGTTAAAATAATTTTAAAACTTTAGTAAATGAAAATAAAGGAAAGACAGTGTTGTCAAATATGATAAATATTAGCTCATAGAGGCACATATCGGCCTGTTCATGAAAAAGAAGAAAAAAAAAAAGGTATGCATGTATGCGAACCTTAGTTTAAAACTCTTTGATCATCGTTGATTCTTTCTTTTCCCCCTTCAATGGCTTCATAAAGGCACATGAACCAAATAAGAACATGCTTACATATCTGGAGATATTAAAAGACATATTAGAAAGAAATACAAAAGGAAACTATTTATGCAACCTGAACCTGAAAAATGATTATTATTAATTAGTTAATTCTAGTATGGACAAATTTTAATGCATAAAAGAGTAATTAATAATTTTAAGAAAGGCATTTGTATACTTTTGGTTTTGAACTTCAAAATGAAACTTGAATTAATAACCTAAGCTCTACTTGGAAAATTAACCAAAGTAGTACATGGATTTAATTGCCTTTCTACCAAAGTTGCTCCCTGCTAATAGAAGAGAAAGAGAAAGCAATAACCATAACCACTTAAACGCTCGACCTTTATAAGGGTTCAAATTTAGACTTTACGATCGGAAATTTGCAACTTTTGTAATTAATTTGCAAACTGAGAGCTTTTTTAGCACAAACTAACCAACTTGTTATACCTAAACTCAATCCAAATATTGGTAAACTTATAGGTCTAACCCCAAAACAAGCATAAGGCTTTGTAACGTCCAAAGTCACATGACTCCTAAGAAATTTCTTAGAAGGTACCTTCCTATGAACTTCCTTACCTTAAACAAACATAACCTAAACAAATACTAATAAACATTTTAGAGCTAAGCATAAACTTATTTTTAACTTAAAATAATCTAACACCAACTGAATATTTTGCATGAATCACTAAGCAAATAATTAAAACATCTACAGAGACATA
The DNA here is from genome assembly GCA_025175665.1 of Cinchona pubescens. Taxonomy (NCBI): domain Eukaryota; kingdom Viridiplantae; phylum Streptophyta; class Magnoliopsida; order Gentianales; family Rubiaceae; genus Cinchona; species Cinchona pubescens. The sequence goes on from JANKKI010000084.1 coordinate 2,537,075, forward strand.
AATCCCAAAAAAGAAGGAAATAACCATAATCATTATCAAAAAAATGTCCTGGACTGAACGGTTTAGGATCCATTTGTTCCGATACTCTCAAAAACCCTTCATTATAACATAAACACAAACATCAATCAATTAATCCACTAAGTAACCACAAAAATACTTAAGCATTTGAAATAATAACTCAAAAATAAATTAATTAGCTGCTTCATCTTTATTAAAGTTGAATTTTCTAATTTTTCAACTTGGGTTTTGATCTTCGCAAGTCAACTGGCTGAATCTGATCCACTCCAAAACAGAGAATCCAGAAAATTACAAATAAATAAAGATATAAAGAAAAACAATATAGATAACAATTAAAAAAAAAAAAAAAAATTGACTGTTGATTCGATATTGTTGAAAGCAAACTTGAGCATATCTCCATCATCCTCCATTCTTTGGGTCCTTTATTTAAGCCCAAATCTTCTTCACTTTCTAAATAACTAAAGAAAAATTAGATCTTTAGCCTACCTTCAATCTTCAGAAATGTGAAAAAAAGATGCCAAGTCTACCAAAAAAATTTCAGATATTTTTTCTTGTGAAAATAAGATCTATGTTGTAGGGTTGTTAGAAAATTTTAATTGTGTGTTTTGTCTATGTGGGTATGTGTGGGTTGCAATGCCTATGATCTCAAAAAAAAATTAAAAACCAAAAAATAGAAATTAAAAACCAAAAATAGAAATTAAAAATCACAGGTCTAATATCTGGCAGACCATTTTTGTGTGAATCTTGTTGTGTGGGTATGATTATGTGAATGAGATTGTGTGTGTTTTGTGCTTGTGAAAAGCAAGCAGAAGAGAGAGAAGGAAGAAGAGAAAGAAGAGGAGAGAGGAGGGCAAAGGAAGAGGAGGAGGAGAAATCGAGAACAAAGGGAGATGAGGAAGAAGATGAGAAAAGTGGAGATTTCTGGAAAGTGGAACAAAGAGATGAATCATCACAACTAGGCGTTTATAGTTTGGTTTAATCGAATAAATAGTATCGATGAAATTAAATTAATTTGATTTTCAGTTTTTGAATAAATTGAATAAAAAAATTAGTTATATAGTTTGAATTGGATTATTGAAAATAAAATATTAAATTATTAAATTATTAAACTTTTAATTCTATTAGTTTTAATTTTTAGTTTTTTTTATAAGCTAATTCTATGTTTCATTCATTCAACACTTTAATATTAATTTTTGCCAATTTGAATTTAATTTTGATTAGATTGTACCGAAATATCAAAATTTTTTAACTAAATTACCAAAAAATTGACCAATAAACACCCCTAAAAATTACAGCTATCATTACCTCAGCCATTCTCTGTTAGCAAATTTAGAGAATAAAGACATAATTCCCCTAATAAATAACAGAAAGACCAAATTACAGAAGGGACAAAACCCGTTAAGTGCATGTGAGTGTGGTTACCAATATCTTTAAGATTGGATAGTTTGCAGGCTTTGTATCTTTTACATTTTAAAGGTTTTTTTTTTTTTTTTGGGTGCATTACTACTAAGGCATGGGAGTGGGGTCAAGCAATCATGAAGATTGCAATTTTGAAATTGTGGCTCATATTATCAATATATTTTATGAACTCATTTCATTTTTTATATTATTATAAGAAAATCGCCTATACTTTTGAACTTCCAAGAAGATTGAATATTATTTTGTTTAAATCAATGAAATTTCTATTTTAATTTATTTTTTGGATTTTCGTTTCTTTTGCAAAATCCACCATCCAAACAAATTTTCTTAGAATCATATCCCTTTCTCTACTACTTTTCTTGGTTAGGCCATCGAAGGAAAAAACCATATGTATGGATATTTGATGGTTATATTAAGTTTCACCTTTTTAGGTATGAGTAATGATATCAAAATAAATAAATAAATAAAATGCAATCTAGGGAAATAATCATGTTTTTTCTGATACCATATTGAGCCTTATATTTTTTCTTCTCTCTTTTAACTAAACTCGTGGGCCAAACAGACATCCAATAAAATGATGTCATGAGTTAATATTTTGCTCTCATCTACTGCAATAAGAAACTCTTGTAAAGAAATTAATGGTAAAGCATTCGAAGTCTCAAAGTGTGATACAAGATTTATAGAATTATAAGACCACTAAGTCCCCTAATGTCATATTGTTCCCAACCAAACAATAAAATTAGGTAGTCAGAATTAGTAGAATAATCAATATGAACATAGATGCACTTAATATTCGTTTAATAGTATAAATTACGTATTATAATGGATATCTATTTATGTATTTGATAAGTTCTAATAGAAATTTATTTACATCTCTGATAAGTGTAAAAACATTTTACGTTATGTAACGTTAATCATATGTTATTGTACTCCTATATATGAGAAATGAAATAACAGAATATCTAATCTTCTATATTTCTTTCTCTCTTTCTCTCCCTTCTCTCTAAAAAACCTTTCAAATATTATCCATCAGGTGGTGGTAGGGATGACCACCCAGAACCGAACCGCTGAAAATTGATATTTCCGGAATCGGAACCGGAATAGATCAAATCCGGTTCCTAAAAGGTTCCAATTCCGGTTCACTATTTTTTGGAATCAGTTCCGGGTAAATTTAAAAAAAAAATAAAAAAAATAAGGGATTCAAAAGAATGACTGTTGGTCTTGGTGTAGCTGCCATGCCAAAGCAGCACACCAATACCAACGGTCACATGACCGTTGGAGACTTGAAGACTTCTTTAGCAGCCATAAGCTATTTCTCTCTTCTTCTTTTTTTAAATTTCTAAAATTTATCTATAAATACCCCTTCTTCTTATCATTTTCAACACACAATTCTCTCAACTCAATCCCTCTTCATTCTCACAAATACTCTCAATTTTTTCATAATCTCTAATATTATTTATCAATTTCTATTTATTGTCTTTATATTTATAATTTCAATTTATTTCTTATTATACTATTTTCAAGTGTCATTTATTTTCTTTAATTTTCATAAATTCTATTAGTTATTTTTATAATAATTTTTTTTTTCAAAATTTCAAATTACTATTTCTAATGGACCTTAGTTAAAATTCCAATGAAATTTTTATTAATCTTGAAGATGATGTTGAAATAACTCCCGATTCCACAAGTAAATCAACAAAACCTCCTATTTCTAATGCTCCAAAGGCCGAAATGTTTACGAAGCATTTTACAAAAAAATTAGATAACGAAGGGAATCCTACTAATACAGTGTGTAATTATTGCAAGGCTAGCTACAGTTGAAAAAAGGAAGCAGATACGGAACACTAGCGAAACACTTGACAAAGGAACATCCGACAGAATTCGGCATTGACAAGACGCAATCTCAAATACCTAGGTACGCATCTTCATCCTCTAACTCTAATCCTATATTTAAATTTTCTGATCAACAATATAAAATTGGATTAATTAATTTTGTTTGTGGAGAACATTTACCATTAAGTTTTGGTGAAAAAAAGAAATATGTACATTTTCAATAAACATATGCGAATCCACAAGTTAAACGTATGCCTAGAACAACTTTTACACGTGAAATTTCAAAATATTATAAAGCAACAAAAAAATATTTAGGTAGATATTTTTTCAAAATTAGAAGGCCGTATTTCAATTTGTAATGATATTTGGAGTGATCGTTGGAATAGAAATTCTTATATGGGTGTAACTACTCATTGGATTGATGATAATTGAATTATACAAAAAATGATAATTGCTTTTTGTATATTTAATGAAAGTCAAGTAATATGATTAAAGAGATTTTAGACGAATATGGCTTGGTAAATAAAAATTTTTCAATCAATTTTGATAATGCTACTAATAATACTGCATCGATTAGAGATTTAAAAAATTATTGTGAACCACAAGCAAGTGGTAAATTTTTTCATATTAGGTGTGCATGTCACATTTTAAATTTAAGTATTCAAGATGGTTTGAGAACACTTAATGCTTCAGTTGAGCCTATTAAGGATGCAATTAGTTATTTAATTGGCCATCCAAAAATAATGAAAAAATTGGCTAAATTTTGTATTGAGAAAGCAAGGAAACCTAAAAAATTTGTTCATAACTGTTCCCAATCGGTGGAACTCAACTTATGATTTACTTAATAATTCTTTAAAATATAATGATTTATTATGCAAAATTTTTAGAAACAGACATCCTAGTAATTTTGACTTGAGTCCTAGCCTATGGGAAACTTGTAGAAAAATGGTAAAAGTTTTACATGTTTTTAAAACTGCTACTTGTACTTTATCTGGTGTTTATTTTCTTACATCTCATTTATTTATACCCGAAGCATATGATATAGTTAGTGTTTTAGAAGATAGTGTAAATGATATTATTTTGCAAAGTACTGTTAATGATATGTTACAAAAATGGCTTAATTATTATTATCATATTCCACCTATTTATTTAGTTGCTTCTATTTTAGATTCTCGTGTTAAAATTGATGGTTGTTGTAATATTTGGAAGCATATTATACTATACTAAATAAAATATCATAATATATTATTCTTAAAGACAACATAGTGGATCCAATTGAAGTTGTTAAAATAACTAAAGAGTGTATGGATTCCATCGTATATTATATAGTAATTATCAAACTCAAATTTCGTATACTCGTGCCAGTAATAGTGATAATAGTGCTAGTAGTAGTCCATAGAATACTACTAGTACTACTCATACTATAAATATCCCCCCATCTAAAAAAATATTACATACTTTGAAAAGGTCAAGGAGGGCGCTAGTAGTACGGAATTTGATATTTATCTAAGTACTTCTTTTGAGTTCCAAGATGATGATAGCCAGGAGCTAGTGGAAGACAAAGAATTCTCGGTATTGGAATGGTGGATATTAAGTCAAACGTTTACCCCATCCTTTCTCTTATTGCAAAGCAAATTTTAGCAACACCGGCATCAACTGTAGCGGTTGAACAAGCTTTCAGTGCGGGTGGGAGCATTTTAGACGAGAGACGGTCTCGATTAAGCCCCGACCATTTGGAAATTCAAGCATTATTAATAGATTGGTACGATGCGAGTATAAGGAATCAGAAGATCGAAATTAAGACCAAAACAGACATGAACTGAGAGAGAGTGATAAGAGTACTATAGTTACTTCTTCAAGTGGAACAAACTCGGACGTTAAAGAAATTCTTAATGACTTTAGCCTATTATAGTCTTATAGGCCAATGTAACTAATACATTTAATTTTTTTAAAATTATCTTTTAGTTATAGATTAGTCAAAATTTATCTTTACTTCAATTTTTAATGGTTCAATAAATAATGCAATAGTATACTTTTTTTTTTCTAAAAACAAAATCTACAATTGACATATAAATAAAATATATTTTTGATTCTCATATTAACTTGTATTATAATTTAATTTATTTTTATTTTTAAAAATTTGAAATCGGAACCGGGATTGGAACTGTGATCAGAACCGGAAGGAACCGAAGAACCGGCCAAAACCAGCTCCCACGGTTCCAGTTCCGGTTCTACCTTTTTTCAAAACCGAAAATGGCGGTTCCGGAACCAGGGACATCACTAGGTGGTGGTTTTATTGATTTTTGAATACAAATCACTACCAGCAATACTCTTTTTCCCTTTTTCCCATGAGATCTCCTCATTGGGAATTTTATCTCCCCTATAAATAAGTGAGAGTTTTAATCTCCTCTTGAATAAATGGGAGTTTTCTTCTCCTTTTGAATAAGTGGGAGTTTTTCTTTCTCTTTTTATTTTTTGTGGGGGTGGAGATGGAAGATTTAGTCAAGACATATCCGGTTGACAAGATTTGTTTTCGTGCTTTACATCAGAAGTTCAGTGACATGTCTGAAATTGGTTAGATTTGGTACGAGATTTGTCTAGTCCTTAGAAGTTAAATCTAAATTTTTAGATCTATATAGATTTAGATTTTTAAATTTATTGGGATATCTTTTTATATCTATTTATAATATGTAGATTTTGTAAATTTGTTCATCATACAACATTTTAATCAGTTGTAATGACTGTTTCTTTAATTAATAAAATTTGATTATCAAAAGAAAGAATTATTTAAACTTTTATGGTTATCCACCTCTTTGATTAAAAATGCTATCTTACTAGAGATAATATTATTGGATCCCGTTTAACTTGTGCTCTCAAGGCAAAAGTTTATCCGGATACGATTTTAGTACCTCCTAATATTATGAGAAAATTCTACTATTTTGTTGAGAGAATCATTTTCTTATACTGTAAAGGGTTGTATAGTATAACACTATGTACTTTACAAACTTGTACTGTACAAGCCCTAGAACTAACAGAATAGTTCTTTCAATGGAACCATAAAATTCCTCAATATTATAAGGGAAAAATTAACTAATGGCAGCAAAAGATCTTGATTCAACGAAAAATAATTTATAAATTCACAAATTTATGATTATTTATCAAAATCAATTTATATAGTAAAATTATCAACTCTTGATTTTAAATATTTGGTCAAATATTATTACTTTTTTTTAATAAATTTAGCAATACATTAGTAAATTTATCTCTTTGTTCAATAAAAGTGTCTAAAAACATAAGAAGGATAGATATATTCAAATTTAAATAATGTCTAAAAACACGAGTAACCAAATATTCTTTTTTATCATATTTGGCTGTCAAAAATTGATATTGTCAATGCAGCTCACACAAAGTGGCTGGAATTCCATCAATTGACGAAGGATTCTCATTATGGTTCAGTTGCTAAACCTGTGTAATTTTTATTTATTTATTATTGTTATTATTATTATTAATTTTTGCTAGGAGCTAAACCTGTGTCATTCACTACTTGGAAGTGTCCAATGGTTGGGGTCACTAAAATTAATACAAATGTTGTTGTTCTTAAATATCAGTTGAAAGCTGTAATTGGTGCTGTAGCAAGAGATTCAAATGGTGTTTTGCTGGGTGCCTGGCACTGCGGAGCCACGTTAAGTTGAGAGGGGGCAATTGCCTCCCCTCAACTTTGAAAATTTATAGAATAGGTACGAAAAAATTTAATTTTATTCTATAATTATACATCCTAAATTTTGTCAATTTTTTTTTTCTTTATATTGACCCTTAAAAGTTTAAATTTCTTAAATTATACTACAACTAAAAATCTGATGCCTTGCTCAAATTTAAGATTAAGTGTCATTTGATGATAAAAAAAATTCAAAGATTTTGAAGTTTAGTATTTATATACAATGGATATATATTTTCATTTTAAATTTATTTTTCAAGTACATGTTATATAAAGTTGAGCATTATGTTATTTCTTCAATTATAAAATCATATATTCTCTGCTATGTTGTTGTTGTTTTTTTTTTTTTTTTAAAAAAAAAAAATTCGTATAAGGTTGGGACAAAAACAATCAGACCTTATAATGCATGTAATTAACATTATTGATTATATCAAAGGTTATTTTTATTTTAATGATTTCTAAATACCTTTCAAAGTTGTTCCTCCCGACGTTAGTGTCCTAACTTCACCCTGGTGCCTGGGCTTCTGATTGTAGCTCCTATTCATTAATTTTGATTAGGGGTGTCAATGGGTCAGGTTGTCAAGTTATCGTGTCGTTTTAGATGTGACTCATTTCTTATCGTATCGTATTCGTATTATATCATATAGGGTCTCAATTCTTATGTGTCATGTTCGTGTCGGACCCGTTCAGGTTCGTATCGTATTTGTTCCATACCTATTTAATATTGACAAAGAGTATCAGCCTATTTGACAAAGTATATAACTTGAGATCCATTTGAATTAAAATATCAAATTTTAATTATTTAATAACTTGAACAATTATTAATACTAACCTTATTATCATAATTTAAAACACATAATTATAATTATTGAAATTTTTTGTTATAATATTTAAAATAAATATTATGTTTGTTTTAATAATCTAATATTAAATCTATTATTTACAATTTTAAAGTATACTACATTAATTATAATAAAGAAAATTTTTTAACAAAATCTATTCATACAGTAACTTAACGACTTATCGTGTCAACCTATAGGTGGATCTAACCCAACCCGTTTAATTTCGTGTCATAAACAGTTTTACTCAATAATGACCCCATAAATTTCAGGTGGTGTCATAACTTATTAATTTCATATTATATTCATATAAGAAATATTTGTCAGCCTAATTTTGATTTCTGAAGCATGTACACTTACATTTGCTAAACGAAGGCATCGGATGCATATTCAAGATAAATCTGATGCTTTATCAGTCATTAGCATGATTCACCAACATAGATGTGATGATATTTGTTTAAGAATTATCTTGTTATTACCCAAAAAAAAAAAAAAAAAGAATTATCTTGTCACATAATCCTTTGTTTGGTTAAGGGAGTGTTTGATAATCCCATTAAATATTTAAACTTAATTCATTAAGTGTTTTTTGTGTTAAGTGTGTTTGATAACGAAATTATCTTATTTCTGAATGTATTATTTGTCACTTAATTTCTATACAAAATTTTAAGTAAAAAATCTATCATTTAATTTGTTGAATTCCTTACTAGTATAGCAAAATTCACTCAATTTTTCTTTATTTTACATTCACATACTCTTTTACATTCATTATACTCATTCTCTTACACATAAACATACACTTGCACACACTATTTCATTGTCTTTCACATACAGCACAAATATACATTTGCACACACTATATTTCTTGTCTCTCATACATAAACACACACTTAAACACGTTATATTCCTTCTTTCTCATACATAAACACACATTTGCACACAATATGTTCCTTCTCTCTCACACATAAACACAATTACACACACTATATTCCTTTTCTCTCACACATAGACGCACACTTGCATAAAAGATATTCATTCTCTCTCACACACAAACACACTGTATTCCTTCTCCCTCACACATAAATACATACACTATATTCATTATTTCTCACACATAAATTCAAACTTTCACACTACCTTTTCTCGCATACATAACACATAATTATACATACTATACTCCTCTCTCGCACAAAATTATACATTTGCATACATTATATTCATTTTTTCCAATACATAAACACACGCTTATACACACTATATTCCTTTTCACATACAAAAATGAATACTTGCACACATTATATTCATTTTCTCTCACATATAAACACACACTTGTACATGAAATATCTCTCTCACACACACAACCCTCTCTTACACACACATACTCTATATTAATAAATTATTTATTTGTATTAAAAATATAATAATTAAAATAATCTATTATAAAAAAATATAATATTATTATCAAATTATATATTATATACGGGGTAAAATATTCTAATTGAGTACTCAAATTCAGTTGATTATCAAACAGATATAACTTTATGAATTCAGAAAATTAAGATTTCAATACTTAATTTTTAGTGTTTAGATTTTAAATTTCAATTTTATCGAACGCACCCTAAATTTTTTTTTTTCTATTGTTCCTTCTCATTTACTCCAAGTGTAGGGAAAAGGATTGGTGATAAAAGTACTACTTATTGTTGAAGACTATTAGAAGTTTCAAACTGAAATACAAAATGATGTAATTCATTTGGTTAATATTATTATTTAATAAGGATAATTTTAGAAACCACTCCTGAATTGAAGTTAATTTTACTTAGTACTTTTAAATTTTAAAAAATATCTTATACTTACATTTCATATTTCAAACTTTTTATAACATTTTCTGCCCATTCTTTTAAAAAATTAATTTAAGTGAACAAAGACTATTTTCCTTCCAATTTTACCCCTAGTTCAAAACTTTCGTTGATTAAAATGGTTGGAAGAAAAGGAAAAAAGATATAAAATAATTATTAACAAATGATAATAGGCTGTAACTTTTCATATCCTTCAAAATTAATGTCAAAAATATATTTTAATTATTTTTTATTTTACAAGTTAATGATTTCCAAAATAAAATACCAATAACATTTTTTATTGTTATATATTATGTATACTTACGTATTCTAAATTTTTGTTCAAAATGATATATACAAATACACTAATACATTTCTAATTATTAGTAAATAAGTTGGTTAAAAACTTTGTCAAAAAAATTCATTTAATAAATTAAGAATTTTTTATTTCCCAAAAAAATTTGAATCATATTTACTTTTATAATATATGGTAATTTTTTTATACATTCAAATTTTTGTTCACTAATCAACACACACTTGTACACTACATAACCATATTTTTTTTGAAAATAAATTTATTTATTTTTTTTTTGAAAAAAACATATTTCAATTTCAAGTTTTGATTTACAAACAAAATAGTACTAGTTATATTATTACATCATATGATGTGTTTTACATATTTAAAACTTTTATTCAAATCGATACCCAAAAATACATTAATAGGCGCAATATTTTCATAAATTTACTGACCAAAAAATTTATCGAGAGAATATTTTTTATTTACGAGTTTGTAACTTTTCAAACAAAATACTAATAATGTATTTTTACGTAGTGAATATTTTTATTAAAACATATAGAAGTAATCAAATTAATGCATGCATATATTTTTTAAAATAAGTTGGTAAAACATTATTAGAAATTAAAATAGTGTCAAGTGAAAATTATCAAAAAGTTTATGAGTGATTTTTGAAACTACCTTTTTGTAATATGGTTAAGGTATATGGGGTATGAATGTCACTTCATGTATTTTATATATACCATGAAAGGACCCATTAGTAAGAGATGGAAGGTAAGTGATATTTTTAAAAGTTCAGAAGTGTTAAATGATATTAGTATAAAGTTCAAGAAAGTTTTATAAAATTATCCAAATTTAATATATTCCTGTTGTTTTTGCAAAAAATGGAAAGACAAAAGAGGGATAGATGCATTCAAATTTAAATATTGTCTAATATATGTTACCTTAAATTCAAGGGTTATTCAAATTTTATTTAAATAAACCTGTGACTAGAAGGATATATAATTATTACAGGTGTAACGTGGCCAGATTCTGGAATTTAGTAGAGAAGCTACTCGAAAGTTCTGGTGGGGTCAAATTGATTTATCAAGACAAACAGTTACCTTATTTTAGTGTCGAACCTTTATTTGTGTCTCTTCTTTTTGTCTTTATTTGTGTCGAACCTTTGTTTGTGTCCAACTACTACCTTATCTAACATTTGTGGCAGTGCAATGATTTGACTCTCGACTCTTAGCTAATACTGAGATCCGATATTCATTATTTTGACCTGAAGTTAACATCACACCTTCTAGATCGTGTTTAGAGTTTAGACTTTAGACCTAATAATCCTTATAATCTCTTAACCAATGTTTTGAAAATTGGACCGGACTGGTTGGTTCGTCCGATCAGAGTACAAACCGGAAGAATCATTGGTCCGGTCCAATTATATATTCGGTCTGTCCAAAAAATCAAACAGAACCAGTAAAAATCGAGAATCAGTAAAAAATAGATTTTTTAAATTTTAAAATAAAAAATAATTTAAATAAAGAGAAAAATTAAAAAATCGTAAACTAAACTCCAAAATGGCAAAACATTGAACACACCAAAACCTAAACTATTAAATTATTATTTTTTTCATCTTTTTTATACTTATTTTTGTATCAATTTTACTTTTCTTATTAGAAATTTGATCAGTATTTTTGGGTATTAGAACTATAAGTCTCCAAAAATAGTGTTTCAATTTTATTTTAGATTTTATATAAATATATGTTAGGTCATTTCTATTAAATTATATCACACTTTGGTAATAAAAAAAATTAAAAAAAAATCTAAATTAGTGAACCGACTGGTTCAACCAGTCGGACCGGTTAAACCACGACCAAACAGGGCACCGGTTCAATGCTCGGTCCGGTTTTCAAAACATTGCTCCTAACCCTTTAGTTTTACTTCTTGATCGAGGAACATCTTTACGGACCATATTGTGGAATATTATGGTTTTAGCCGGAGGGGAGAATCGAAAGATAATGAGCCACTGAAAAAATTCTAAAGCAATGCAGAATACAGTGTTGTTTGAAACGTGAAATGTTGTTACTGAGTATATCATATTTGCATACGGAATCAAATCAATCATTCAATTTGTTGTCAAGGGAAAAACAACGGGTACAAGGGGAATTGTGTTGTTAAACCATAATCGCATTGGTTGGTTCAATTTGTATATTCAGAAATTGGTCCAAGATAAACGAAGACATAAATGCTTTCATTTATTATTTTTTTAAAGAAACAACAAATTATCACAGAGTTTAATTTAGAGATTTTATTAGAATTATTTTTTTTGTGTCTTTTAACTTTACTTTGTAAAGCTCTCGGCCAGTCTATGGTATCAGAGTCAAGTAATTCTTATAATGATTTTTCCATTATATTTTATTTATCTTTTTTATATTTTAATTTGTTCCAAATTTTTTGTCACTACTTTAAAAGACAAATAAATAAATGTCAATTTACCTAATTTACATAATTTACCTTTCATGCATGTTCCAAAAAAAAGAGCATTAATGTTATATTTTAATATTAATTACTTTCATAAACTATTTCAAATTTTGAAAATCAGAAACCAACTAACAAATTTTGAATTTTAATTAAGGACAATAATGGAAAAACTATTCTAATTGTTGGTCAAATATCAACTATTCTTAAATTGTGTGCAAGATTGACCATGTCAAATAAAATGGGACGAAGGTAGTAAGTTTTTTATGAAGTGGAAAAAATGAGTAGAATAATCTCAAACACAATAAAAACCAAGATCTAAACTCAAAAGAAATCCTCCTTTAAACATGTCACTTCCTCTTTATCTTTATCTTGTCATTCTATCAGTAAAATAGAAAATCTTGTAGAATGCTTCACTATTCCCAAGATGTTATAGTTGAACAGTCAACTCCACTAGTTATAATCCCGTATAATATTTACAGAAAAAGAAACTCTATCAGGAGTATCAAATCCCTCATATCCACAACTCGTCCACAGATTAAAAAGTTTGTCTAATATTCCAGACTTGGTCAATATGATCTCCTTTCCACAAAGGGAGAACAGTATATAACCATAACCATTCTCTAAGAGTTCATTATCAGTTGGAAAGCAGAAGGATATATTCAATTTCATTTCGAAACAATAAGGCTTGTTTTATCATACCATGGTAGAAGAGACCTTATAGTTACTGCAAAAATCACTCTCTTGGATACTCGATTCTTGGAATATAAAAATACAGCAATAGACACTATACTTACCTCTCTCAATTCTGAAAGTATTGTGGTAACATTCTTTCTGATTTCACTTCTCTATTTTCCTAAAGGATATCAATTTGTCCACAACAAGCAAAGTCCAAGTCTACATCATAGGAGCAGAGTAAGTCCCATTTGCCATTACAGTGACCCTATACCACTAACTTGTATTCTGGTTACAAAATCATTATCAAGATCTACAATTTTGTAGTACTTCGGATGCCCTTATGGTTCTTGCAAGTTCCTTAAAAAAAAAGTACCAACCGCTATTGTTCAAATTCCGAGACAATTAAGTAGATCAGATCTTGTAAAATTCATACTGACAGATTGGATCACCAGTTATAAAATCCTTCACCAGCATCAGTCCTAGCAACCTGTGAAAGCAATTCATGCACAGTTCAAAAAAATTAATAAATGGAAAAACAAAGATAACTTTTGATGTCCAACAAGAAGAAGATCATTTTGAACCAATTTTCAGCCAGTTGCTAATATCCCATGAAGAACTCAGGGACGAAAAGAATGATATCCCAATCCACTCGTTCTATCCAGACGAATCATGACAGGTCATCATTGGACTTTCACAAACAAGATAGATGGATATTTTATCTGGGATGTCGATCCATCCATATGTAACCCTAAATGTTCTGGTGATGAATGGAAATTAGAAAATAAAGATGAGTCAACTAGGAGAAGAAGGAAGAATAAACAAATTAGAGGTTCTAGCTACAGAAACTAAAAACTTGAAGACCCAGATCTAGATCTACCAGGAGTTAACCATATTCTTGTTATGAGGAGTGCTTTAATTACTTCCTAAAAGAAAAGGGTAGTTCAGGGATGTGTACAATAGAAGTGGTTAGTCCAGCCATTCCAAGGCCACAACTCCTCTCATGTATGATGTTTTATTATGACATTGACTGTCAACCATTAGAATGGTAGCTAGTTGAAATTAATAGGGTTCTATCTTGACCTTTTATCCAACTAGCTATAAATAGCACATGAAAGAATTTACAACTGACCCAAGAAGAAGAGGTAATCAACTAGCAAACAAAAAATGTTAGAACCCAGAATAAAATTCTCGAAGTTTGTGAAGGTTGAGTCCAGGGTACATTGCATAATTGATGGAGTCGACAAGATAGATATCAGGATTTAACAAAGATCTATCATGGTAGACTCGCTGGACAAAGTCCTTAGAATCTTAATTAGAAGAAATTAGTTCAGATCTACATTCAACCAGAAAGAAGAAGAAATTCAAAGGCTTAAAAGACAGATTGCCCAAATTGAATCAGAAAAGAGAAAATCAACTTCAGTTTCTTCTTTTTCAAGCATATTCTCGATGCCACCCATGTCTCTACCACAATTTTCTATCACCATAAATCTTAAAATATTTGAGAAGGTCCCAAAACCATCTTCAGAGAATGTGTCCCAAAAGGAAAAACAAAAGGAGCCGTGGTAGAAGTGCTAGAAGAAAAGGATTTTATACCAAATAATGGTAACCTGTCTTAAAATCCTTTTCCAACGGCTCAACTAGTCATTTTGATAACCAGCCATTCCAAGAAGATACATCACCAGATCAATCATACTCAGATTGTAGCACAAGAAGACACGTCTTCGGAAGGAGAGTCAAATAATTCATTCCATAATATACAAGTTGATGATTCTGAAGTAGAATTTGCAAATATTTCCACAATGATGATGAGTTGAATCAAGATGATGAAAAATTTTGACGAATTTAATATAGAATCTGTTTCAGAAACAAAAATCAGAGATTTAACTACAACAATGCCAACATCATCATTCACGACCAAACCATCAAGTGGACCTTGGTTCACATTCGATGATATCCCTATCTATAAAAGAAAGAAAGGATGCTCACATTTGCGGCCTGGCTAGATCCACAACAAATAAAAGAAAGAGCACAATTACCCAACATCTTGAGAGAATTTGCTTCTCGATTTATAGGCACACTCAGAGATTGATTTATGAGGTCGGGTGAATATAGGCCGTTGCAGTTCTTTGGACATGTAAAGTTGGCCTTAACCTTGGGCAGATCCATCATGAATTCATTGGCAATGAAGCTTTGATTCTTAAAAATAACAACATAGAATTTCTTTGACATGAAGTATTATTTTTCAAAGAAAAAATATTTCGATTATTATTTCAAGAGTATGTCCTAATTGTACTACCCTCTTAATGGAGTAAATGATCCAAATTTTAAACATGTGTACGCTTCTTCTCATCCTAAGGAGCTTCAACCTGAACTTTTTAGGAAGGTACAAGCTAATAACGGCAACATAAAAAATTATGGATTAGGAGTAATCCATCAATTTGTTCTTGCTACATTAACCAAACTTTGTAAACAACAGAAGATGTTTAAACAAATAATGGATCATAAAAAAAAAATTCTAGAATATATGTTGCAAAATAAGGCTCAAAATCACATGCAAAAAAAACTCATGCTTCTGCAATAAAAGAGGCAAGGGTATGAAGGAAGGTTTAAACAATCCAAGAAGAAAAAATCCGTGAGGGTTTTCAAAAGAAAGTCCAGAAAAGGAAAAAGTATAATAGATACTTCATATGTGGAGGAAAAAGACATTTTGCCAAAAAAAATAGCCCTATCAAAAAAGAAAAGTTTGCCAAGCTTGTTTCTCATCTTCTTCAGATGACAGAATATGATTCAAATATAGAATCTTTGTATTCTGAACAAGGAGAACAAACCACAGACATAGTTTTTGCTATCCAGGACTCCAGTTTAGAAGAAATAAGTTCATACACAGACTTGGACACTGAAGAATTTCATCCTATCTATATGCTTAAAGCTCACTCAACATCCAGGAAAGAGGATATTTCAGTTTTTCCCCATATAAAGATCAAAGCTTTGCCTTCAAAGTATGATAGTACTTCATATAGAATCTTTCAAGACAACAGACAAAAAATCTTTCATTAAAATTGATCACGAAGAAGAAAATCATAATTCAATTTTTTCCAGATCGTGTCGTGTGGATGAAAATCCTATGATGTGATTTACCAAATAAAGATGTTCTCATTAGTTTTGATTTTTATTGTAAGTCTCACTTTCTCATAGCCCTTCCCAAAAGAATACGGTGGAAAAGAAATTATTGTCTCTATACACCTTATACAACGATAGAGAAGATGTTTGCTATTTTAGATTCTCCAAAGGATTATCAAGAAATAGCTAAAGAATTACAAAATTATGTCATTAGTCTCATGCCGATTTTGATCATTCCTCTCCTCTGTGAAAAAATTTATATTTCTTTATTCAATTGCCCTTCAAGTTAAATGAAAACATTAATCCAATGAAGGCAATACAGTCAGGAATGACACCAGAAGATTTAAATCTGGCAAGACAAGAATGCAACCAATTTCTAAAGCTTAGATTGATTGAACCTACAAAATCAAGTTGGGTTTGTCAAGCATTTGATGTTAACAAGAGGTCAGAATAGGCTCGAGAGAAGAAAGACTTGTAATTGATTATAACCTCTCAACAAATTCTTGCAAGATGATAAGTTTCCATTACCCAAGATACAATGTTGTTTTCCCATATTGCCAAAACCTAGGTATTTTCAAAATTTGACTTAAAAGGCAGGTATTTGGCAATTCTGCATTGATCCAAAAGATAGGTACAAGACAACTTTCTGCATTCCTATGGCCCAATATCAATGGACCATCATTCAGTCTAAAAGTAGCCTCGTCAATTTATCAAAAGGCAATGGTGAGGATATTTGAGTTCTTAATGCACAATGCATTGGTATATTTGATAATATTCTGTTATTTTCTAAGGATAGGGAATCTCATCAACAACTCTTGTCACAATTCTTGAACTTCGTCAAAACCTATTGCATTATGTTGTTTGAGAAAAAAAGTTTCATTTAACTGGCAAATATTGAATTCTTTCTTGGGTATGAATGTTTTGAAGGATAATATCAATCCGGTCACCATATTACCCAAGAACTCTTAAATTTTCCTGAACAGAATCTCACTAATAAAAAAATTCAACAACTTCTTGGAATTGTGAATTATACAAGAGATTTTCTTTCAAAATCATCCAAATACACAAGCTAGCTGTCCAAAATGCTACGAAATAAAGCTCTAGCTTGGGGAAGAGACCAAATGCTAGCAGGATTTCCAAAAGTTGAAATTTTTTTGTCAAAATCTACTACCTTTGAAGATTCCCAATACAGGTCACATGATCTTACAGGCAGATGCTAGTGATGAATATTAGGGAGCTATACTCATTGAGAAGATTGATCAAAAATTGCACTATTACGGTCATACAATTGGACAGTTTAAAGAAACAGAGAAGCATTGCCACACTGTTTAAAAATAGATCTTGGCCATAAAATATAGAATCAATGGTTAAAAGATATGATGTGAATACCTATCAAGATTGTTTAGGGAAGTTATTTGCAACTTGTGATTCAAAATATATGCAAAAAATAAGGAATTGAAGATTCAATAAGGGAAATAACTAATAAGTAGGAAATTGGAAGATACTCGGTGCAAATAAATTCCCTATTTCTAATTTTTTATTTTATGTTCACGAACTTATCAAATTAGACAACATGATGATCATGCTTGAGTCATTAAAAAAGTCGAGACTCAAAAGTTGTACAAGTTTGTATTGATAACTCTCACAATAAACAAGTTTGAAGAGTTTGCTTTGAACCAAGTTCAAATTAAGTACTAAACTACTTAAATTTATTTACAACCCTAATCATACTATGAGTACCACAATTCTTCATAAGGAGTTCACCAACCAAGCAAGCTCTTATCCTGATTGTTTTTTGTAATAAAGGTATGAATCTGTCACCACAAGTCCTTTATATATATAATCAATGTGAAATCTATCTCTACATGTTTTTATGTTTGTTTTAATCGGGATCTGAAATCCATGACTAATCGTTGTAACTTTATTTTATGTCAAAAGTTTATATTTGGAGTTCGAATGCCTTTGGAATCCGTAGTTGAAGTCCATAAGTTTCTATAAATAGAGTTCTTCCTTTACTTTGTGGAGCATCATTTGTTTGAAATAAAAACATCCTTGTTTCCTACATGTCTATGGTTTTCTAAAATATTATTTTCTTTGAAAGTTTCTGAAGGTCTTGAAAAATTTGGCTAGTATGCTTCCTACTAAGGCTTATATTAGAGAGTATGCTCTGTATTTGTCACTTCTAAAAGGATCATGTATATCAGAGATATGCTACTTTGAGATTTAAATTTGATTAGTATGCTATGGTCCTCATAGTAGAGTTGATATGTGTAAAAAGTTTAATTTTTTATATCCTTTAGCCATTTAAATCTAGGAGAGACTTCAAGCATAAGGGATTGTTAGAATTATTTATGTCTTTTAGCTTTATTTTGTGAGGTTTGCAAGGGACAAATATTCGCAAAAGGGGCTAGTATTTCAATGGTTTAAGTGTAGAAGTGTTGAGAGTCAAAAACTTCAAATCTCAAGAGTAAATGTATGGAGGCAAATTCTTATATAGATCAGATTTATAATATGGTGCTATATATGTCTTAATTCATAAGGGTCACATTACCCACCTGGGATAATGCCCATACCTTCTAATTTCTATTTTCGCAAGACATGTTCAAATACAAATTGTCACATAGAGCGAGTTGAGAACTATCCAAACCGTATCAAAGCTGTTAAGTAAATAAATTGGTAGCCAAGTTTTCGATTGTAAGTTTTTGCAATTTGATTCAGAGAGGCTCACGCGATAAAAATAAAAAATAAAAAATTGGTCGTGTCGATTAGTAATCAGATTAATACGAGATCAAAAGGTTGCTACTTCTGTCTAAGGTTGCTTAGGATGGATATATTTGGAGGTTATTCAAACAAATTAAAGAATTTAGTTAGGTCTTTAAAATTTATTTACAAATAAAAATAATATTTTAATAGTTAAAATAAGTAGATTTTAAATTCATTTTAATTTCATATTATTTTAACTATTAAAATATTAAGTAGATTTTAAATTCATTCTAATTTCATATTATTTTAATTCATTTATTTTAAATATTTACCAACAATTCAAATATATCCATCCAAACGCATCCTAAGAAAATTGAAACTTACATTTCTATTTTCTTAAGAAACTTAAAAAGTACATCAAAGATATGTGCATAGGTGTAGACATTTCCCAACCAGCTCTCATTTCTTGAATCTTCCATTGCATACAATCATTCTCTTACTTGCTTTGTCCACATCTGGTCTAGTTTCTTCCATTCGAATATTTTTTTGAGTATATGGTTCTACCATCCTTTTCCAATCAGAAGTTCAAATTTCATTATCTCAACATGCTAACCAGGGCAAGATTTTAGTCTAGTAAAAAAGGGAGAACATAAAATTTCCAAAATTTTGCAGTTCCAAACAATACAACTTCGCAACAAATAACTTAATTATAAAATTAACTTTCCTAACAGAAATACCAACCACTAAAAATCTTTTGAGGTTTTTGTGTTGAAATCTACTTGCAGCATTAGTAAAAGAAGAATTTTATACATTTTGGCTGCAATATAAAGTTTTCTGCGGTTTTCGTCAACTCCAGCAATACCTGAATTTCTGTGCAGACAATTCAGCTTTAATAAACATTCTTATGTAGGAAGAATTGCGGCTGACAATACTTATTTTTAAACTAATATAGAAAATTATTTGAAAACTCTTAACATCAAAATTTCAGGTTAATGATGATATTATGCAAGATGTTAACTTAAATCATTTAAGCCAATATAAAACTATGCAATAACATAACTAAAAGTAAGCCCAAATAATCGAATGCTGTGTTTGGATTGAACGATTTGTCAAAAAATTTAAAATCTATCGATACATTGGAGTAATTGTTAGGATTGTAATCAATGATTTTTTATTTTTTTTTTGAGTTAATAACACTTTGCCTCACTGAATTAGATAGGTAATTACATTTTGTCCTCCTGAACTAAAAAGTTTACACTTGGCCCCCCAATCACATTATTCATCTTTTAAAAAATTTATAATATCAAGTTAAATGACTAAAATACCCTTAGTATTATATTTTGATTTTTCATATATTTAATTTTGATGTTCGATACGTATAAAAGAATTAGGAAAAAATATAATATAATAACAAACTAATATTGTAATAAAAATTATTATTATAATAAAATATAAAAAAATAATAATTAGGGAGATGAAAATGTGATAAAATGTTGAATTATATTATATTTGACATTGCAATTTGCACAGGTTCATTCAAATATTAAAATTGTAAAATACTAAGAGACGTAAAAAAAATCACAAATTTTATAAAAAAAAATATTGTCACACAGTACCTTTAAAGAAGACTTTTCAACAGAAAATTAGCCCATTTAGGAATTGTTCTATAATTATAATTAAACATTTAAATTCGAAATAATATAAAATGAAATAACAAAATTTTAAAATTTGATCAAGTATATATTGATATGGATTATATTAAAATTTATGTATTTTATTTTTCATTATTTTTAAATTATTATCACATCATTATTAAAATTTAAAAACAAAATCAAAATATAGTGATAAGGGTATTTAAGTCATTTAATATGATATTATAAAATTTTTAAAGGATGAATCATGTGATTGGGGGATAAAGTGTAATTTTTTTAATAAGGGGGGGCAAAGTGTTATTACCTATGTAGTTTAGGGGGTAAAGTGTTATTATCTAACCCTTTTTTTTAATCAATAAATTTTAAATTTACTAGATCAAAATACATGAAAGAAAAGGATTTCAAATAAAATCTAATTTGGGTGGATTTAATTTATTCATTTTAGCATTACAAATCTATCCAATAAATACATAGATTTCAAATTTTTCTCTAGATCTATTAATCCAAATGCAACCTAAGTAAAGTAAAACGTTTTAAAACTTAGTTAAATGCAAAATAACACTAACCTGAAAAATCAAGTAAAGTTAACGGCTATCTTTAATTTCTTTGGATCGATTTTTCCTTTTGTGTTTCAATAATATCCTCTACAGGAAAGTAAACATATTAAAAGATGATATCCGGCAAAAAGGAAAAGCATGTAACAAAGACTTCTTTTTTTGAGAAAATGTAAAAAGGAAAAGTATGTAAAAAGGACTTTAGGGTCCATTTTTGTTCCTTTTTCTTTCCTTATCATGATGGACTCAAATGTCCCACCTATGAAAGAAAACCAGCCAACCAATATAAATAAGTTAATTGGACTTAGTACAGCGTCTCAAAATGGATTTAGGTGCACACAATTTTCACCATGAAATAACATGCTAAACAGGAAGCTTTATAGTCCACATATTTTGATGACTTGGAAGCACTGGAAATTGTTTACTTAGCAAATTAGGACTTCCATTGATGGCAAAATACAATTTGAACAAAGTCACGTTCTACTACAAAAGAAGATCAAGCAAAGGCCATCATATGAGTAAGATTTTGGGTCCAAGTCTCATTGAAATTTGAATGATTAGTATTGCTAATAAATTCGTAATATTTTGATCTAACATATTATGTTAATATTATGTGCTTAGGTTGTAACAGAATAATAACAAAAATTAAGTTTATTATATATCTTTTTAGACGCACAAATTACTATATGTCAACCAAATTATTAGTTTATTTTTTGGCAACCAAATTATTTTGATTAAAAAGCTTAGACCATTCAATCGTTTAGCCTATTAAACAATTAAAACATATTATACTCATTTTATCAGTGGTCACTATTAGCTTTCTTCGATAAATAAGAAAGACGTTCAATATTAATTTTATGTTGTGTTTGAATAGTGGGATTTGGATGGATTTGGATGAAATCCAAATCTATTATAGGTTTTCCAAAACAAGTTTATTGATTTAGTTGAAAATTTAAAATTCAGCAACAAGTGAAAGTATGATTGTAATAGTGAAATGAGTGAATTCAAATTTACTCAAATTTTATGTTATTTCAAAACTACCTAATTTAAATTCATTCATGTTAAATTCTTCTTACAATTCAAATCCACTCATCCAAACACAATGTTATTTAATATCAACATATAAAACAAGTAATATAACTTTTCTATCCAAGAACTACCAACACCAATAATGATGGACTATTAACTTGAGGGATTCTACAATGCTTTAGGATATCATACCCTTAATTAATATCCACGGTTAGATATGCAAAATAATTATGAATTTTTGGATTATTTTGAATTGAAAGTTTGTACATACAAACTTTTCCTTGAAGATAGAAAACATGATAATTTGGGTTTCTTTTGTCATGCTCATCTATTAAATACCTCTACCCAACCATTTCTACTGCTTATTTTATATATTAAATATTCATTATTTATTATAATTTTTATTCATAGAAAAAATAACAAATACTTTTTTTTCAATTTGTTTTTAAATATTTTCTAAGTATGATTTTCTATAAAAAAATATTTTATATAAAGTAATTATAAAATTTTATCACGCTGCTTGTAATTTTCATAAAACATTTCTATGATTGATAATATTTCATATATTTAATATTACATTATCTAATTTTTTTTCTAAACACAAAATCTAGAGAGTGATATACAGTTAACGTGGTACCTATGGTATTCAAATAATGAGGTAGTACCTTTTGTCGTAGTTGAATATACCTTTCACTAGTTCAATTTATTTTTTCCAAATATTTTATACTCATTCATATAATTAAGGATGATAAATTTTAAAATACTATTTAAATAAGAGATAGATTAAATTATAGTTATTTTAAATAGAACAATATTAATATATTAGTTTCTTTTGTGTTATATCGTACTATTTTATTTTTTAATAGATTTGTTGATAATGTCACAACTAATAACTTCTAATGTAATTTCTTTCATTTATTTTTTTAATATCGACTATGTATAATTACGCTTTTTTTTTTTTCAATCAAGTGGATACAATGGATCTGATAGTGCCTTCTACATATGAGAGAATACTATTATTTAGACATCTCATATCATTTCAGTTCATAATTTATAATAATATCATAATATTTATTTTATCACAAAACTTACTGTCCTAATATATTTTCATTAAAAATTTATTTTGTAATGATATAGATAATTGGTAGAACTTTAATTTATTTTTCTAGAAAAGTACTAATGTGGCCTCTCATAATACTATTTAGATAAAGGATAGTACATTGTAGTTATTTTAGATTAGTACTATCCTGATATTATGAAAATATATATTTTTTCCTTTTACATTATATTACTATTTGATTATCTAAATAGTACTATGTTTATATTTTGAAAGTATATTATTTCATTTCATATTTAATAATAATATCATAATATTTATTTTATCACAAAAATTACTATCCTAATATATTTTCATTAAAAAATTATTTTGTAAGAATTTAGATAATCAATAGAAACTTTAATTTACTATCTAAAAAAATACTAGTGTGTACCTCTCATAATTAATATACTATTTAGATAAAAAGATAGTACATTATAGTTATTTTACATAATACTATGTTAATATTTTGAAAGTATGTTTTTTTTTTTTTTACTTTACATAATGCTATTTGATTGTCTTTTAGTACTATTTAAATGATAATTTCATGTTTAGTAATCTACAATGTGTTTTAGACAAAAGATAGTACATTGTAGTTATTTTAGATAGTACTATGTTGATATTCTAAAAGTATGTTTTTTTCTTTACATAGTACTTTTTGATAACTTCATGAGTAACAATCTACAATGTGTTTCTTTTTGGAATCATTTTTATTTTATTTTATATAAACTATATTTAATTATGCATTGATTTTCTTTATTAAGTTGATACAACAGACTTGATAATACTTTTTGCTATACGAGAGAATACAACTAGAAATCTCAGTAGTACTTTTTTTAGTATCTCATAGTACTATCTTATTATTTGTTCCAAACAAAAACAAAAAAATTACTATCATAATATCTGTTTGATTACAAAAAAATTATTTTGTGATGATGCAAATAATCAAATATTAACTTTAATTAAATATCTCAAAAAATACTAGGATGCACCTCTCATAATAAAATTTACATAAGGAGATAGTACATTATTTTGAACAGTACTATGTTGATATTTTTATAGTAGATTTCTTTGTTTTACATAGTACTATTTGATTATCATTAGTACTATTTAGTTAATAATTTCACAATATTGATATATAATGTTTCTTATTTTTATATTATATATCAACTATATTTAAAATGCATCAATTTTTTTTATTAAATTGATCAATAATGTACAATGAATCTCATAGTACCGTTTACTATCCCTGAGATTATACTTTAGATGTCTCATATAGTACTTTCTTTCATATATTATAGTACTATCGTATTATTTATTTCAACATTATAAATTACTATCTTAATATCTATTTCGCTGTGAAAATTTACTAGTATTATTCGATTGGTAATAAGTATTTATTATTAAGAGTGCTAATATGTTTTACATTTATTTTTAGTATAATTTTCTAGACTTAATAAAATCGTCAAATTATTCATTTATAATTTATTTTTTCCTAGATAAATACATATTTTCCCTTCAAAATGTTATAAGAATATTTCACCATATCAAATTATTTGATAGTTATTTGGATATTATTTATTTACTTAGTTTTGAATTATTTATCATTTGTTTAGTTTTAAATTTAAGAAAATCATATTTCACAGATTTCAGTGGTAAAAATTAGAATTGTTACTATATAGCAATTCTCATCATTATTCAGTTATGTGTCAATCTTTTATTGGATTAATTATTGAAGGAATGATCCTACCACTAAAAGAACTGTGAAATTTTTCATTAACTTAAACTTTCAAAATTTGCAGTTGATGAATTACTATTTAACCTTCATATTGATTGCATGACTGGACAAAAATTTTGACGAAAATCACTGAACATTTTTTTCTTATACGTTTGTATGTCTGGTATCACTAAAATGAAGGACTAATTAGGGTGGCAACTGTGTAATACATTTGATCATATAAATTTTTTCTCTTCAATCTCCTTAAAAACTTTCTAATATTATTCATCATAACAGTAGTACTTTCATTATTTTCTCAATGTAAACCACCACCTGCAACACTTTTTTTTCCCCCTTTTCTCAAGAGATTTGCTCATTAAGAATTTTATTTCCTGTAAATCAGTGGGAATTTCAGTCTCCTCTTGAATGAGTAAGAGTTTTATCTTTTCATTTTTTGTGGTTGATGCAAGCAAAAGATTCAGTTAAGGCAGATCTGGCTGCCAGATATGTTTTTATATTGGGCATAATATTTACATCAGAAATTTAATGGTATGTTCGAAACTGGTCATCTCGTACGAGACTTGTCAAACTCTTTGAAGTTAGATCTAGATTTTTTTTTTTTTAGATTTGTGTATATTTAGATTTCTAAATTTGTTAAGGTATCTTTTTATATTTGTTTATAATATGTAAATATGGTAAATTCATTTATCAGACTGCATTTTAATCAGTTATAATGACTGTTTTTCAATTAACGAAATTTGATTATCAAGAAAAAAAAAAAAAAAAAAAAGGCCTCCTCAATTCAAATAATATAGACTTTGTACCTCCTCAACTCCAACAATATAGACTTTGCCATCCACAAAAACTAATCAACCGTTAAAAAGAGTCAAATAATATAGACTTTGTACCTCAACTCCAACAATATAGACTTTGCCATCCACAAAAACTAATCAACTGTTAAAAAAAGTTAACTTAGACAAAAAAAAAAATGATATTACTAGTTTATATAATGGAAGATCAATTTTAGAATTTTTATAAAATAAAAATAGAATTAACAAATGCCCATAACTTTCTATAATTACTCCCAAATCACATGTTAAATTATAATTATATCATGTACATAACTTCTCATAACCCTAATTTAATTTGTATTTTTTTTTATTTTTTTGTTCTTTTCTAGTGAATTTCAAATACAGTATTGCACACATGTAGAGTATGCCAATATAACTAGTATTAGTTATATCAAATGTTAGATCAAAATATTACACTAAATTCCCCTATGATTTGAAAAATTTATAGTTGAACATAGAAAATAGAAAAACATCTTAAGCGTATTTAAATGAAAATTTCGTGCAGCTAAAAAATAGACAAAAAATAAAATTCATAAATCCAAAATTTTATTCAATCAAGTGAAAATAGGTTACAACTAGCTGTGATATTCCAATCATCGTCGATTGTAATGACGAAAAGCTCTGTTCGTTCTCTAGTTTGGTAATGAGGATCCAAGGGTCGTGATCAGTTTGATCTTGAAGAGTCAATGAGTTGACTAACAATTCGAGATAAAGCCGCAACAGGTTTGATCTCGAACCGTTGAATTCTTTAATTTCTCGTGGGAGAAATCAATCAAAGAGTATATACCGAAGGCTTTAGGCTTGATTTCGATTGAAAGAATGTTAGTGAAGAATGCTACTTTTGATTGTCGCAGAGGATGTAGTACTTTGTTTCTTGTATTTGTTGCTCCCCTACACTACTGGAGTCTTGCTCTTCATGCGATTGATGTGTTTCCAAGTTTTTTTTTTTTTCTCTCGATGAGAATGGCCTCATATTTATAGGTAAAAAATGGGAGGTTTAATTTATGAAAGTTCAATTAATTAATTAGGTAAATTAATCACATAATTAGATTTATTTAATCAATTAGGGAGATTTTTTCTAATTGATAGTATCTAATTTGATCAATTAGAGAGATTTTATCTCTAATTGATTCCATAATAAGTTCGGTTTAGAATGCATAATAGGCTTCGTTTATACATTTAGTCCAATTCGCAAGGGATGTGGGCATGTTTGACAATTTATTTTTATTAGACTAGATTTGAGACATTACAATATCTCAATTTTAATGGATCTAGAAATAATCAAGATTAATCATTTGTAATCTTAATTTAATTTATTTTTTAATATCTACAGTACGGAAATAAAAGGAAAAAACATAATTATATATAATTCTATTGATATTTCTACCAAATTTTGTGAAGGTGAGGCTTATACTTACTGTTAAACATGAAATACTATAAAAAACATAATTGTAGCAATTCAATTAATTTGTCGTCCTTATCTTTTCAAATGCATATGTTGACAATGGCTTGCAAGTTTGTCTCTTTCTGATTTATTTATTTAATTTAATATATTAATATTAAGAAAAACTTTAAGTTACATTTGTCTCTTTAGGGTAAAATTTAATATAGTGTGGAAAAGAATTAATAATTATAGACGTTCTCCATCTGTTGCTATAAAATTACAAATTAAAGAAAATTTCAAATTGTTTGCGAAATACAAGGGATTTTTCAGCCATTTTAGGAGGAGTAACATAATAATTCTATAATTTTCTAGGATGAAATTTGTTTGGTTTTAGACTTTTAAGTAAATAATATAACAATTATGAATGATTATGTAAAATAAATTCATAAACTGTTAAATTTTAAGGGCAAATAACGAAGTAAATAGTATACTTTCTTACAGGACTGTTGAAACACAAAAAGATAACGGCGGCAAAAATAGTTGATGGCTATATTTGAATAATCACTATTTATAATACTATTCAAAATATTATTTGTAATAATAATTACAAATTTTTTGAAATGTGAAATAAAAAGTACTTAAAAATGTCTGAAAATAATTATTGTATAATAATATTTAAAGAATAATAAAATATTTTTGAATATATTGAAAAGAATTTTTTTTTTTGTGATTTAAGTAATATTCAAGTTATTGAATTCATCCCATGTGATTAAGATGAAAGTGAAAGAATTAAATATTTTATTAAGTAAACTTTAGGAGGATGAAAAATTTTAATCCGTATTCAAAATTTATTTTAATCATTTAAACTTTTATATAAAGTTTAGATATAAAATTTAAAATAAAATATAATTCTTTTCTTCCGATACAGGAATTTATTTAGCAGTGACCGAATGTTGGATCTAGAAATATTTTTGTTCTTGTATACAAATTTATTATGTTATTAACTTTTCATCATTTAAAAAAAAAATCAAATTACAAAAGGACAAATTATAAATTTATGAATCATAAAAGTTAATTTGAAAATTAATCAAATTATAAGAGATTCTTTGTAATTTTCTGGATCCAAACAGAGCCGATATCCCAAGTTGAGAGGATATTAAAATATATAAACATAGATATAAGGAAAAAATTTATATAAATTTGACATTTGATCCAATTTATGGATCTTGCGATCAAAATTAAATTTTATAAAATCTTATTTACATCAATTTATGTTATAGATTTCATAACATTTAATCTATACCATAAGATTTATAAATATGATCAAAAATCAAATCTACCTAAATCTTCCATAATTTCACTGTACAGAAAACATGGCATGGAGACTAGGGGCTGAAATATGTCCACATGTTATTGTTCAAAGAAACTAGGGGCAGACAAATGTTCACCTGTCATTGTTCAATCAAAACCTCCAAAATCCAGTTTCAGCCCCCTGAAACCATTTTAGCTCCCTTCCTAAAGCAACCATTATATTAATTTTGGTCATTCTTGATTCTACTAGTAGCTTTGTTCCCACGCTCAATATTATATTTAATAATTCCACTACCATCTGTCCCATTCTGGCCATATATATCACTTTAATATTAGTCCCAACTAGATATACACAACCAAAAAGAAAATACTAACAAGTCCAAAAAAACTCTCCAATAACTTCCACAGATCACAGAAATCCATCCAAAATCTCAATTGAACTTCTTTGTAAAGAAGTGAGTGGTTGATTATTACTGGTTTTCTATATTTCTGAGAAGGAGGAGATGTTGCACTTTTTCTTTGCTGTGGCTTTCTCAGCAGCTCCTTTATAGATCCTCTATGTTCCTCCTATAAGAAGCTTAAATGTTTTTCTAGAGACCGTGGAAGATCTTTTGAGGGAATCGAGTGTTTATACAAGTGGAGTTTATCCTCGTTTACGGTATGCTTGTTCTAGGATCTTGAATTGTATGCTTGGTAACACAACAAGGTAAAAAAAAAAAAAAAAAACCAGCAAAATTCTGATGTTAATTAGTTGGTCAAAAGTTCAGAGGTTTTTTTTTTTTTTGTACATTCTCTGAAGTTCAGATTTCTTGACTTCGTTTGGTTATGATGTTGTTGTTAATTTGTTTGTTTTAGAATGTTTTTCGTCTGTTGTGGGTTTCACATCTTGGTGGAATAATGGTGACTTTGCTGGATTTTTGTACAGTGATAGTTGTATGAAGATCAAGAGAATCAATAAAATTTTGATTATTTTTTCAAGATTTTGAGTGTGTTGATAAAATCTTCAAGTGATGGGGGTTACATTTGAGGCTATATATATATATATATATATATATAGTATATAAATATATATTTTGCATTTCTTTTAGTGCCCTATTTGTTGATCCTAGATTAAATAAATGATTTAAGAAAGAGTTAATAAATTTTAATTCACGTCACATTCTATATGTAAAAGGCTCATATGAAAACACTAAATTGAGTGTAGGACAGTAATTGTTGGAGATTTTAAGTAAAGGGAAAGGAAATTGGGTAAGGTTGTTGAATCCCACATTTCGAAGTAGCAATTTGACCATTATTGTTATTTAGAATGCAATATCCAAATGATTGTCATCAGCACTTGAGTTTGATTATTCCAAGTTAATGGTATTTTGGGTGGATGGCCATTTGCATTGGAGGTGTAATTTGTCCATTTGTGTTGCCTGATTCGTTTTGATGCAAAAGAAAGGGTGGAGAAAGGGAAAAAAAATTCTTTGCTACAATATGAAGTGGGCTATTACAAATTGTCTAATGATTAAAAATTACTGAAATTTATTTGTTTTTCAGTTATTTTGTTATATCGCATTCTACGTGATAGAATGTTATTTTGTTATATCCATTCTACAAGATAGAATGAGTAACGAAGACTTATTTGGAAAAAAACCAAAGAAAAGGGATGGAGAAAAAGGCAAACTGAAGGAGCTCCTTCATTAGTTAAAGGAACACGAACACTTGGACTGCGTAGAATGGTTACTTTTGAATAGTGGAAAATAGCGGCAGTCTGGTATCTTAGTAACTATTTTTATCACATCTTATAAACGATTTGCAATGTTTAATCAAATTGATCAAACTGACAAAGATGTGAAACAAAATTCTGAACAAATATATTGGATTAACTTTTCGTGCTTTATTTAGCTAGAGAGTCATAATGTAAGCTAGCTTTATAAACCATCCTAGTCTTTCTCGAACGTTGCTCGTCTCACTTCCACTGCTTTCTATGCAATGAGCCTCAGATACTTTGACAGCTGGCCCTTTAGCATATTTCTTCTGCCTGTAGTGCTCCTACTTCTTCCATCATTTACATGGAATTTCTCTTATAAAGCTTAACTTGTGTGAAATGTAAAGATAAAGATGACTTTTATTGACTGAAATGGGTATCGAGTACAAACTATATGGAAGGACCGGAAAACAACTAAAAGAATGCTGCCATATATGTATATCTATACAGAAGGTTTGTCCGATGAAAGAATGAAAGAATATTGCAGACTTCTAAATGCATTAACTTGAGAGTGTGCAAGGCTTTAGGAACCAGAATACATCCAAAGGCTTGGTGACTTCTTTTTCAGTAACTATTGAGGCATGTCCCCCACAATTGTTCTTGCTTCCAGTTTGGTTCTTCTTCACATCTGCATTTCTCTGTCCCATCTCCTGAAGTATTCCTCTTTCCTAGTATTACCAAATAATATGTCCTATTAATAACTAAACATAATATCTTAAAGATATTAAAAACATGCATGACATATGGTACCAGCATTTTATGGATTGTAACAATCCCATAACAACCAAGAATAAAACTTGGGAAAACCCACGTCATGTACTAGTGTTTAACAATACTACGATACCAGTGTTTAACAATACTAAGATACGAGAGTGAGCAAAAGGGAGAGAGCAACATCAAAAGTTTTGTACATTTCACTTATTAAAATGAAGTGAAATCAAATAGCCAAAGGAAGTGAAACTCTGTGGTAACCACCTTTTGTAATTCCAATGAAAATAGATGAATTCAAAGTAAATTGGCAAAGCAATATATTATGAGAATCCTTCTTACTGGTGTTCTACACTTGAAAGCTTTCGGTGGTGTGTGGGTAGCTTTGGAAGGTCCACGGCTAGCTGAGAAACATTGTGGAGTGGGAGGACAAGTTCGAATTTGCAACAAATTCTCCTCTTTATGCTTTACGTTCTTTACATTGATAGTAACTGGAGTGTTTTCTGCATCATCATTTCGCCTGCATTATATTAACCAAACAAATACTGAGGAACCAGAGAAAATGATGTGTTTGGCATTGATTCTCAAAAGGGCTTTTGTGGCAAAGGTGTTTCTACATTTTTCAGCAAGCATGATAACTAAATGATTCATCCAATTCCAATAGTCTAGACAGTTAATTTTGCAGCACTGAGTTGGTCCAAGCATGACGACAGTGACCAATGCTGATGAACTGTGTGTAATACTGCTAACACAACAACAAAATAACAAACCATCTGCCCTCTTGGCCCAGTCACTTACACCAGATATCATTCTAGTAATGACTTCAAAATATGGTGAAATATAAGTCTAGCAATGATTACAAAATGTGGTGAAATAATCATTGAGTTTGTTATTCTTAACAAGACGTTCCTTTCATAATTTATGTCTGGTTATCCGTGCATTTTTCTGGTTGGTTATTTCATCATACAATTGTGATTGTTATATTATAAACATGCCATGGTTGTAAAATTTCATTGACCACCGTTGAGTTCCAATCTTTTGATATTACCAACCCAGATGATGGAACTTTCACGTGACACTCCACAAAAAGGGTAATTTGGAGAAAGGACTTACATCTTCCTTGTCTGCTTCTCCTGGAGGTTCCTTTTCTGCTGTGCTTCATATTTCTCCTTACTTGCCTCAAGCAATGGTTTCCTCTCTTCAAAGTTCCCAGAATCATTACTCATAATGTTTTGAATCACATTGTTTTCCTCCGCATTCTGTCTATCCTTTGCCCTTGTTGCCAACTTCTTCAACTCATTGCAAAACTCCGTCACCTTATTTAGTATATCCCCACCAGCAAACAGATTCTTCGCTGATAGAGTCCTTCTCAGACTCTGCGGTTGTTCCTTCCTCAATGTATTTTCATCAATTCCATTCTTCTCTGTTCTTGAATCTGATGCCTCCTTTGTGAATTTAGCTTTGTAATTTGGAGGGGTTGAAAAATTAGGATTCTGGTTCTGACTTCCATATTTTGAGTCCTTGATCGGTGATCCTGAAGGTTGGGTTAGCACCCTCTTCTTTAGTGTGGCATATCTGAAAGTTTATCTCAATCAGAGATGAATCACTTAAAAGCGTCAATAAAAACATAGAAGACTAGGACTATTTACGTACCTCCTGTTTCTTTCACCCAACGGAAGTATTTCTGATACACTAACTGATCTCTGAAACTTCCACAATAGAACAGAAGTTAATAAAATTACTTGAGAAGAGAAAATTACTTGGGAATGGATGTTCAATCTACTGCCTTCTTAGCATACTGTTAAACAGAAATGCATTAGCAAATAACAGTAAAGTTAACGAGAGAGAGAGAGACTAATGATTCCTCCAATCACAGCTAAACATGAGCAAACTGCAAACATCCTATGCAAGGGAAATATATCCATAGATCTGAATGTCATTCGCAGTTTTGCATTATGTTTCACTTGATATCCAGGTATTTCAGGTAATTGGCATTTTTCTTGAAATCATTTTCGCTTCATTTCCTCTTTTATCAAAGTCTTTTTTCGAAATTAAACTTTAGCTAATTGAATAAAAGAGATTCTAACAAAATTATTTTCTTCCCTGGATTTTAAGAACTAAAAACTGAATGGTAGAAATGGTAGGGAATAAATGCTAAATCTTTAACCGCATTCGAAAAACTTAGGAGGTGTTTGGTTTATGGGTATGAGAGGGGGAATGGGAATCAAAGTTAATGATACCCATAGATGGTGTTTGGTTGAACACTATGAGAATCATTCTATGGGAATGAAAGTGTTAGAAAATACCCACTTTCATTCCCTACTTGTGACATGGGTTTCAAGTTGAGTAACTTATTAATATAATGAAACCCATTCCTATGTTAAACCAAACAAGTAAGGGGGAATGATATAAACCCATACCAATAGTGGGGTTTATGATTCCCATTCCGATTCCGATTCCCGAATGTGAACCAAACACGTCCTTATTCTTTTCAAATCCAAGATCCAAAAGACTAGCTGTAAATTTCATGTATTTTCCACTTGAACGTTATAGGTCTAAATAGCAAGTTAGCATTACTGAGGAAACAGTTGAGCAGGAAAAAGAATTCATTAATCCCTAAAAAACTTCGGGAGTATAAATAAAAATCACAAAGAAAAATTGATTATTTGTTCAACCTTAATTAATTACGCGAAGAAAGAACAGGAATCCCTATATAAAAATCGAATGTTGAATCTTAAACAAATCTAATTAGCTAAAATAACAATTTGCCCAACCAATTAATAAACCCTTTTCCTAAATTCCTCAACCCACTAAATTATCCCCAAGACACTAATTTCTGTACTCATTTTTCCTTAAAAACCAATTAGGTTCTTAAAAAAGGAAAAAAGAAAGAAAACTCACATGCAGGATAATGAAATCAAGAAAATGAAAAAAGGCAGAGAAGTAAAGAAACCTTGGAATTTGGTGTAGTTTCTTTGAAGAAATCTTCAACCCTCTTTGGATGATTACAATCTGCAAATAGTACAACAATCAAAACTCCCAAAATCAAGAAAACAATCCCACCAAATTGCCCAATAATTACTGACACAAAACCCCAAATCTCACCTAATTTAATCCAATTTTACCTGGTCTGCAGAACCAAGATTCATCATCAATGGAGGAATCAGGGGCAGAAAAATCAACCCATTGAGGAGCATTAATGTTCTCATAAACCTCGTCTTTCACAAACCTTGAATCTATGCTCTTCCAGTCAATTACTGCTACCTCCATTTTCCTCTGATAAAATGGATAAAAGGGCTTGAAAACCAGTTATTGTGAATTTATAAAAAGAACTGTGATTCTTCTGAATTTTGCGCACAAGTTTTGATTGAAGAATTATTTAGGATGGAACAGTGAAGTGAAAAGGATAGAGAGGTTGAGGTAGAATTAAGGATTGGACCGTTGGGGCATTGGAGGAGTTCTATTATTTTAATCTGGTTGTGAGGGGTATTTTTGTGTAGCTATTAATCGACCGTTGGAGATTCTTTTGTTTATTTGTGCTTTTTCAGTTTTTACTTATTATGGTATTAATAAGGCATGAGGGTTTTTTGTGGGATTCTCTCCTGCTTCCACAATATATATATGAATTGATTTATAAAATAACAAAGTTATAAATGTATAAATATATCTGTACAAAAAAACTAAAAAAGAAACAAAATCTGATAAAATAAAATATTTAAAATTTAGTGGTTAAATATGATTTTACTATTTGAATTCACTTTTTATTGGTGTTGTTTGGATATGCGGTCACTAAATAATTTTCCTATTAATTCCAGCATTTGCATGTAATGGATGGTAGTTGCAAGGTTAAAAACCCCATGAATTATTATTACGTTTCCGTTTTGGCCTTTCAACTATTACTTGGTTCATTTTGATCCTTAAATTTCTTAAAGTATAATATTTTGATCCTTCCATAGGGGTAATTTTGGTTCATGACAAAATTCAGGTTTAATTTTGTCTCTAATGTAATTTACTTTTGACCTATGGGGAATTATACAGAAGAGACAAAATTAGTTTTCTTTTCTTTTTTTTTTCCAAAAGTAAAATCACTTCTTTCAGTATCTCTTAGTGACTCAAACACATAACCAATAGATCATAACGGAGACAAAACTATAGGGTTTGAATTTGTAATTTATAGTAAAAAATACAAAAACATGTTGTCTTCTTCATTTTCTTTGATTTTTTTAACTAAATTTTCTTCCTTCGTCAAATCGAGTCTAAATTGCAAAAAATATATCGAAATGATCCTTGAAGCAAGGAGAACACGAATTAAACAATATTTAAGGAAAAAGAAAAAACAGATTTGTGAATTAAAACAGGCAAAGTTTAGGCTGAGGAGTGCGGGGGGAGTTGTAGTAGTGAATGATTCTAATGGGAGGACGGTAGGCAACAATGTTTTGGGGATTGTTGGGAGTCGATTAAATATGTGGTGCAGGGTAAGTAGTAGGGGATGCTTGGTGACACAGAGAGGATGCAAGGGATGACAAGTAGGGAATAAAGAGACTTGTGGGGTGAGGGGAAGGCTAGGAACTACGAGAGTGAAGCTCGGGAGAAGGCTACAGGATGGAAGCTGACTAGGGATGCCAAGGGTGAGGATTAGCTGCCTTGGATTGCAATGTTTTGAAAATCGAACCGGCCATTGAACCATTTGCCTGTCCGGTTCGCGGTTCAACCAGTCGACCGGTCACTAATTTAGGTTTTTTTTCTTTTTTTTTTTATCAAAGTGTGATATAATTTAAAATGACCTAAATATATTTATATAAAATCTAAAATAGAAGTGAAATACTATTTTTGGAGAATTATAGTCCTAATACCCAAAAATACTAATCAAATTTTTAATAAGAAAAGTGAAATTTATACAAAAATAAGTATAAAAAAGATGACAAAAATAATAACTTAATAGTTTAGGCTTTGGTGTGTTCAATGTTTTACCATTTTGGAGTTTATTTCACGTTTTTTTTTTAATTTTTCTCTTTATTTAAATCATTTTTTTTATTTTGAAATTTAAAAAATCGGTTTTTTATCTGTTTTCGATTTTTTACCGATTCTGTCCGATTTTTTACCGGTTCTGTCTGATTTTTAAGATAGACCAGATATATAGTTGGACCGGACCGAGGGTTCTTCTGGTTCGCAGTTCGACAGGTCGAACCGGCCGGTCCGATCCGATTTTCAAAACATTGCATTGGAGGTGGGGGCAGTAAGGGAAGGGTGTAGGTGGTCAAGACAAGAGAAACTATTGGGTAGGTTGTAACTTATGATTAAAAAATTGTACTTTCCATCCTAAACATAGAGTCTTACCAAAATGACGTCGTTCTGGATAAATTAGTGAAATGACAAAATATGTGAGTTTCACTTAACTTGAACATCTACCTTTGCCCTAGATAAAACTCACTATTTACCATGTCATCTAATATATATATATTTTTTCTGTCAACTAAGACAGAGAAAATATATAGAAGGCCTAGAAAGTATGATGTTGAAAGTAGGAGGACCAAAATGAAACAAATATAATTTGAGGGTCAAAATGAATGAGTTTAAGAGTTTATGAACGATTGATGTTTTTTTTTACTCTAGTTGTAATGATATAAAGAGAATAAAAACTTTAGGATGATTTAAAGACATTTTTGCATTGAGTATATAAATAAGAAAGAGAAGAAACTAAAAAAGAGCTAGCCTACAAAAATGAAAAGTTCCCTATGTAATCGGTGAAACCTCTTGGGATTATTAAACGTAAACCTGTGCACGAGTCTATGCAAACAGTAACCTAGATTCTTAAATTCCAAATTTGTCTATAAAGAGAAGATGAATGCCTATCCTGCAATTTCAATCAACCTCTCAGTTTGCGAAACGACAATATCTTATAGTTAATACAAAAGATGTTTGAGATGTTTTTTCATGGCTGGTTTTTGTAACCAAGCCAGGGATGAGTAATGGTTCTTTAAGGGACAAGGAAGTTGAATGACAAACATTTATGAATTTTTAGCTTGAATATTCCTTTCGCAAGAATATATTTCAAGATAAAAAATTGGACAAGTTTCCATAACGAAAAAGATAAAGGTTGAGAAGGAGTTCGTAAGGTTAAACAAGATTGGAATGGGTATTAAAAAAAAAAAAAAAAAAGTAGTGGGGGCATGTCGATTGATTGAGTATGCATTTGAATTTAGAAAGGTAAATTCCTCCCACATGAATATGAAATCTCTAAATGAAAATAACGGTTGCAACAAGAACGGATTACGAATACAAAGGAATTTGCAATAGATGGAATAGGGCTCTCAACCTATCATTACTTTATTAGTGTCTAAATTTATGTACAATTACTTTAATCAGTGCCTAAATTTATGTACAGTTACCTTACTAATTAGTGTTTAGATGCATTGTATAGTTTAGATTCATTGTAACTATAAACTTATAAATAGATGCTATCATATCCATGATCAATATGCACAAATTCTTCGATTCTATTTGCCACTCTAACATGGTATCAGAGCATTACTATTAATTTTAACAGTGTTATTCCTTGTCCAAATTTATGGTATTATTCGGTTCATAACTTGATCATAGTTTATTTAGAATCTTCTATCTTCAACACCAAGTCAACTATCTTCATATTGTTGCCTCTTAAAACTAGACTAGTTCTTGATGTTTCACGATACTACAATGGATTGCTCAAACTTTCATGGTATTCCTATTTGATCTTCTGAAAATTGTCAATCAGGTTATATCTCATCAAGATTCCGTTCCTTCTTCAATACTTTCTACCACATTAGGTAATACACATCTTGGCTCATCGATTCTGGTTGCTTCAATCATAAGACATCTGCTTGTTCTCTTTTCGTTGAAAAATAACCCATGCTTAATGTTCCATGTGTTCACACTACTAATGGATCTTCTTAAATATTAGTCACCATGGTTCTATTTCTAGCTCTAATTTGATCATATCTAATACCTTTCTTGTGCCAAATTTGTCATATAATTTACTTTTTGTTGGCCAACCTTGTGATCTTGACCTTGATATTTATTTTTCTAAGAAAAGTTGTGTTATACATGATCCTAAGACCAGAAAGCAAGTTTGGACCGACCGGAAAGTTGAATGTCTATTTATGCTCACTTATTTACACCTACCTTCTTCACCCAATGTGGTTACTCAGGCTAGTTCTTGTTGGTCCTTCAAAGCAACCTAAAAGGAGGGGGGTGAATTAGGTTTCTTAAAAATATACTTTGAGAAATATTGAGATTTTCAAATTAAATGCAGATATAACAAAATCAATAGTACAGTAGAGTAAAGAGAGAAAAATTAAACAATCAATACTCCAAGCTAGCAAGCTTGAAGTATCAAATCTCTTGAATGCTTCACACACTTGGTGAGCCAATAATCTTTACAAAGTTGGGAAGTTCTTGCTCACACTAAAACTCTTTTAGTTGAGCCAAGAATCTTACTTACAACCACACTTTCATACAAGATTATCACTCCACTCAAAGTTGAATTACACTCACAATTGCACACTAATACAACAAAGCACTATAGTCAATTTGCACTCAAATTACTCTTTTCTAAGGCTTGTATTCAATGTATTAGATGATATTTTCAGGTTATTAAAGAACCTATTTATAAGAGCAATAAATAGTGGTTTCAACTACTTCCTAACGGCTAAATAATAAATGCAAAAAAACTCTTAAGATAGCCGTTGGGGTTTCGGACGTCCGAGAAGTATTGAATGCGTCCGAGGCAGCGTCCGATATTCTTTAAGTTTGTTGAAGAGTTTCGTTCGAACGTCCGTGCATGCGTCCGTTCCTTCGTCCGACAGAGGTTTCAGACGGTCCTGAGTGTCCGAAAGAGAAGCAGTAGGATCCCATTCTTTCTGCCAGTTCGTTCGGACGATGCAATGCGTCTAGGAGTTTTGACCTAGTTCGGACGGTTCTGTGCGTCCGAAAGATCTGTTCCAGGTAAAAGCTTGTTCCTACAGAGTTAAGTGTTTATGTAATCATCAAAATAAGGTTTGGAAAACATCAATCTCTCACTTTTTGATGATGACAAACCTTTATGTAAAAACAATTGGATATGACTAATCAATTTGCAATATATCACAATTGGATATCAATCATCAAAGCATAATAGCATAGAGAAGACTACTCCCCCTTTTGACATCAATCAAAAAGACTCCCCCTTAGAACATGCAAGTAGTTTGACAGAAATCTGGAACAAGTTTCATACATTCAACTGAAAAGTTTGATGGTGCTAGAGTCAAGGAAATACACAACCAAGCCACAGAAATGCTGAAAACGAAAAGAAATGCTGAAAGGTTCTAACAAGCAAAGAACTGCTGAAAACAAAATACAAATGTGAAAAGAACTAATGTGAGTCATTGCGCTTCTTGGAGCGCTTTTCAGTCTTTTGTCGTTTGGATGGAACTTCTTCAGCAGTGGCTTCACTGTCATCCTTCTCGCCTTTGCGACGTTGCATGATGAAGTCAAACGTGTCGTCAACATCCTCATCATCGTCGTCATCGTCATCGGCAGCTCCTTGAGCAGCTTCTGCATTGTCTTCACGGGTATGTCCATCTTCAGGTTCATCAGTGTCGGAAGATGATTCAAGTGGATATTGGGACTGAAGATTAGCAAATTGAACCTGAGCCGAAGCAAACATGCCAAGGCTGAGTGCTTCTTGGAGAATCATTTGACGAGTTTCAAGTCGCTTTAACTTTCAAGATTTGTGCGACGTTGAAATGAACTGACTTGAGTGCTCAGAGAGGTGAGAAGTCCACAGATATGTGAAAGAGATGGTTCAGATGTAGATGATTCAGATGTAAGTGGAGGTGGTTGAGGAGTAGGAGAATGAGGAATAGCAAAATCAGAGGTGGAAGCATGGGATTGTGACTGTGCAATATCAAAGGCAACCATTGATCTCGCATGAAAAATCGGAGGCCTTTGCGTTCAATGTATGATTTGTTAAAGTAAGGAGGAAATTGTTTGTTTTCGCTGAAAGGAATGTTGACTGAAATCAAAAATTTTGGTGAGAAATTTGCCAAAAGGAATGTTTCTTCGGGTATCAGTAAGAAAGAGTTCCCATAGGGAACAAAAGAGATACCCAAAATCAAGAGGAATACCCTTGAAAACACAAAAAAAATAGCTAAAGTTGCATTTTTCAGGGCTCAGTACGATGCCCGTCAGTTGGCAATAACAGATTTGTGACAAGAGTGTACAGAATATTGAGTTCAGTGAGCTAGCAAAGTAGTTTTGGCTTCCGAGGCCTGTTTAAAATGGATGTTAAAAATAACTCTAACTTCATCGATATCAAAATGAGTATCATCAGCGGGCCATTTGTCTAACGAAAAGAAATAGGAGACATCATTGGGGTTTGAGACTTCACATTCAAAAATGGTGTTAATGATATTGGATGAAATCTAAAGATTGGTGCAGTTGACACGAGAAATTAAAGTGCGAGCAGTAGGGCCTTTCCGAAGATTGGCCGTGAACTGAAGCTCCATGTCATGATAAACAGGTAAATCAAGATGCACAAGATAATCCCAATTTTGTTTTTCAATACAAGATTTGATAATGGGAAGATTATATTCATCAAATAGACTATGAGAAGCAGGACGTTGAACGATTATAGATTTACTTAAAAGGGAAGTATACCGTTCGGATGCCTTGGCATCGATAAATTTTGATAAGATTGGATTGGTGGAGACTTGAGGATTAGCTGATGATTCTCTTCGTACTGGAGGCTTCCCTTTAGTTTTTCGACCCCGATTTGCTGTAGAGGAACCTCCGCGAGATTTCACCATTGTGATAGAAGAAAAAGAAAAGAAGAGAAAATTGAAATTTTTGAGGATTGGTGAGATTTTGAGGAAATGAGATGGTGGATGGGGGAAATTAGATGTGATTTAGGTGAGAATAGCTTTGGGTAGGATAATTTTCCAATCAATTTTGGAAGAGAGAGTGGGAATTTGGAAGGGGTGGTGGAGAGACAATTTTTTGCCAGAGGGTTTTCGGGGGAGGTGGTGAGTCCGAAATGGGGAAGATGGACGGTTTTAATCAAACAGGGGCACCTTTCAGACGGCCGAACGTTTGGTATGCGTCCGACGAAGCGTCCGAAAGCCGAAGAACGAACGGCCGAAGGAGGAGCCAATGCGTCCAAAGTTCTTTCGGACGATGGTGCGTGTCCGGAAGATTTTTAGAGAGTTTGGTAAAAAAAAGAATAATGTTCGGATGATTATGAGCGTCCGAGAAGTTACTGTTAACAGAAGCTTTCGGACGATCCAGAGCGTCCGAAAGAAAAGTTGTTCGGACGAAGAAGTGCGTCCGAACTATGAACCTATGCCAAATTTATTTGTAAAATCCCCAAACATTTTCTGAGCAATTTAAAGCGATTTAGATCTAAGGGTTTTGTAAAAATATTAGCCAATTGATCTGAAGCAGGCACAAAATCAACACAAATTTCTTTTTTACAAACGAGGTCTCTAATGAAATGATGCTTAACATCAATGTGTTTGGTTCTAGAGTGCATAACAGGATTTTTTGTGAGATTAATTGCACTAGTGTTGTCACACAATATAGGAACACAATCAAAAAATACACCAAAATCTTTCTAGATGTGTATAAGAGACAGGCACATGACGACAATAGGCTATCACGGCTTGTCATAAAGGAAAGAGAAATAGAATTTTGTTTTTTTCTAAACCAAGACACAAGACAATTTCTCAGAAAAGAACACATACCACTGGTACTTTTTCTATCAATAGACTGTTTATTTTGACATCCAGCAAAGTCGGCATCAGAATAACTAATCAAGTCAAATGTAGAGGACTTTGGATACCACAGACCAAAATCCATTGAACCCTTTAGGTATCTAAAAATCCTTTTAACAGCTATCAAATGCGAATCTTTAGGGCAAGATTGAAATCTAGCACATAAACAAACAGCAAACATGATATCTGGTCTACTGGCAGTTAAGTAAAGTAGACTTCCGATCATACCTCTATAGTGTTTTTCATCAACACTATTACCTTCTTCGTCTTTTGTAAGTTTGGTTGAAGTGCACATTGGCGTGCCAACTTGTTTGCAATCTTCCATTCCAAATCGTTTGAGTAGCTCCTTTGTGTACTTGATTTGTGTAATAAACGTTCCTTCCTTAGTTTGATGAACTTGTAATCCGAGGAAAAATTGCAACTTGCCCATCATACTCATCTCAAACTCTTCTTGCATTAAATGTGAAAAATCCTTACACAAACTTTCATTAGTTGCTCCAAAAATGAAGCTAATATCATTAACATAAATTTGAACGATTAACAAACCATTTGAATCCGTTTTTGTAAAAAGAGTGGTGTCAACTACACATCTTTTGAATCCATTTTTGTAAAAAGAGTGGTGTCAACTACACCTCTTTTGAATCCATTTTCTATCAAGAACCCACTTAATCTTTCATACCAAGCTCAACAACGAAAACTTCTTGGTCGATAAAACCATTTAAAAAGGCACTTTTGACATCCATTTGAAATAATTTGAAATTATTGAAACATGCAAATGCAAGAAACATGCGAATGGATTCTAACCTAGCCACGGGTGCAAAGGTTTCATCAAAGTCAATACCTTCTTCTTGAGCGTAACCTTTTGCAACAAGTCTAGCTTTGTTTCTTATGATTTCACCTTTGTCATTTAATTTGTTTCTAAAAACCCATTTAGTACCAATAACAGGATGAGAAGAAGGTCTTTCAACTAAGGTCCATACACTATTTTTCTAAAATTGACTAAGTTCATCTTGGTGCATAGCATTAACCCAAGATTCATCACTCAAAGCAACATCTATATGTTTAGGTTCAATGTGAGAGAGTAATGCACAATTACTATTCAAAGGTTTATGAGAACGAGTAGTTATCCCATTGGATAGATCACCTATGATTAAATCTTGAGGATTACTAGAGACGAATCTCCAAGCTTTCGGAAGATCATTTTGAGCATCCTCATTCTTTTCATCATCAATTTGATGGTTGTTGACATCAACACTTGATTTAATCTCTTGATGATCTTCATGAATAACGAGCTTTTCGAGCTCCTTTAAAATACCTACATCTTCATCTTCGCATAAATTCTTTGAGATAACATCATTAGTTTCATCAAATGTAACATGCACAACTTCTTCAATCAAAAGCGTTCTTCTATTGTAAACTCGGTATGCTTTCTTGTCACTAGAATATCCTAGAAAAATTCCTTCATCCGATTTTTTATCAAATTTTCCAAGTTTTCTTTGATTTTTAAAATAAAGCATAGTTTTGCAACCAAAAACTTTGAAATAGCTCACAATGGGTTTTCTACAAAAAAGGAGTTCATAAGGAGTTTTATTTAAAGAGGATCTTAATAAAACTTGATTCATAACATAACAAGCCGTGTTAACCGCTTCGGCCCAAAAGTATTGTGGTAAGTCATATTCACTAATCATAGTTCTAGCCGTTTCTTGAAGAGTCCTATTTTTCCTTTCAACAACACCATTTTGTTGAGGGACTCTAACAACCGAAAACTCATGAAAGATACCGTTGTGATCACAAAAGTCGGCTTGTTATGTTATGAATCAAGTTTTATTGTCACCCCTTAGACGAACAATGTTTGTATCCAATAAATTTTGAATTTTGGAAAACAATTTTACAAATTTTTCAAATGCTTCATTTTTGTGAACAAGAAATAATACCCAAGTAAACCTAGAATAGTCATCTACGATAACAAATGCATATTTGCAACCACCTAGACTAGCATATTGAGTAGGTCCAAATAAGTCGTTTAAATGCAACAATTCTAAAGGTTTATGAGTAGACACAAAATTCTTTGGTTTAAAAGAAACTTTGACTTGTTTACCAAATTGGCAAGCATCACAAATTTTATTTTTCAAAAATTTCAGTTTTGGCAAACCTCTTACCAAATCTTTCTTGGCAAGTTTTTCAATCAAATCCATATTAAAATGAAAAAGTCTTCGATGCCAAAGCCAAGGATCATCTATGGAAGCGGTAAGACATTTTACATTGCTATTGCTAATTTTATCAAGATGAATCACATAAACATCATTGTGCCTAGTGCCCATGAATAAAACAATACGATTTTTATCAAGGATAAGACATTCATGCTTGGTAAAGAAAACATATAAATTTTTGTCACAAAGTTGACTAACACTTAATAAATTATAGTTCAAATTATCAACAAGAAGTACATTCTTAATCAAGGTTTCACCATTTTTACCTACATCACCAATGCCGATTGATTTTGCTTTGTTGTTGTCTCCAAAAGTCGCCATGACTTTTCCACTATTTTTGGATGTAAGATATGTGAAGAGAGAGGCCTCACCCGTCATGTGCCTTGAACATCCACTATCTATGAACCACTTAGCATTGTTGGCGATGTTAAGTACCTACACAATAAATCAATTGATAACTTTTGGTACCCATATTTTCTTGGATCCATTTGAGTTAGTGAAATTGCTTTCGATCCATGCAACTTTCATTCCAAGTTTTTCATTCCTCTTGACATAACACATATTCTTA
The DNA here is from genome assembly GCA_025175665.1 of Cinchona pubescens. NCBI lineage: Eukaryota > Viridiplantae > Streptophyta > Magnoliopsida > Gentianales > Rubiaceae > Cinchona > Cinchona pubescens. Next base: position 2,581,610 of record JANKKI010000084.1, read on the forward strand.
GCATGTCCATGTTGTTGGCAATATCTACAAATAATGCTTTTATTACCATATAAAGAAGATTTTGGTTTTACAATACATAAGTCATCCCTTCTAAACATGACAAAATTTTTGTTGATTGCTACATTTCTATTTCTTTTCATATCAAAAATATTTTCTTTCTTTCTAGTTAAAAGAGCATTCAAATCATCCATTCTTTTCTTCAAGGAGGCTTGTTCTTCCTTGACCTTTGATCTCACATGCATTCTTTTCTTCATTTGAAATCACGATTTTCTTGCGATAGCCTATTGTTTTCATTCACAAGTTTAGAGTTAGCATTCAATAAAGCATTTGACTTTTTAGCTAACTCCTTATTTCTAGCATATGATTCCTTTAAGCTATCATGTAATTTCAAAATGAAAGCTTCAAGATCATCTTCACCATTTTCATCATTAGAGTCATAGTTAGAATTTACCTCATCATCTCCAATGGCCATGAAGGCTATTTGTGCCGACTCCATTTCTTCTTCAACTTCTCCTTCGGAGTTGCAATCATCCCATGTGATTTGAAAGTTGTTGAATCTTGGTTTTCTTCCTTCCTTCTTTTTCTTGAAAGGACACTCATTTGCAAACTGCCCGAGTTGACCGCATTCAAAGCATTTTTCGTTTTGCTTCTTCATTTCAAGCCTAGACTTCCCTTTGAAATTATTTGAATTTGTAGCTCCGCCTCTTCTCATCCTTCGTTTGTTGATGTAATGTTTAAGAAATCCTTTGGTGATGAGTGCAGAAGCAAGATCTCCTTCATCAAGATCTTCATCTTCTAGATTGATGGAGCTATTTTCATCTTCCTCTTGAGTGGTCTTTAGAGCAATGCTCCTTCTTGGCCTTGCTTCTTCATCATCCACAACCTTGGCCTTTAACTTGAGTTCATAAGATGTAAGAGAATTGATTAGTGATTCAATAGGCATTAAATTTAAATTCTTGGCTTCCTCTATAGCAATTGTTTTGGCATCCCATTCTTTGGATAGAGCATTTAGGATTTTTCTATTTTTTTCACCCAAAGAGTACTCCTTACTCAAGGCTTCAAGATCCTTTATAATGTCATTGAACCTACAGTACATTTTGTCAATGTTCTCATGTGGTTCCATCTTGAAAGACTCATCACGGCAAGAAGAAGGAACTTGATGCTCGTGAGAACATCATCGCTCCCTTCATGGATTTCTTTCAACTTATCCCATATTTCTTTAGCAGAAATGCAACCCTTCACGCGAGTTGATTCATTTGCATCCAAGGGCATTATATAACACATTCATGGCTTTTGCATTTAATGTCAAGTTTGCCTTGTCTTGTGGAGTGAGCTCATTCCTTGGCTTTTCTCTTCTTCTATTTGTGTGATCATCAATGATAGAAGCTTCAAATGGACCTTCATTGACAACATACCACAAATCAATGTCAATAGATTGCAGAAATATTTTCATTCTATCACTCCAACTAATAAAATTTGCCCCATTAAACATAGGGGGCCTTGTAACGGATTGACCCTAAAAAATAGAGCATTGTTGGTTGCCATATTTCTTTACTCAAAAGCAGTTTAAGCAATATAATGAGACCAAGCTCTGATACCAATTGTTGGTCCCAAAGCAACCTAAGAGGGGGGGTGAATTAGGTTTCTTAAAAATATACTTTGAGAAATATTGAGATTTTCAAATTAAATGCAGATATAACAAAATCAATAGAATAGTAGAGTAAAGAGAGAAAAATTAAACAATCAATACTTCCAAGCTAGCAAGCTTGAATATGCATCAAATCTCTTGAATGCTTCACACACTTGGTGAGCCAATAATCTTTACAAAGTTGGGAAGTTCTTGCTCACACTAAAACTCTTTTAGTTGAGCCAAGAATCTTACTTACAACCACACTTTCATACAAGATTATCACTCCACTCAAAGTTGAATTACGCTCACAATTGCACACTAATACAACAAAGCACTATAGTCAATTTGCACTCAAATTACTCTTTTCTAAGGCTTGTATTCAATGTATTAGATGATATTTTCAGGTTATTAAAGCACCTATTTATACGAGCAATAAATAGGGGTTTCAACTACTTCCTAACGGCTAAATAATAAATGCAAAAAAAATAGCCGTTGGGGTTTCGGACGTCCGAGAAGTATTGAATGCGTCCGAGGCAGCGTCTGATCTTCTTTAAGTTTGTTGAAGAGCTTCATTCGGATGTCCGTGCATGCATCCGTTCCTTCGTCTGACAGAGGTTTCGGACGGTCCTGAGCGTCCGAAAGAGAAGCGTATAGTAGGATCCCATTCTTTCTGCCAGTTCGTTCGGACGATGCAATGAGTCCGAGGAGTTTTGACCTAGTTCGGACGGTTCTGTGCGTCCGAAAGATCTGTTCCTGCAAAAGCTTATTTTACAGAGTTAAGTGTTTATGTCATCATCAAAATAAGGTGTTGAAAACATCAGTTCTATCACATCTCTTCAACTTTGGCGCTCTTGTTTAGGTCATGCATCCTTATCTCATGTCTGCCAGTTAGTATCGAATGGGTATTTAGCTTCTGTCAAAAAAGAATCATTTGATTGTATTTCATGATAATTTGGGACGCCATATACTTTACCATTTTTAAGTTATTCTATTGCTTTCCAACCATTTCAAATTGTGCATTCTAATATTTGGGGTCCGACTCCTATTCCTACTAAAGATGGATCTCGTTATTTCATTATCTTTGTTGATGACTTTTTTTTGTTTTACTTGGATTTAATTAGTGGAATGTTGATGTCAATTCTTACAAATTTATTATGAATTTGAAAAATATTGTTAAAGTTGAAATCTCCAAAGTCGTCAAAATTTTTCATTCTGATAATGTTGGCCAATACATTGATTTTTCATTTTTATCAATTTTTAAAAATGATGGAACCATTTCTCAAAAATCTTGTCCAGGTACATATCAACAAAATGGTCCAGTTGAAAGAAAACACAGGCAGATTTTAGACACCACTCAAGCACTTCTGTTTTCTGCAAATATCCTGAACTATTTTTGGATGAAACTGCTCTTACTGCTATATATACTATAAATCGTCCCCTCTCCAATTGCCCTAAATCATTCTACTTATAAGTGTCTTCATGGTAAGCCTCCTGAGTATCAATCACTCAAAGTTTTTGGCTGCAGTTGCTTTGTTTTACTTCCAACACATGAACGTACCAAACTTGAGCCTTCTACTCGTCTTCATTATTTCCTTGGTTAGGGTATTCAACATAAGGGTTACCGTTATTATGATCTTGTGACTAAGCGTCTTAGGATATCTAGTCATGTTGATTCTATTTTGGGAACATAGGCCATTCTTGTATATCCAAATTTCACACCCCTTCATCTAGTTCTCGGCATATCTTCACAGATGCATTAATCACTCTTTTCCCAAATGAATTATCTGATGTAGGTACTTCAAGCCCTTTAGACGTTGAAGATAGTTCGACTATGGTACATTCTCCACCCGCTGTTCGATCTTTAGATCCCATTGAGCGTTCTACTTTGAAACATCCTTCTTCCCTATATTGTTCTACTTGGGTAAGGGATCTTTCTTCTCATTTTCAAGATTATCATTATTATCCTCCTCTTGCTACCCTATATGAGCCCCAATCTTTTCGTGAGGTTTCCTCTAATTCTTTATTGCAGAAAGCTATGCAAGAGAAATTAGATGCTTTAGCACATGCCCATTCTTGGTATTTAGTTTACTTGTCCCATAACAAAACTGCAATTGGTTGTAAATGGGTATACAAGATCAAAACTCATTCTGATAGTTCTATTGAGCACTAAAAAATACGTTTGTTGCCAAAGGTTATACTTAGGAGTATGGTATCAACTATGAGAAAACCTTTGGTCCTATTTCTCATCTTATATCTGTTCGCGCACTTCTTGTCGTAGCTACTGTTTGTTATTGGTCCCTTTTTCAAATAGATGTACAAAATGCATTCCTCAATGTTGATCTTGACGAAAAAATTTACATGCGACCTCCACCAGGTTTTGTTTATCAATCTCAAAATGTTTTTCGTCTTTATTGTGCCTTGTGTGGACTTAAATAGGCTTCTCGTGCTGGTTTGCTAAATTTAGTTCTATATTACTTGGTTTCAATTTCTCTTCCAACTTGTATGATTCTGCTCTCTTTATTCAACGAATGGAAAGTGGTACTATCTTGTTACTTCTTTATATTGATGTTATCGTTATCACTAGAGATGATATCACTGGTATCTAACAGCTTAAGCACTTTCTCAGTAAACAATTTAAGATGAAAGACCTTAGCTCTCTCAGCTATGTTTTGGGTCATACCTAATTGATGGGTATCCTTTGAATCTAATGAATATTACATGTCTCAGGCTAAATATGCATATGATCTCTTAGCTCCTGTTAGTTCGACTGATAGTAGGACTACTTCTACTCTTATTGAACTAAACATTCATCTCAATCCATTAGATATCTCATTATTAGATGATCCTACTCGCTATCATCAATTGGTTAGAGCTCTGGTCTATTTGACAGTTACTTGTCCTAATATTGCTTATGCAGTCCATATTGTTATTCATGAGTGCATACCATTTTACTTATTATGCTACAGTTCTTCGCATCCTTTGTTTGTTAAAGGCACTATATTTCATGGTTTACACTTCTCTACACATTCTTCACTTGAATTCTACGTGCATACTCTAATGCTGATTGGATTGGAGATCCTACTAATTGTCGATCTATTACAGGATTTTGTTTTTTCTTAGGTTACTCTTTTATCTCTTAGCATGGAAAGAAATAATATGTTACTGCAAGCTTAAGTTCTGAAGCTGAATATCGTGCTTATTACCTGATACTTCCCAAAAATTATTTTGGCTTTGTTGGTTACTTGAAGATATGGATGTCATTCATCTTTCTCTTACTGCTCTCCATTGTGATAATCGTAATGTTATGAAAATTGCTCACAATGATGTTTTTCATGAATGCACCAAACATATTGAGATTGATTGTCATTTTGTCCGTCAATATCTTGTCTATGGTGTTTTACAACTCTACTCTGTCTCTTATTTGGATCAAGTTACTGATATCTTCACGAAAGCAGTCACTCCTGGTTTCCATAATCTCACTCGTAAACTCAAGATGGTCTCTACACAACCACCTTAAGTTTGAGGAAGGGGTGTTAACATATAGATTCATTCTAGTTAGTGTCCACATATATTGTATCATATTATTATCTTATTAGTGCTTGGATTTATGTACAGTTATCTTAATCAGTGCCTAGATATATGTACTTTTACATTACTAATCAGTGTCTAGGTTCATTGTGTAATTTAGATTTATTGTAATGAATGTAAACCCATAAATATAGGCCATTGTATCCGTGATCAATACACACAAATTCTCCAATTTTGTTTGACATAACACTTGAAACCTAGAAATCAAGCACCTGCATTCAAAGATCAACGGAGCAAGATCATGAGTTTTAGGTATTTTCTTATTAAAAAAAAAAATCACTGCAATCGAATTCAAAAATAATGTGGATATGTTGAGGGATAGGGCCAATTCTAAGCCATCCCTATGTCCCCATAGTTCAGTGTGCTGTTGTTTGTGGTTCCCAAGTTTTTAGAGTAATCCTTGATCCATTCACCAAATTTATCATTGATGAGGTTTTCTTCTACTGCTTTTCTTGGTAAACTTAACACTAAACCATCTAATTTGAGCTTGAACCAAGAGGGTGTGAGGACCTACCAATGAGGTTAAGGTTTCTACACAATCTCCAAAGGATGCATAAGTGGAAATGGAGCCCAAGGATTATTAAATGAAGGAGGAATGTTGTTTGAACAACCTTTGAAGTAGTCAATATCTGAAGATATTTATAGAAGAATTACACCCTGGAGGTTTACGGTAGAATCATAATGCTAGGGCTTGGGGTAGAATCTTAAAGCACGATTCATCTCTTTTATCACATGATTACAAAAAACACAGTTCTTGTCAAAGGAAATGCTTATCTAGAACATGTGGTTTGGTCAGGAATCTCTCAAGTGCAGAAGACCATATGAAAGTTTTTACTGTTGATGTAACCTTAAGGGACCAAATTGAATTGAAATTGAAGGTTGGAGATTCTATAGGATTGGCCTGGACGAATTTGCCTTTAATAATTACTCATTCTGTCCTATTGAAAATGTCATGTTTCTCATTGTTGCTTGTCTAAAATTATTTGTTGTGTTTAGAAAGTCAAAGCATAACCATTATCCTTTTTTCACTTTTATTCTTTGTCTTTCTATGGACAAATATTACACACCATTCAAATTTTGAATTTTTGAGGGTCAAATAAAAAAGATTTAACAACCATAGCTTTTTTAACATATTATTCTTAAAAAGTTAGATTTTCGAAATATAAAAAATTATGGGATAGAGGGAATCAATCATATGCTGACTTGAAACTAAATTGTCCATTAGAGGAAAGACCCCATCTAAGATGGTCTTTTCCATAAGAATAATTATGTATGTACTTTACCTTGATCAACTTTTTTATGGAATTGGGGATAGAAAAAGTGATCTTCTCAAACTTCCAAGATCCATTTGTTCCAAGATGTTTTTGACTGGCAGCTCGTCCTTATCACTATTAATGGGCCCCTGAATGAGAATTCTTAGAGGACCATCTTGAAACAATATATCCTCTAATTCTAGTAGAATAATCATGTCTGATCGCCAACAACAATCCAGATTTGTAGCTCCCTCCCTTTGTTTGGATCACGAAAATTAATAGAATCCAGATTCAAAGATAGACACATTTTGCCTTCCTTGGAGGATTTGTTCCTATCCACAAAGCTATTTGCACTCCTGTGGACTATGGCTTTGGAATTAGAGATTTTTGTAGGTGAATCAATAGATACATATGAGTTGTGAAGTGATAATAGGAAAAAAGTAGGAAGGGCACCTATGACTTTTGGGTCAAAGGTTTTAATAATTCTACTTGTATTGGACTTGATCACACAAAGGGTTAAAAAAGAAGGAAGTAACACTTTTCCATACACCTTAATAGACACCATAAAGAAACACCTTAACATAATCAGGAAGGGTCGATGTCATGCAACTTGTACAAGATAATAAAACCAAACACTTCTTTCAGGAGTTTTGCTTCCAAGATGTGGGAAGTAATTGATCTATCTACAAGACAGATAAAGTGCCTAAGTATTTGGAGAAAGTTTCATTATCGAAACAATTTGGCTAAAAACATTTGGCATGTGTGTAGTCACGTAGAAATAGGTAGAACTTTTTAAGTCCTTGGATGTTCTTCTCATGTAAGGAATTTTTCATATATAAATGCTACATTTTTGGAGAGGTTTTGTTTTACCCCCATGTTTTTTTTTCTGAGTTTTTTTACCGATAAAAGGATTAAATATTCTGCATGCAACAACAAAAAACTTTACCATCAATGTCTGTTTAGTGGCTTGAGGAGTACTTTCTTTCTCTAAACTAGAAATTTCTTTATTACCAGTTCTTTCTTTCCTAGAAATTTCTTCCAAACTCTCTCCCTAAGAACAAAGATAAAGAGAGAAAATACCAAAATGATGACTTTCTGTCTTTCTTATCCATTCCCCTTCATCTTGTTCCTGTTAGCGTCAATCCTATCTAACCGATTCAAATCCAATTGCAATTTTATGTTGGGGATTTGGGAGGATTGGCCTTGGTGAATTTCACTTTAATAACCAAACCATATCTAACTTGAAACTAAACTAGCCATTAGGAGAGACCTTGTCTAAGATGGACTTTTCTATAAGAATGTTTTTGTATGGGAATTGCCTTAATCAAGTATTGAATATCTTTTCGAAGTTCTAAGATCCATTTTCCCAAGGTGTCTTTGACTAGTAGTTTGATTTCCTCATCACAATTATGGGAGTTATGAGATATCCCTTTTCAAACCATTTGTTCTTCACAAATTCAAGTAGAATAACCATCTCTGGTTGCCGATCGAGAACCCAGATTTAGTAGGTTCCTTCCTTTGTTTAGATTTCAAAATAAATGGAATCTTAACTCATAGAGATAATGACTTTTCTTCCTTGGAGGAGTTGTTCTTGTCGATTTATTTATATGTCAACTCCACGATTTTAGTTTGCAAGAATGCTTTACACTATGGTGTTACATACTATCTTTTGTGTGAATCATGACTTACTATAAAGTGCAATTATATATTTCTTTTATATGTAATGAAATCTATTGATCAGCTTTTGACAAAAAAGGGTAAATATTCAGTGGGAAAATTACTTAAATAGTCTTTGAAAATTTTCACTTAAATCGAATTGGTTCATTAACTCAATTTTAGCAAATTATACAATTTAATCCAAAATGGTGGCATTACCCAAAATATAAACCTTTGTCATAGTAGAAGATTGACACGAACAAGTGTAAAAAAGGAAATAGATCAACTAGTTATCTTTCTCCTCTCCATGAAAAAAAATAAATAATTTGTTAAAAAATGGATTTCTCATTAAGATCTCACAATGTGGCTATGCTGTCCCAGACACCCAAAATTAAACAAATCTCAATATTAATGTAGCAATGGTGAGTCCAAATCGTCCCTCAAGAAACAAAATTTATTCTTGTGCTCAAAGGAAAAAGGGGGTTTTGAATACTTTTAATCTAAAAACTAAGGCAAGAAAGTAAACTAAAGAGAATTCAATTCGAGAAGAATCTTGATTCCGGTTATATCCACTATGATAATTTTACTAGTCGATCCTTGGCACCACGGATAATTCAATTTTTATACGAAGCACAAATTGAAAAATTAATCCGAATTTCAATTCAAAGTCGATTCTTATTTCTTTCTAAACATGGCTAATTTTCAACATGCGATCCAATTAACCTTAACCATTAATTTAAGCCGACACGCGCCAAAGACTAATTAATAGAACCATTGAAATCAACAAGAACAATTAGTCTAACTAAACATAAACACACGCAGTTATGCTAATTAGTTGATTATTTTCTTAAATTCAATAACGCTAAACTTAGTTGCTTCACAGATTGAATTAAGCACATGCGGTTAAAACAATCTAACTGTAGATTAATTCCAATAAGTTATTATTTTGCAACAATTGCAATTTCAAAATAATAATCATAAAATTAATCCAAAAAAAATAATCAATACTTGATATAAAAGTGAACAAGTTCAAGAACAAAAGGTCTCACAACATAGTAGAATTAACCATGGCTTCAATTTCCTCAACCAAGAAAAAAGATTTAAGAACTAAGTGCCATGGAAGAATGAACAAGAATTTTCTGTTGAAAACACTAGCTAAAACGAGGAATAGACGTGTTTTCCCTTCTAATCACCCTACATGGGGTATTTATAATGAATTCCAGGGTTACAATTCCTATCTTAGGATAAGAACATAAAATCGATTGAAAAAGAGTCCAACCAGACGAAGAAATCTACCGAAAATCAATAATCGCGTAACTCCATTGTGTTGGGCGCACATGCGCAGGCTACAAAGTGCACATGTGCGTTGCCCATTAATTCTGGAATGATTCTCTCTGGACTCGGCATATGTGCGCTGCTTTACCCCAGCGCATGTGTTTTGTGCCCTTCTTCGGCAATTCACATTCGATTTCGATTTTGACTGCGATACTTGAAATTTGAAAAAGTATAAAACATGAAAGTTGTAGCTTCTCTCTTAGCTTTTCAGCGCATCTTAAATCAACTCTATCGAAGCACGGACGTGAAAGTTGCACTTGAAATACGAAATGGCATCCAGAATGGCTCCATACTCGTGCACATATCATCCTTAAAATTTCCTTTCACCTTTTTCATCCTTTTTAGTTCCTTTTCACTTTAATCCTGTAAAAACTAAGAATAACCAAATTAAGCTCAATAATAACTCAAATCTTACTTACAACCTATCCTAACACATAAAAATGTGATAAATGACACATAAAATATAGCAAATTATAAACTTATCAAATTACCCCACACTTGGCATTTGATCGTCCTCAAACAAACATAAAATTAAAACATTTAAGCATAACAAAATTTCATTCAACATATTCCCTCAAATATCCACATAAATAATCAATAATCAATCACCAATTAGAGTAGTCTTAAGAACCCAAGAACTCAAATATTAATAAAAAACAAAACATAGAATTCGTGAATATGTGTGTATAGCCATTCAAAAACTTAGATTTGAAAATATTTACATTAAATCATGAAGACCCTCAGAATTTTGCTAAACATTCCATAACTCACTCTTCTTACACCTTTTTACTAATCTAGATAATTGATTCTATTTAAATTATGTAGGACTTTTAGCTCGAACTATAGGATAGAATATTAATTAACCAAAGAAGAGAAAGGATATAACAAACAAAAAAAGAGCTTTATAGTAATGGTGGCCACACATTAAAATAAACATTTCTCTTCACTTGCGAAATATCATATATCCACAACCTCATACTTGAGTAACAAACACCCATGAAAAATTCCAAACAACCAAAAAGCATATAAGTGCTCCTTCCTCGAATTAGCAAAATATGCCAACCTCCCTCAGACATATATACATCACATCATTATTTTATTTTTTTAAGTCACAGTACGCGTACTAGTGTAGGCACTACCTGCAGCATATAAACATGTAGGTACCAGAGATGGGCACAACTTGCAAATACAGGTGCCAGTGATAGGCACTACCTATAAATATCAAAACTCCCATTATTATTGTAATTTTTATTCTTCAACAATTTTTTTTTCAATACCCCATTTTGCTCCATAAATGTACACCACCCACTTCTCACAAGTTTCCACCCTTATAACCCCTGAACATATAATGTGTATCATAAAAATCGTAAAGGGAAAATTTAGGATACAACAATTAAAAGAAATATTAAGCTCAATAAGGGTAGGTAAACTGAGTTTAAATGTTGAAAGAAGGCGAATGGTGTTTCCCGTCACAAAAATAAGGCTCAAACATGGTACTTAGAAATAAATTGTTAAAATACTTGGCTAGAAAGGCTTAAAAACAAAGAAGGCATTATCCTTATTTTTAAACTAAATCAGGTTGTTTAAAAATTCGCTTCGAAAATGTAATAAGGTAAGTTTTTGGGAGCAACATAATTGAGTCTACATAAATTTCTCTAAATTTTCCAAATTAAAAATTAATGTATGACTTAGTGCTCAAAAATCTTGAAAATCATGAATGAAAAATATCAACACCAACTGCTCACCCATGCATGGCTCAACTAAAGATTTATAATGCAGAAAAATGGGAAAATATGTCAAGTGAAAACTTTCAAAAAAATTTTAAAAAATGGACAATTAATCCACAAAAAATTTTAAAAATTTTGACAAGAACTCATATCAAAGAAAAGTGAAAATCTTGCAGCAAAATCAAACAAAATACACCAAACAACTTGAAAAAATCCAAATAACTGTTCCCCCACCCCACACTTAAAAATAAGCATTGTCCTCAATGCAAAAATAAAAGTATAAAAGGAGAAAAAGAAAAGTTTCTCTGGATTTAATATGTGTTTGGAGCAATGTCTGTCAGAAATATCCCCTCGTCGCGAATGAAAGCCGTAGTAACACTAAACAAAATAGAATAGAACAAAACAAATAATTCTCTTGAGACAATAAGAAAAACAAGAATACTGTAGAAAATAATCTTACAATAATAAGGAAAAAACTTACTCCCTTAAGGGAATACATGATAAAAATAAACAAAAACATCATGAAGATAATTAGACTTAGCTAAAATGAAACTAACTAAAATGTCTAATAAAATAAAAATAACTAAAATTGTCGAAGAAATCAAATACAAAATTAAAAGAGCAACAAAATGGGCCTAAACATAGGGCCTGAAGCACATAAAAACTCAAGAAGCATTCGGCCCAAAATCTTGTGGGACAGGAGGAAAAGGTGGAAATGCCGTTGGGTCAGCTTTTCCCGCTCCCTTACCAACTGGCGAGCCTCCATGGTCTGCTACCAGGTATACTGGTATAGAATAAACATGTCAAAATGGTGACTCGTTCGCTGTTGTCGCTCCAAAATTTGTTGTAGAAGCTCCTCTTGAGTATGCTGTGGCACGGGCACAGGATCATCCTCTGAATCAGTTGCTTTATCTACTTGTGATGTAGAAGGATGGGAGTGAGTGCATCTGATCGAGGCTCTCATACCCTCCATGGCAATCAATTTCCCAGGCTTAAGTTTTTCCTCTGAAGGATCAATCACGACACCACTTTCCAAACATAGAGTAGTGATTAGATAGGGAAACCATAAGTCAGGTTGCTTATTGGTGTCTGAGTAGCATATCTGCTGGCGTAGAAGTTGATCGATATCTATGGATCTTCCAATAGCAATACAGTATAGGAGCTTGGCTCTCTCTAAGGTAACATGTTCATGATGGTTGATCGGGAGGAGACGAGTAAAAAGGAACTTAAACAGACAAACCCAAGCTGGTTTAAGCATATTAGCATGGAAGGAGTCGAGCACAAAGAACCTTAAACCAGACAAACCAAGCCGGTTTAAGTGTATTAGCATTAAAATGTCGAGCCACAGTACCATCTGCCGTATATGTCCATTCAACTTTCCCATCGCAAAGAACACTTGTGATTTCCTACAACTCCATGTTGGCATTTTTGGTGTCGGGCCATTCATCATTACGTACACGATTGACTTTCAAAACTCTATTGACTTTAGAGGCAGAGACATCCATATCTTTTCCCCTTACATATACCCTGGTGTCGCTATAATGGCAAAATTTGAGTAAAATTCTCTCATCACTGGTATGACTGCTTTGATAGGTGTGGAGGTGAAAAGATCCCATCCATGATTGTGAATGGTTAATTTGATCTCGGGTACCCCTCCAATGGAACTTGGATGCACCTTTCCTTCATTACAGCCCGTTTAGAGATGTCACTGTTGTATTTTGTTTGGCTGCTGTAGTAAAACTACAATCTTACACCTCCACCTACTCTAGGTTGTTGAGCCTCGGATGAAGAGAATGCTCTGGTACTCTTGCTTATGGTTGTTTTCTTTGTCGTTCTTCCCATTTCTTCAAAATATAAATATGCATCATAATTCCCAAACAAATAATTGTAACACCCACACTTAAATAAATGGCCATTCCCCAAATTATAAGCCTTAGAATATACATAAAAATTCAAGCAAAATATTGCCTAAAACTAAGGCTTATATACATTGCATGAACATTCATATGAATGAAAATTATTCAAAAAGATATCACATGGCATAATTAATAAGCTAGGAATTAAAATCTTGCACCAATACCTTGTGTTTTAACATTTTTATTCATTGAGACAATTTATCGAAAACATGGCATGCATGGAGAAAGAGGAAATTTTTGTGTATATATTGAACATGAAATCCATCCTCAATCATCAATCCAAACAATAATCACTCCAATTACACATTCAAAGTTCAATCCATGAGAAATTTACTCAATCAAAGCATAAAAAGACTCAACACATTATAGAGAATTAATTGAAACCCATATGGAAAAATTGGAGAAAGAAAAAGAAATTCATACCTTAATGTGATTTTCTTTGGAAAAAGAAGAAGTTGGGGTGTAAAATTGATGAATTTGGGGTGAATTGAGGAAGAAATAGGAGTGGGGAATTTGGTGGTTTGAGAGCAATTTGAAAGAGAAGAGGAAGGGATGCAGGTTATGTGTGAAGAAGAAGGGTTTCAACCCTTATAATTCTTCGCACGCACATGCTCTGCAAGTTCAGCGCGCATGTGCGCGTGAAGCAGTGACTGCGGTGGATATTCTGCCTTGCGCACATGCACTGGGCTAGTGCGCATGTGCGCATGAGGCATAAGTAAAATTCCTATGTCGATCTCGCGCACATGCGTTGAAAATTCAGCGTGCATGTGCGTGAGAGGTAGAAAAAAATTATTATTATTTTTTAAATTCACAAAACAACTTTTAAAGCATAAATATTCTTTACCCTAAAGCACCCACATAACACACTAAACCTTTTTGGGACCAATTTATCATTTTAGTTCATTAATGCAGTCGATTTTCCAATTAGCAACGAAATTAAAATAAGCTGACCTTTAAGACTAAAATAAACAAAAATAAAGTTGAAAAAATTAAATAACGGAACAAAATTAAATTGAACATTGGTTGCCTCCCATGCATCACCTTTGTTTACTGTCGTTGGCTCGACTTGATACTCTTTCACGAATTAATTATAAAGCGGTTCTTCCAAATCCTCTTCACACACATTTCCCAATGCTACTCCTTCATAATAGGGTTTTAGGCTATGTCCATTGACTTTGAACACCTTGGATGTTTGTAAACTCTGAATCTCAACTGCACCATGAGAAAACACATTAGTTATAATAAACGGTCCAATCCAACGAGATCTCAACTTACCAGGAAATAAGCGAAGACGTGTCTGATAAAGAAAGACTTTTTGACCAACTTTAAAATCCTTCTTCTTATGATCATTTGATCATGAAAAGCCTTTGCCTTCACTTTATATATGCGAGTATTCTCGTAAGCTTTATTGCTGATTTTCTCCAATTCTTGCAGTTGTAATTTTCTTTGTTCACCACTTGTATTTGATCCCGTATTAAAACTTTTAATAGTCCAATAAGCTTTATGCTCCAATTCTACGGGTAGCTAACAAGTTTTCCCGAATATTAATTGATATGGGAACATCCCTATAAGAGTCTTATAGGCAGTGCGAAATGCCCATAATGCATCATCCAACCGTAGACTCCAATCCTTACGGTTAGAGTTCACCATTTTTTGGAGATTAGACTTAATTTTTTTGTTGGATACCTCGGCTTGTCCACTGGTTTGCAGGTGATATGCGGTGAAAATCTTGTGTGTCACATGGTACTTTTTCAGTAAGGCTTCCACTGTCCGATTACAAAAATGAGTACCACGATCAATGATTATAGCCCTTGGAATGTCAAATCTAGAAAATATGTTACATAATCTCTTAAGAAAATCTGCAACAATCTTTGAATCATCAGTACGAGTGGCTTTAGCTTCCACCCATTTCGAAACATAATCAACAGCCAGGAGTATGTATGAATAACGAAATGAAACAGGAAAAGGTCCTATGAAATCAATGCCCCAAATATCAAATATTTCACAGAATCATATTGGGTTTTGAGGCATTTCATGCTTTTGGGAAATATTACCTGTCCTTTGACAATTATCACAAGAATGACAAAATAGGTAAGAGTCGCGAAATATGCTGGGCCAATAAAATCCATACTCTAGGACCTTCAATGCTGTTCTTCTAGCTCCAAAATTCCCTCAACAAGCATAAGTATGGCAAAATGCTAAGATTGAATTTATCTCACCATCATTGACACACCTTACTTGACCGGCGCAATGTTTCCATAAATAGGGCTCATCCTACCCATAATATTTGGCATCACTTTTGATCTTCTCTCTTGCCATCCTAGACAAACCTTGAAGTAATTTATTAGTAACTATAAGAAATTAACAATATTCGCTTACTAGGGTAATATCGCCTTTATTGAGTATAATTGTTTATCCGAAAATCTTTCTTGTATCTCCAGTTCACCCTCCACATGTGGTAGTCGACTTAAATGGTCTGTCAATTTATTTTCCATACTACTTTTAACTTTGTTTTCCAAGTCGAATTTGCTCAAGAGGAGTATCCATCATATCAACCTTGGTTTTGACTCTCTTTTCATCATTAAATAGCGTAAAGCTGGATGATCAGAATATACAATTACCTTAGTACCAATTAAATGAGAACGAAATTTCTCTAGAGCAAAATCAATAGCCAAAAGCTCTTTTTTCAGTGGTGGTGTAGTTTTTTTGCGCATCATTTAGGGTCATGGAAGCATAATAAATTGCATAAGGCGCTATTCTAACATGTTGCCCCAAAACTGCGCCCACTGCAGTGTCACTTGTGTTGCACATTATCTCAAATGGTAGACTCCAATTGGGTGGTTGAATGATTGGAGTTGACACACACGAGAAGTTGTTTCAATTTGTCAAATGCCGCCTTACAGTCATCACCGAGCTCGAATTCCACATCTTTTTGCAGTAATTTGCATAAAGGTGCCGATATTTTGGAGAAGTCCTTGATGAACCTTTGGTAAAAACCTGCATGACCAAGAAAAAACACGAACTTCCGGCACCTTAATGGGGTAAGGTAATGATTGAATTATATCAATTTTTGCTTTATTAACCTCAATCCCCTTAGATGACACCACATGTCCTAACACTATACCTTGTTGCATCATGAAATGACACTTTTCAGAATTTAGGACAAGATTAGTTTCTATGCATCTTTGTAATATCAATGTGAGATTATGCAAACACTAATAAAAAGAATATCCATAAATGGTAAAATCATCCATAAATACCTCAATAAAATGTTCTAGAAAATCAAAAAATATGCTAACCACACATCTCTGAAAAGTAGCAGGGCATTACATAATCCGAATGGCATACGACAGTAAGCAAATGTATATCTTTCCAAATAGGCATGTAAATATTGTCTTCTCCTGATCTTTGGGAGCAATAGCAATTTGAAAGTATCCTGAGTAACCATCAAGAAAACAATAATAAGCACGACCAGCTAACCTTTCAAGCATTTGATCAATAAAAAATAAAGGAAAGTGATCTTTGCGAGTAAGAGAATTAAGCTTTCGATAATCTATATAAACCTACTACCCATTTTATATACGGGTGAGCACCATATCATTTTCTTGATTTTTCATCATAGTTATTCCCGTCTTCTTAGGGAATAATTGTGCCAGAATAACCCATTCGCTATCTGAAATTGGATAATTATCCCCACTTCAAGAAGTTTGAGTATTTCTTTTTTAACCACTTCCATTAGCATCGGGTTTAGCCTTCTTTGCGGTTAACAAGTAGGCTTAGCTCCATCTTTGAGTAGTAGGTGATGCATGCATGTTGATGGGCTAATTACCTTTATAGCTACAATGGTCCACCCAATTGTTGTCTTGTGCTCCCTTGTAGAACTTTTAACAAACGTTCTTCTTGGTCAGTGGTTAGGTCATTAGCGACTATCACCAGATGAGTTTCCCCATCACCTAGAAACATATATTTGAGGTGACTTGGAAGAGGCTTTAGTTCCATTCCTACTCAGCCGCCTACAAAATAGAAGACACTAGGGATCTTCGATGTCACATAAGATAACTTACCAAATTGCAGTTGTTCAACATCATTTTCCGCTTGTTCATCCCCGTCTCCTTTGAATTCTTCTTTAAAAATATCCTGTACTATCGAATAGATAACATCAACAAAGAAAATAGAATTATCCTCAGTTGGATATTTAATGGTCGCATAAATATTATGTTAAAAGATTTTTCCATCAAATTCCATCGTCAAAATTCCAATATCTACATCTATGTTAGTTTTAGATGTTTTAAGAAATGGTCTACCTAACAAAATGGGGGCAGACTCATCATTGTTATCCATGTCAAAAATATAAAAATTAGCAGGAAAAATTAATTCATTGCAAATGTATCAACTTGGACTAAAACATCCTCAATTATACCCTTAGGATAAGCCACTGATCTATTTGCCTACTGGATAACAGTACTAGTTTTAAGTGAAGACCATATACATAAGGATTTATAAACTGAACAAGGCATAACATTTATAGAAGCTCCTAAATCCAACATGGCCTCCTTAATTCTATTATTGTTTATTGAACAAGGAATTATACACATACCTAGATCTTTGCAATTCATGGGAAGATTCTGTTGTGTAAGCATGGCTAATACATTTTTACCCAACATGATCTTCTCAACCTTCTTTTGTTTTTTATTCTTTTTATGTGTACATAATTCTTTCAAAAATTTAGCATAACGAGGAATTTGTTTGATAGCATCTAACAATGGAATGTTTACCTCATATTTGCGCAAAGTTTCATATAAGTCTCTATTGGGGTCGTTCTTCGCAAATTCCTTATATGCATCAGGAAATGGTGGCTCAAGTGTGTAATCAGGCCACTGAGTTGACTTACTGGCTAAACAAATACTGGCCTTGGTGTTCTGTTGAAATTGTATAGTATTAGTCGTTAAAGTATTCAACATTTTCTCTAAAGATTAACCAAATTGATATTCAGATTCGCTTGTTGTCTTTGAGAAAATGGGGGCCTGTATGGTCAAAAATTTTGTCGATTTTGTTGTGCTTGAGGTTGTGCTGCATTCCCACATCTCAAATTAGGATGATCCCCCTATCCAGGATTATACGTGTTAGATTTGGGATCATAATTTGTTCGTGATTGCCCTAAAAATCTACTCCCGCCGCATTTACTTGCTCATGGGATTCCTCTTGTAATGTGGGACACATGTCTGTTGAATGTCCCTCGTTTGAGCGCATGCCGCAGGGTTGTGTTATCTGTGCAGTTCCTGAAGCCAATTGTTGTACAAAAGAAGTCAGACTAGCCATTTGTTGTTCTAAAGATGAAACATTTACTTTGTTCACACGTTTGAGAGGTTGATCGCGTTGTGTTCTGAAATTTTGAGAACACACAGCTATATTCAATATAAGCTCACGAGCAGTGTCTATGGTCAAATTATCCAACACCCCTCCACTCACGGCGTCGACCATATTCCTTTCATTCAGCAAAAAACCTTCATTAAAATAACGGATTAATAAGAAGTCACTTATCTGATGATCTGGACAACTTGCACACTATTTCTTGAAGTGTTCCCAATACTCATACAAAGACTCGTCATTGAATTGCCTTATGCCACAAATTTCCTTTCAAATATTAGCAGTTCAAGAGGCTGGAAATATTTAGCCAAGAATAGTCTGTTCAACTGATCCCAAGTTGTAATATTGCCTGAAGGTAAATCGAACAGCCAATCCTTTGTCTCATCCTTAAGTGAGAACGGGAATGCTCTCAATTTAATATGCTCCTCGGACACTCCAGTGGATCTCATACTTGTGCAAACTATGTGTTACTCCTTAAAATTCTTATACGGATCTTTACCTACCAATCCATGAAAAGAAGGTAATAGATGGATTAGTCCAGATTTTAATTAAAATGTGACAACTGCATCTAATTCAGGATATTTAATGCATAAAGGTTGCTGATTTAAAGTTGGCGCTGCTAATTTTTTCAAAGTTCATTGTGTCATGTTCGTCTTTTCTTGTTGTTACTTATCACCAGCAAAGATAAAATTGAATAACTGTTCTTTCCCTAACTGTCTTTCTCTTGATTCTTGCTCAACTTTGCGTAACGTTCTCTGTATTTTCGAATCAAATTGAAATTCAACTTGTCCAACAGATTGCGCCATTGGCATGTACACGATTTGTAAAAGAATAATAATAAAATAAAAGAAAAGAAAAGCTGAAATAAATAGCACAAAAAGAATTCAAACCGCTCCGTGGAAATAATGCCAAAATTTTGGTGTTAGTTGAAATGCTGTTGTAGGCACCCAAAATTAAACAACTCTCAAGAATTACAATGTATTAGCGGTGAGTCAAGTTCGTCCCACAGAAAATTGAGTTTATTCTTCTGCTAGACTAAAAACGGGAGTTTTGAATGCTTTTAAACTAAACACTAAAATAATAAAGTAAATTGGAGAGAATTCAATTAAAAAGAATCTTGGGTTTTAGTCATATCCACTATGGTAATTTTATTAGTCGATCCTTGACACACAAGATAATTCAAATTCCATATCAAGCACTAATTGAAGAATTAACTTGAATTCTAATTCAAAGTTGATTCTAGTTTCTTTTGAAAGTTGGCTAATTTTCAACACGCGATCCAATTAAGCTTAACTATTAATTTCATCTAGACACATGCAACCAAAGATTAATTAATAGAAGCATTAAATTCAACAAGAACAATTAGACTAATTAAACATAAACACACGTGGTTATGTTAATTAGATGATTATTTTTGCTAAATTTGATAACACTAATCGTGCAATTATCAAATGTAGTTGCTTCACAGATTGAATTAATCACATGGGGTTAAAATAATTTAGCAGTAGATTAATTCCAATAACTTAATTATTCTGTAGCAATAATAAGTCAAAAAGAACAATCATAAAATTAATTACAGAAAAATAATCAATACTTGCTATAAAATTAAATAAATTCAAGCACAAAGAGTCTCACAACATAGCAGAATTGACCATGACTTCAAATCCCTCGACCAAGAAAAAGGGTTTAGGCACAAAGTGCCATGAAAGATTAAAGAAGAATTTTTCTGCTGAAAACCCTAGCTATAACGTGAAAATAAAAGTGTTCTCCCTTTTTCTCACAATACTTGGGGCATTTACATTGAATACTAGGGTTATAATAATAACTGTCTAAGGACAAAACATGAAATCGTATGAAAAAGAGTCCAACCGGCCGAAGAAATCTGACAAAGATCAAAAACTCGCACAAGCTGCTATTTCGGGTGCAAATGTGCTGCCTGTTTTGGGTGCATGTGCGGCCTAGTACATTCTAGAATTTTTGCTTCTGGACTCAGCGCACATGCGCTGCACCTCTCCAGCATATGTGCACTGAGCTTCAACACTGTGCCTCGCATTCGGCTTAAGTTTTGACCTTGATGTGTTTGGAATTTGAAAAAGTATAAAACGAAAGTTGTAACTCTCCATCTTAATTTTCCAACGCATCTTGAATCACATCAATTGGAGTTCATACTTGAAAGTTATGCTTAAAATATGAAACAACATCCAAAATGACTTCATACTCGTGCATGTTCCGCCCTAGCCATTTTCTTTCATCTTTTTCATCTCTTTTTCACTTTAACCCTACAAAAACTAAGAATAACAAAATTAAGCTCAATAATAACTCAAATCTTACCTACAGCACATAAAAATGTGATAAATGACACAAAATATAGCACAATTATGAACTTATCACCCGACTTCATCCTATTATAAAGGTGATTGGCATTTCCTTCCATAAAGAGTTTCATACGAAGCCATATTGATGCTACGTGATAACTCTTGTTGTAGGAGAATTCCATCAACATCAAATGCTCGTCATAGTTACCCCTAAAGTCAATAGCACAAGCTCTCAATATATCCTCTAAGGTCTGAATTGTCCTTTCTGATTGGCTATCTGCTTGTGCATGAAATGTAGAACTCAAAACCACTTCTGTATCCATGGCTTACTGGCAGGTTGTTCAAACCCTCAAAGTAAACCTTGGGTCTAGGTCTAAAGTAATACTAATAGGTACACCGTGAAACTTTATAATATTCTCCATATATATTCGCACTAACCTGTCCATAGGGGTAAAAGTCCTCAAGGACCAAAAATGAGCACATGTAGTTAACTTTTCCATAATAACCCAAATTAAATCATGAATCCCAATAGGGTCCTGAGCAACTCAATGATAAAATCCATCATGATATGCTCCAATTTCTATTCAAGAATAGGCAATGGAATCAATAAACCACTCAATTTCTTATGCACATTCTTTACTTGTTGGCAAACTAAACACTTGGATACAAATTCAGCAATCTCCCTTTCATGTTGTTCCGCCAGAATCAAATCCTTACACATTTTGGTGCTACTTGGATGAATAGAAAATCTGGAATTGGAAGTTTCAGCGATGACCTCTTTCTTCAAGTCTTCATTTGCAAGCACACAGAGTCATCTTTACATCCAAACAATGACATTATCAAACCAGAATTCCATTGAATCTCATGTTTCCGCCTTGTTCCTGATCTTCATTAACTCTAGATCTGTAACTTGAGCTTGTTTAATCTTGTCTATCAAGGTTGGTTGAACCACAAGTATTGCTAAAATATTGTCAGTAGACTCCACGATTTCAAGATTAAGTTCTTCTATGTTCCTTAACATGTTAGCCACACATGACCTTCAAAAATTTCCTACTCAATGCATCTGCTGCCCTGTTGGATTTCCTTGGGTGATAATTGATCTTCAAGTCATAGTCTTTGAGTAGTTCCAACCTTCTGCGTTGCCCCATATTAAGTTCCTTCTATGTGAACAAGTATTTCAGACTTTGATGATATGTAAATGCTTCACATTGCTCCCTATAAAGATTGTGTCTCCAAATCTCAGAGCGAATACAATAGCTACCAATTCTAGGTCGTGAGTGGGATAGTTCTATTCATAAAGCTTTAACTGTCGCAAGACATAGGCAATGACCCTACCATTTTGCATCAATACATAACCCAAACTATTATTGAACGCATTACTATAGATCATATACCCTCCAATCCCAGAGGGCAAGGTCAACATCGGTGCTTATACCAACCTGTTCTTCAACTCTCAGAAACTAGCCACACAATCTGTATCCTTTCAAACTTAGTCTTCTTTTGAGTGAGCTTGGTCAATGCTAGTGCTATCAAACAAAAGAGAATTCTTCCACAAACTTCCTGTACTAACTTGCCAAATCCAAGAAATTGTGAACATCTGTTACATTTGTTGGTCTAGGCCAATCAACAATTTCTCATTCTTATTGGGATCCATAGATACTTTACACTTTGAGATGATATGCCCTAGAAATGTTTCAACCAAAATTCATATTTGCTGAATTTCGCATATAACTTCTGCTTCCTTAATGTTTGTAAAACCAGTCTGAGACACGTTTCGTGATTCTCATCTTAAGGTGAATGAACCAAAATATTAGCGATGAACACTATCACAAACTTATCTCAATAGGATTAGAATACCATATTCATTAGCTCCTTGAAAGTTGTGGGGACATTGGTTAGCCCAAAACGCATAACCTAGAACTCATTGTTGCCATATCTAGTCTTGAAGGCTCTCTTTAGTACATCCTCTGCCTTGATCATGAACTAATGGTAACCGGATCTCAAATCTATCTTGGAAAACACCCTAGTACCCTTCAATTGAGTAGCAAACAAATCATCAATCCTTGGCAAGGGATGCTTACTTTGATAGTGACCTTGTTCAAATCTCGGTAGTCATTACATAATCTGAGGCTGCCACCTTTCTTCTTCACGAACAATACTGGAGCTCTCTAAGGAGATACATTAGGTCAGATAAATTTCTTATCTAACAACTCTTGCAACTATGTCTTCAATTCTTTAAGCTCATTTGGGGCTATTCTGTATGGAGATTTAGAGATTGGTGAAGTCTCTAGTGGTAAATTGATCTTGAACTCTATTTCTTTCTTTGGTGGCAATCCCAACAAATCTTCCCGAAAGATACCAAGAAACTCTCGTTCCACTAGAATGTATTATAGCTTGTTACCTTCATTTTCCATATTGGTTACATAAACCAAGAATGTTTCACAACCTTTTCTCAGTGCCCTTTATGCCTATACAGTTGATAGTATCGATATAGGTTCTCTATCTAGTTCTTGATACCATCCCGATACACAAATTCCTCTTTCTTTGTATGATAATAAAACCTAACCTTTCCCTACAGTCCAGATGAGCATAATTATGGAACAACCAACCCACACTCAGCATCACATCAAACTCACACATATTAAGCTGTACTAGGTTAGCATCAGACTTATAATCACCCAAAGATACCCTTCAACTGGAATATATCTGTCTAGTTTCAGGAATCCTATCACCTGGTGTACCAACTCTATAAGAAGTATCAAGCTAATCTTGTTTAATATTCAACTTCCTGCCTAATCTTATAGAAATAAAAGAATGAGTGGAACCATTATCAAATAAAGTATTTACGGGGCATATCGTTAATTAATATTGTACAGGTCACGTCGATCCATCGGGCTCCTACTGAGTCATAGCATATACTCAGGCTATAGTTGCTCCAGTACTACTACCACTCATCCTTGAGGCAGCTACTGTTGCGATGCTCCTAGTCTAGTAGTAGGGCAATCTTTGATCCTGTGCTTGAAGCTGCCATAGGCCAAACATGCTCCTGACCTCCACATACGACTATACTCTCTTATGTGGTAATGGGACAATAACTACACTTTGGGACACAGGGTCACGCCTGAACTGGAATCGGTGCTAGTACCATCAATCTCCTCTTGGTAATCACTTGAGAGGGTCCAATAATAGCTAAAAGTGGTTATAAGTCTAAAAAAACTAGAGTTATAAATACCCTAAATTTGAGTTTGGTCTCTAAATTTCAAGCATTCTTAGTGCTTTAGTGTGTTGTTGTGTATTTTTGTTTTTATGTGTTAGAATGTATTACTATGTGTTTATTAAGTATTTTAGTTCTTAATTAGGTGTTAATTATCATGTTTTAGAAGGTTTTTGTGTTTAGAATTTTTGTTTTGTCTTTAACCTAATTCCATTAGGAGTTAGTTTTCATTAGTGTTTGTTCATCTTTCGTTTTTGGTCTCTTTTGTGACTATTTTATTTTAGTGTTTGAGAGATATTTTAAGTGTTTATTATAGAAAATAATGTGGTCTTATGTGTTAGGGTCGCATGAAAGCCAAGAACACAAAATTGATGGATCAATCAGACATTGTATGAGGATTTTCGAAGCAAAACAGTGAAGGAGTGCTAAAGCTGACTCGTTGATTGTGGTCAACCATAATTTTTACCACAGTCAGCAGACCAAAATGGCCTCTAGAACTTTGACCACGGTCAATATTCATGGGTGTTAAATATGTCCAAAACAGAGCTGTTTGGTGGCTGAAACTTCTCTTATAATCCTAGCATTATAAATACCATAATTTAGCCTTTTTTCTCATAGTTAGAGTGTAGTTGAAGGCTAGATTAGTTCTTCATTTTTCTCCCCATTTGGGAAGTATTTTCTTAGATTAGATGTAGATTAGTATAGTTTGTAAGTTCCTAGTTGTAGATTGAAGACTCCCAGTGTAAATTCCCTTTAATTTATGTCTAGTCCATTTGCTTTGTGTAAAATTAATGTTGTTTAGTTTGAATGCTCTCTTTTAATTGCTTTCTTAGTTTAATTGGTGGAATTAATTCATGGGTTTTTTATTAAGAATGTTTTCTTCACTTGATTTCTTAGTGTAATTACTAAATTAATTTATGGGCTTTCTTTAAAATGCTTTCTTAGTGACAATTTGTAGTTCACATTAGCTAATTAGAGTAGTCTAGTTGAATTTCATTTCTTTAATTGCTTTCTTATTAGTAAATGGTAGATTAATTTATGGATTTTCTTTAATTATGCTTCCTTAGTCTTACAAGTAGCTAGATTAGTAAATTGCTTCCTTAAATTGCATGTTCTCTTACTTGATCCTCTAATTGCACTCGAAAAATGCTTCTTTTTCAAATGCTTTCTTAAGAAAGATGCTTTTTTAGTATAAATATTTACTTTAATGCACTAGATAACCTTTATATTGCTTTCTTAGTTCTTTAATTCTAGTTTTAGTCAAAACTCATCTTTTGATCAATCACTTCAACTAACAGTTCAACCATATGATTGGTAATTACCAACCAATCCTTGTGGACTCGATCCCTACTTCCCTCTACTACTATTTGACAAGAAGAAGATCGTATACTAGCAAGATGTCGCCTTGTTAGTATTAGGATTTAGGTGTTTTTATAAATATTATAACTAGGTGTTTTTACAAGGGCATCAAGTGGTCGTGGTCTCGCTATGACGGCTGGGGCCTAAAACTATGAAACTTTACACTAATTGTTGTAGGGGTGGTATACTACAAGCTAGAGGTGTTGCAGGTCTATACACTGGTCTTTGTGGAGGGACATATGCATCTCTACTACCACTTCTCCACTGCCTGTCATCTCAAAAACGTGTCCACTCAGGCACTAGCATTGTACAGATCTGCTAATGTATCAGTATACACTATTGCTATTTTTTCTTGGATCTCATTGGGTAGGCCTCCTCTGGAATGATTGCACTTCTCCATCTCATCACTCATAACCCCAGGCCAAACATCCTAACTGCATGGAATCTTTATGAATACTCTACCACGCATATCCCTGGAGTCTATTTGAAAGAGTTGTACTCATCTCTATGCAAATTGTAAGATGAATATGTGAGGGATAGAAATGCTCAAGAAATGTCTTCTTGAAAGCCTCCCAAGAAATATATTTCAAAGGGACAAGTATAGGTCTCACCCCTTCCATCATCTAGTCGCGTCCCTAATTAAGTATGGCTTCATTATTGGGAATCTGTGCTCATCTAGTACCTTTAGTAAATTCAAGTTCTCCTTAATCTTTCCTAACCACTTCTCAAGTTCATTCGGATCCATTCCACCATCGAAAGTGGAAATATTAATATTTGTTATTGCCCGGTAGTAGTAATCAATATCTCCAGCCTTTAGTTGTGGTGGTGGGGTAGATGCAAGATTTGCAGGGACAGAATGAAGAGCTGCCTGTACTGCTTGCCCCATATAGTCTATCATTGGTATCGATATCGGCGATGGAAGAGATAGCTGTAATTGTTGTGGCTGCTGTAACTGTTGCTTAGCCTGAGTCTGTCCTAGCATTCTTCTCATCATGTACTTGACTAGTCCTAGTCTTTTACTCAAGTGTTCTCTCTTGAGTTAAGATGACAACCTGTTTCTATCTATTTAATTCATATGTCGTTTTCTTGCACATTTCAAATAGAGTACGTATCACTCATTAATTCTTATTCAAATACTAGCACTAGATAACATACTCGCACACTTCAACCATTCCCCACCTAAGCATTAAGAACAATAAATCATAGTAACTCCCAGTTTGGGATGGCTAGTCCCAAGCCTTGAGTTACTTGCAAGTCAAGTCCCTAATACTGCACTCAAAACAGTAATGATTTAACTTAATACTAGACAAGAGATTAAATAACATGTACACTAATCCCACTCAATGTTATACTCCCAAAATAGGACAATCATACACTACGCCTCAGGATCATCCCAAGCACGCAAGGCACATTTCAATTGCAACAATCAAACCACTATATATGTATCATCAAACTCCCAAAACAACCATGGCAATTCCATAAAGATATATGACAAATCATAACTACGACAATCAATGATATAACCAAATCACACTTATATACATATATCAAACCACAATTTAAAACGACAATATGAAGTTTGATCACAAGACAGACTCTAACTAGTCCTAAGGCACACAGGCTTGAACCAGAGACAAAGAGAAGGAAGTATCACCATGTACAGAGGATCTTGCCACTACCATTGCCATTGTCACTGCCTCCGTCTTTTTACGTTTCCTGTCTATTACATCAAAGTAAAGAAAATTTACAAGAGCAATCTATGCTAATGCTTCCAATAGCAAAAATTCTAATGACGTCAACTTTGCTTAAACTATGATGAAATTTTTTGCTTGTTCTTTAACTAGGATGTATGTTTTGACTTCAAGAGGAACATCTTCCTTGGACCTTTTCTTAATTCTTTGACTTTAATCTATCTCAAGGTGCCTGAAAAACACAACACAAATTTATCCCTGTTTCTTGCCAAACACATAATGATTCAAAGAAATGAACATAATATAAAAAATATGCATTAAAATTTAAAAATATTAGACCATAGAAAATGACCAACTGGTTCATGTCATTACACGAACAATGAACCATTCCATTGGCAACTCAATTTATACAATACGTCTTTTTTTCGCGCTCGACTAAAAAATGAGCTCCTTAATTGGAAACTCAAAATAAAAAAAAATGATATCGGATACTATCCTCCTAATGGATGAGGGATACTGTCCTCTCAATGGACAATGACTCCATATTGAGCACCTTAATCAGTAGGTCGACTTGATAATGGAACCCCTTAGTTGGGATGTCAACCTATCATGAATTAATTAATTACGGTTCGACTCAATAATAAACCCCTTAATCGTGGCTCCACTCAACGATGAACCACTTAGTTATGGCTTGACTCAACAATGAACCCCTTAATCGTGATTTAACTGAATGATGAGCTCCTTAATCGAAAACTTCAAATAAAGAAAATGATATGGGATGCTATGTTCTCAATGAATGAGGGATAGTGTACTCCCAATAGATAATGACTCTATATTGATCACTTTAATCAGTAGTTCAACTAAGTAAATTTCTTTTTGGAAAGTAAATGATACTGGTCAATCTTATGTTGACAAAACCTATTTGATTTTGATTGAAAA
Source organism: Cinchona pubescens (assembly GCA_025175665.1). NCBI lineage: Eukaryota > Viridiplantae > Streptophyta > Magnoliopsida > Gentianales > Rubiaceae > Cinchona > Cinchona pubescens. Next base: position 2,609,600 of record JANKKI010000084.1, read on the forward strand.
TGACAATTTATTGAAGATCTTCTTCATGAACCTAACAAGAATAAAATTCATGCAACATGCTCTTCACGCAAAATGTGATGCACATAAACTTTTTTTATTTCTTTTTTTTTTAAATCCAGTCCCCTTCGATCGAGAGATACTTTGAATTTACAAAATATGATGGCCTTGGACTTTTGAATAAGGCTGAAATGAGTGTTTAGAAAATTGTTCCCCCAACTTGATGCACTCAGGCTTGCCCTAGTTTGCATTTAACTCTTTTTCCAAAATCAACTTTGAGCGATGCAACATTTACTTCAAATGTCATCACCCTTCTAAGTGTTCCTGTTAAAGAGATTATTTGCCAAAAAAAAAGTTTTGGGAAAACATGAAAATAATAGCGCTAGTTATACCCAGGTAGAATTTTAGTAAACAAAAATCTCTCCAAATCCCTTTTCCCCCAAAATTCTATATAAAAACTCTCTTCCTCTCACATCCCTTCCCTTACATTCTATTTCCCGCAATTCCTAAACACTCCATCTCTTTCACGATACAAGAGTTCAAATAGGTAAATTTCATTCATTTATTTTCAAATTACTATTTTATTTCCCTTTCATTTTCAATATTTTACTTAAATTACTCTTTGTTCTATTTTCAACATTATTTGAAATCTCAAGTCTCTTATTTAGATTTTTTCTTGGGTTTTGTGTTGATCCAAGACTTTTCAGCATATCCATTGGTTTGGCTTTTCTAAATTTAGAGGTATGATTATATAGCTTTGAAGACATTGTTTTGGTTTAATTTTTGGTAGTAAATTTTTTAATACAATTTTGAATGCATGAATCATGATCGGTGTTTTCTACTATTTCCTTTCCTTTTGCTTTTCAATATTTTCCTAAATATTAATGATTTTTTATTATTTTATTATTTTCTTATTTTGATGCTTAGATTTTCTTGAAACTCTATGGATTTGTCTATTAAGGCAAGTTAGCCGAAAGAAACTTAAGAGGAAAGTGAATCAGTTTGTACAAAAATTTACAAATGAAGCACTAATAAAACTTTTCACAATCACAAATAAATTTGACGGCAATATAATCAATTAAGCACAAACAAAGTAGAAAGATAAAGAAGAGAGAGAGAGAGATTTTCAAATAAAACTCCCAAGCTAGCAAGCTTGGAGAAGTAGTCCATCAAAGTGCTTCTTCAAAGTTGGTAAGTCAATAATTCAAGTTGTACGCAAAGTAGGATCACACTAATTCTCTTTAGTTGAGCCAAGGATTTTACACTCAACCTCACTTTTGTACAATGATTATCACTCCACTCAAGACTCTTGAATAGCACTCTTAATTACACACTTTTTCCACTAATATAACACTTCCAAAGAGTTAATTTGCACTCAATTTGTTTTGTACTTTGTTGTATTCAATGTGGAAGTTATTCTTCATAAATTCAGGTTGGTTGGTATTTATAGATGTGGTAAATTAGCTTATCCAACCACCCTTCAACGACTAAGTAATTAGTGTTAAAACACTAGCCGTTATAGGTTTTGGACGTCTGAGAAACCTTTATTGCATCCGAAGAAGCGTCCGAACATCTAAAACACTTAAGCCGAGATCTTCATTCGGACGGCTGTGGTTGCGTCCATTCGTTCGTCTGAAGTTGATTGTGTATCTAGTTGAACCATCGAACAATATAGTGCGTGCAGAAGTATTGAGGCCTGACATTGGTTGTTCTTCCTTCGAATGGATAGGTACGTCTGATATAGTTTCTTTCTGACGATGATGAGCGTCCGTTGTCAGCTGCCTCAGAATCATTGCTCTCTGTCTAACCATTTGGATGGTGCTTTGCGTCTGAGATAATTTGTTTGGACAAATTTCGGTGTCCAAAAGGATAGGTCTTGTTCGGACACTCCTTTGCATCTAAAGCTCCTCTGGTTCGAACGGTGCACATTGTTCGAAAGCCCTGTTAAGTGAATTTCTACACAACTCCTGCACAAACTCAATTGCAAACCATTAGACTGGATTTGTCATCTTCAAAACCAAGATTGTAGGTCAACATCCATTAATCATGTGTGGTTATATATGTATGTGTTCCTTTGGTTTTTTTTTTTTTTTAAGAACAAATTTTAACTCTCATATATAATAGGAAAAGAAATAATTTGTTCAAGTGTTGTATTTTTTTTTTTTTACAAAAGCCAATTATTATTGAGAATACATTTTTTTGCAAGTATGAATTATTTTAATTTATTGTACTTGGTAAATTGATTAATATTGATATGAGGTTGTTTTGATTATGTAAAACAGTATACAGTTGTTTTTGTCTACTTGTATTTTATGTAGCCTTTTTTATTCCAAGTCTTCATTTAATTGTTAGTGTTGTATTTGATTTTGTTGAGGGTATTCCTTGTAACTGAGATGTCATGAACTGTTCTCTAGGTGTTTGATTAAAGTTCCAAATGAAACCTTATATTACTTACAATTTCAAAGCTTACTGTTTTTTCCCATAATTGTTTGGTTGATAATTATTTTTTTCAAAGAGCAAATGTGTTGCATTTGCTTTTAATTTCTTGACAAGAACATTCCCGGCTTAGGCTATAGCCCCAGTTTGATATTTCGATTATACATGTAATATGGACTTGAAGATTCCATACCTATCTTTCTAGTAATCTGTGATGCATTTCTTGGAGATCCCTTTGCCTCTCTATAACCATATCTTCCTTTTCCATTGTTTCTGTACCTGTGTCTGTGCATGTAAGTTATTGATATGGGAAAGTAACTGAGTTGAATTTCTTTGGGTTAACTTGGATAATCAATTCCACTAAGTCCTTCCTAAACTAAAATTAATACTACTTTTCAAAGGATAATCAAGACAAACAAAATATTCAAAAAGTCCCCCTTAAGTAGAATAGTTTATTATTTGTCTCAGGTGCACTAGATTTCTATAAAACAAAATAATACTACGTTCAAAAACTAGAGCACTATAACGCAATTGAGATTCAACGACTAGCAAGAGAGAAGGACCTGTTGGCTGCTGAATTTTTCACGCACTCTTGCACTCAATTGCCTTATCTTGCTTGACTTTCTCTATTTAGTGCTGTTCCCAACTCCTAAAAACTGTACAACCAAGGGAAAAGGGTAATACTTTATTTTGTATTCTGATTATATTCAGACTAACAAATATAACTAATTGATGTAAGTTTATAGGAATTTTGGCTTATCATGTCCGGGAAACAATGTATTATTTGATGAAAATTAAGTGATTATATTTACAATCTTGAAATTCTTGAATACTCAGTTGTGAATGAAATATTTTAATGTAGTACTAGTCTACAACTATTCTTTCTTGAGTTGGAAAAGTACTAAGTAAAAAGTAAGATCGGCATTATTGAGCTATGATCTTTTATCAGTCAATGAGATATTCACAAACGCAAGTCATTGATATCAAAAATCCATTTGATATTATTTGTCTTGGCATCCAATCCCTAAATTTTGCCAAGGAAATTAGTCAAAATGGAAAAAAAAAAAATGAAGGTCAAATGGAGATGTAAATAATTCCTGTTTGCTTTTGCTTTGTCGTTTATATTGATTGTCATCTAACCTCTTCCTCTAATCGCTGAAACTTTTCTCGTAAAAAAAATATCTAGGTTATAATACGTAAGTACTTAATCACTTCCTGTTCTCAACCCATGACCAATATGAGCTAGAAGCTTCCTTCGTAACCCCCGGAACTTCTTCGTAGTGGCTCCCTTCCATGCCTCATTTCAGAGGGAACCTCAAAGTGGCTCTATTTCATTATATTCCATCCATATCCCAATTCCATTCATTTAATATCCCTTTAGTGTCATTGACATAACAGATGTCGTTTCTAGTCTATATATGGAAAGTTAAAAAATCATCATATAATAATCCAGAAATTGCAATAGAAAAAAAATAAGGGAGGTTTGTGATGATTTTTCAATCTTTTCTACTAGGTAATCTAGTATCCTTATGCATGAAGATAATCAATTCGGTCGTTGTGGTCGGACTCTATTACTAGAATGGATTTCTGACCACATTCTCCATAGGGTTTCTTTAATAAATTCTAGTTGTTTTTTGTCAGTTAAAATTTTAATTAATTCATTTATGGACTATTGACAACTTAAGGAGCAGAAATTGGAGCAGAAATTTCTGAAGTTTAAACATCTCATTTTTGCTATGTGATAGTAGAATAAAATATTAGAAAATTCTACCATCCTCTAGAAAATCACTCCGTTGTACTTTAAAAACTTGTACAGTACAATATTATTTGCTTTTAAAACTTATATTCTACAAGTTTTCAAATACAACATGATGGTTGCTTAACCGACAGTACTTTAATAAAGATACACATTAACTAATTATATGCTTGTGCCAATCAATTACAATTGAGTGTATCTTTTCCTTTCTAAATTTGATTCTTACTGTTATATTCCTTTTATCAAAAGTCATAACTTTTGCCTTTAAAATGGTTTAAACATATTGTGCATATTTTTCTCAGAAAATTAATTTGGATAAGATCTAGAAACTAGCACAGTACAGAACTACTAGAATTCCAGGGATTAGATTATTCCATTTAAGTTCAATGACACTAAAAAATTATAAAAACTATTTAAGAACTTAAAATAAACTTTACTTGATTGTCTAACAAAATTTTTTTGTGCATTGTGTTTCTAGATATTTTATTATATACTTTTTTCATGGGATAAATAAAAAAAACAAAAACAAATTATGAGAAATAGGTGAATTGAGAAATCGTTAATTTTCAATTCAAACTGTCAAGACTGGACCTTCAATTCAATTATTATAATCAATGCCTAATAGTGTGCTAACTAGTGTCAATCGGCTATGACTAAGTTAACTACTACATTCAATACAAATCCTTGTAAGAGATTTGGAGAGAAATAGGCTAAAATATTGTGGGCTGTGTTGGTTTGGGTAGTATAGTTCTCTTGGCTCAACTAGAGGGAATTAGTATGAGCAATAGTAGATTCAAGTGTAAGAGTGGAAGGATAACAAGTGTACAAAAATCAGGAGGTTGTAATGTAAAATCCTTTGGCTCAACTAGAGGAACTTAGTTGGTGCAAGGGTGAGCCTACTTTGTGTACAAGAAGGTTATTGCCTCACCTTCTTTGAAGAATCACAACTAGTGGATGTACTCCAAGCTTGAGGAGCTTGGGAGTTTGGTTTGATATTCTTTATCTCAATCTCTTTATTTTTATTTTAGCTTCAATTGTTAAATATTTATATTTGATTATTTGTGTTTAAATGTTTATTTGTTGCACAAAGTTCGCATTTTAATTAAGCACTTCAAAAGGTTTGTTTCTTGAGACAACAAAATTTACCCCCCCTTTTAGGTTGCTCTTGGGCCAAAAATTGGTATCAGAGCTTGGTCTCTTTCTTTTGGTTTGATCACCTTTGAGTAAAGATCATTATGGCAACAAATAATGCTTTGTTTTTAGAGGGGCATTCCATTACTAGACCTCTCATGTTTAATGGCATTAATTTTGTTTGTTGGAGGGAAAGAATAAAATTTTCAGGTATACAATATAATGATATTGAATTGTGGTACATTGTTGATGAAGGTCCTTTTGAGGCTAATATTATTGATGAAAATACACATAGATTAAGGCCTAAGACTAGATATGAGTTAAATGCATAAGATAGAGTAAATTTATCTTTAAATGCTAAAGCCATGAATATTTTATATAATGCTTTGGATGCAGATGAGTCTACTGATGTGAAAGGTTGCAAATCAGCTAAGGAGATATGGGACAAATTGAAAGAAATCCATGAAGGAAGTGAAGATATAAGAAAGCAAAAGAAGTCACTTCTTGAGGCTAAATATGAATCCTTCAAAATGGAAGCTCATGAGAATATTGACAAGATGTGTTGTAGGGTCAATGATGTTATAAAGGATTTGGAAGGTTTAGGTAAAGAATATTCCTTGGGTGAAAAGAAAAGAAAGATTTTGAATGTTACCTAAGGAATGGGAACCTAAATCCATTGCCATAAAAGGGTCTAAAAATTTAAATTCTATGCCTCTATTGAGTCTTTGATTAATTCACTAACCTTCTTTGAATTAAAGTTGAAATATAAGGTACAAGATGATGAAGAGGCAAGGACAAAAATAAGCAAAGCATTGAAGGCTTTACAAAAAGATACAATCAAGAAACCAAGTGAAAAATGCTATAAATATGGCCAATGGGATACTTTCCAAATGAGTGTCCATCCAAGAAGAAGAAAGAAGGAAGCCTCACTTCAATAACTTCCAAATCACATGAAATGATTGCAATTCAGATGGAGAAGTTGAAGAAGAACCTGAGGTGACTCAAATGGCTTTCATGGCCATTGGAGATAATAAGGTATTCTCTAGTTATGATTCTTGTAATGATTCTTGTGATGATTCGTGTGATGATGATGATGATGTTGAATCACTTATTTTTAAAATGCATGAATGTTTGAAAAAATCATATGCTAGGAACATGGAGCTAAAAATCATGATTAATGCTTTATTGAGTGCTAACTCAAAACTTGTGCATGAAATATAATATGTTGACACAAGAAAATGATGTTTTGAAGAAAACATGATTGGATGCAAAAACCAAGATCAAGGATACAACAAACTGCATTAAAGAAGAGATTAGATGATCTTGTTGTACTTTTGCAACAAAAAAAGGAAAATGTTTTTGAAAAGAAAGTACTAGAAATATGCTTATCAACAAGAATTTTACCACCTTTAGAAAGGATGGTTTATGCATTGTAAAATCTAAATATTCTTTTTATGGCAATAAGAATATTATTTGCAATTATTTTCATCAACATGGACATGTGAAAAATGATTGCTATGTTAAACAAAATGAGAAATTTGGAATGAAGGCAATTTGGGTGATCAAACATGCTACTAACCCAATTGTACCCAAGAAAGTTTGGGTACCAAAAGTTGTTGTTTAATTTTGTATGTAGGTATGCTTGGATAGCACCAAGGGATTCGAGATGGATTATCAATGGAGGGTGTTTAAAGCATATAAGCTAAGATGACTTTGAAACATAATTGGTAACATTTAAATTTTTTGAGAATGTGTTATGTGAACTATGGTCTCTTGAATGTTAGTCAATTATGTGATTGAATTTGTTTAGAATGCTTGGGTATGAGTATCCCCAAATTTTATCTTTATTATGTCACTACTTGCAAAAGAAAGGGGGATCACTCTCATTTCTAAATGGCTTACTTGTTAGAAATTAATTTGCATCACAAGAAATTGCATCACATATGCTTTATTGTTTTGATGATGCTTTTTGGTAAGGAATGAGTGATAAATGCCTTGATGTTAATCCTTTGAATAGATTTCCTCATTTCTACTTGATTTTATATTTTTGAAGGAAAGAAATGTTTTGAGCTTGATTTATCCTCCATATACTTACTTGAATTGCATGCATAGTTTAAGGGAGAGATTGTGTGTATAAATTGTTTTTTCTCTTATGTTTTGATGATGCCAAAAGGGGGAGAAAATAATGGACAAAACCTTTTGTCTTGTGCTTTGTATGTTGTGGTTGCATAGCTTTTTAGAATTGTCCCATTGATTTGTCATCATCAAAAAGAGGAAGATTGTTTGATCCCAGTTATGATAACCATATTTTGATGATGACCAAATCGTACTAACGGTTTGGAAACAAGTGTGTAGAAAAATAGGAAAGCTCAAACGAAAATGATCATTCGATCACTATCAAGAAAAACAACCAAAAGTTGAACAACACCTTATGGATGATGAAGAGCGTCCGAAAGAAAGGAACTCGGATGCAAGAGGGTGTCCAAAACATGACCAGAAGCTTTAGGACTTATATGATCGTCCGAACCAAAAACTGTGGGATAGGACGCATATGACCATTCGAACCAGAAGCTGTAGGACGCAAATGACCGTCTAAACCAAAATCTATAGGATAGGACGCATATGACCGTTCGAACCAAAAGTTGGAGGATGCACAAGGGTGTTCGAAGAAAAGAGTTCAAAATGAAGAAGTTTCTATCATGCTATAGGACTCATATGACTGTCCGAAGCATTGTTCGTAGCAAGTTATAGGATGCATGATCGGACGTCCAAACCACCGTCCGAACTATTAACGGCTAGTTTTTATCAGCAAGTTTTTTGACTATTGGAGCTCAAATATGAGCACATCTTTCATGTATAAAAAGCCCAAGGACATCAAATTAATGGATAGAACTGCTACATTCAATGCCAACACTTGTAAGAGCTATTTAGGGAGAAATAGGCTAAAATATTGTGGGTTGTATTGGTTTGGGTAGTATAGTTCTGTTGGCTCAACTAGAGTCTAATTAGTATGAGTAAGAGTAGACTAGTGAGTGATCTTTAACTGAGAGTGGAGGGATAACAAGTGTACAAAAGTGAGGTTGTAATGCAAAACCCTTTGGCTCAACTAGGGGAACTTAGTTGGTGCAAGGGTGAGCCTACTTTGTGTACAAGAAGGTTATTGCCTCACCTTCTTTGAAGAGGCACAACTAATGGATGTACTCCAAGCTTGAGGAGCTTGGTTTGATATTCTTTATCTCAATCTCAATTTATTTGTTATTTAAGATTCAATTGTTAAATATTTATCTTTGATCATTTGTGCTTACGTGTTCATTTGTTGCACAGAGTTTGGATTTTCATTAAGCACTTCAAAAGGTTTGTTTCTTGAGACAACCTAATTCACCCCCTCTCTTAGGTTGCTCTTGGGCCAACAGCTTAATCAAATATCACGTTCTAATGATATTGCACGTGATTTATTTGTTGTTCCTGATAACATGCATGATCTAGTTCATGATGCACTTAGAGTACCTCAATATGATTCTACTTTGGGTGGTCCAACAGAATATAATTGTGATCGACCTAATGCAGAAGCTGAAAAATTTTACAACTTAATTGGTGATTCTCAACAAAATCTCTACCAAGGGTGAAAAAAAATTTCCAAACATTCGTTTGCTTCACATCAAATGCCTAGGCAAATTGAGCAATAAAACTTTTGATATGCTTCTTCACTTGTTGAAAGAAGCATTTCCTGAAGCCATGGTTAAGTTGCCTAAATCATTGTTTGTTATGAAGTTGAGAAGTTGATGAAAGAATTAGGACTTGGTTATGAAAAGTATGATGGTTGTCTTAATGACTTTATGTTGTATTGGTGTGTAGATGCATGAGAAACTAGTTGTGAAATATGCAAAGAACATAGATGGGTTACATTAGAAATGATCCCAATAGTGAAAAAATAAAAGTCTCATGTAAGGTTTTATGTTATTTTCCACTTAAGCTTAGGTTACAACGTTTGTTCATGTCTTTTAAAACTGCAGGCCATATGAGATGGCATTCGGAGGGTTAGACTAAGGATGGTTATATGAGACACGTAGCTTCTCCAGCTTGGAAAAATTTTGACTATCAACATTCAGAATTTCTTAAAGATCCTCGTAATGTTAGGTTAGGATTGGCATGGGATGGATTCAATCCATTAAAAAATATGAGTGTCTCTCATATTATATGGCTAATAATTTTGGTTCCTTATAATTTACCACCCTGTATCTATATGAAACAACAATATTTTAAATGCTGTCACTATTGATATCAGGTCCATCGGCTCCAAGTAAGGATATTGATGTGTATTTACAACCACTCATAAAGGAATTGAAAGAATTATGGGTGGTAAGGGTGAATACCTATGTTGCATCAGGTAAACAAACTTTAAACTATGTGCGGTGCTATTGTGGACCATAAGTGATTTTCCTAGTTATGCAATTCTATTAGGTTGGAGCACTAAAGGAGAATTTGCTTGTCCGGTGTGTCATCAACATACACATTCAAAATGGCTAAAGCAGGGGACAAAATAATGTTATATGGGCTATAGAAAATTTTTGGAATTGAATCATCCTTTTCGAAAAAATTGTTAATCTTTTGATAGGACTGAAGAATTTGGAAGACCACCTGGGCAACTAGTGGGGTCTACAATTTCTACTGAATTGCAAAAGTTTCATATTAAATTTGGAAAATTAGTTGATGATAATCCAAAATTGCCATTCAACTGGAAAAAGCAAAGTATTTTCTTTGATCTACTCTTATTGGAAAGATAATATGATTCGACATAATCTTGATGTAATGCATATTGAGAAGAATATTTGTGATAGTATTCTTGGAACATTCTTAAATTTGGATGGGAAAACTAAAGATACTCTTATGGCATGTCTTGATTTGCTTGATATGGTATAAGGTCTGAGCTTCATCCAATTGAGAAAGAAGGTGGTAGAATTTATTTGCCTCCATCTTGCTATACAATGCAAAAGAAGGAGAAAGAAAGTTTCTACAAGGTACTAAAAAATATGAAAGTGCCACATGGATATGCGGCTAACATATCTAGATGTGTTCAATTGAAGCCACCCAAAATTTTTGGACTTTAGAGCCATGATAATCATATATTAATGCAGCAGTTGTTGCCAATAGCTTTGAGAAAAACTTTATCCAAGGCTGTTCGCTCTCCATTGATCAAATGGAGTAGGTATTTTTGAAAATTATTCTCTTAAGTTTTGCGCCCAGAGGATTTAGTCCACTTAGAGAAGGAAATCTTCACTGCATTTATACTCCATCAACTTTAGAGAATTTTGCCTCCATCATGTTTTGATGTTATGGTGCATCTGTCTATTCATTTGGCAACTGAGGTAAAAATTGAAGGGCCCGTACATTACTGCTGGATGTATCCCATTGAAAGGTACTTAATTTTTTATAAATAATATACACTCTTTGTATTTTTACTAATTGTGATATGTATGTGGTTTAATTGAACTATGAAATGAAATTATATGTACTGTAAGGTACTTGGGCACCTTGAAGTCTTACGTTCAAAATAGAAGTCGACTAGAAGGTTGTATAGCTGAAGGATACGTGGCAAAAGAATGCTTAACGTTCTATTCATTATACTTGACCGACTATGTTGAAACGAAATTTAATCAGACAAGTAGAAATGAAGATGTAGGTGAAAGTACTATTGATGGGTTGGATGTATTCTCAATGTCAAGCCGTCCGTTAGGAAAAAAAGTTCCTACTAAATTTAGTAGTGACATTTTGAGAAAAGCACGTATCAATAGCTATTGTTCAACTATGACTATATCAAAGACTATGTCAAGTAAGCAATTCATATTTGTAATAGAATAATTATACCACTGTAGTATTTTGATATAATTCTCATTAAAATTGCTAATTGCAGCTAGCACAATGCATTGGTCCAACAACAAAATTCTCGAGTCAGAAAACATGTCATTGAATGCCTTCATAGTGAGAATTTTGGATCTTGGTTTTCCAACCAAGTTCACAAAGAATTAAAGTTTCTTTCTATTTCTTTGATATACTATTTGTTACTAATATTTGGTATATAATATAGGTGCAACAAATTCAAGCCTGTGAGGGAGATAAAATCTCACTAGATTTGAAACATCTTGCTGGGGGTCCAAATGTTATTGGGATAAAGTACAAAAGGTTTTTTGTTAATGGTTTTCGATTTCATACAAAAGAACTAGAGCTTAAAAAATAAACCCAAAATAGTGAAGTTTTGGTTAGTGCAACTATATGAAGCTTCTCAAGTGTCCATCAAAAGATAAAAATTAGATTTTGAGTGAAATTGATTAATTTGGGATTTTGACAAACATCATTGAGTTAGATTATGGAGGAGATTGAAAGGTTATCCTATTTGAATGTGATTCGGTCTCCAAAGGAAAAAGTTAAAGCAAGATGATGATGGGTTCTTATTGGCCAACATTGTGAATGTCAAGGCTCACAATGAGCCTTATGTGCTTGCATCCCAAGTGTCACAGGTGTTTTATATAGAAGACCTTCTCGAAAATGGGCAGCATATAATCATCACCACGTCACCTAGAGCAGAGTACAAGATGGATTATATGGGTGATGTTGAGATGTACTTGCAAAGCACAACTTCAAATTTAGTATGGTTTATGACAATGGAGATGTTAACTTAGTTCGTGAGGATGTGCCGGGAGTTAATGCTGTCTCAAACCATGGGTAGATTGTTTTTATTCCAATAAAACTATAAAAATTTTGTATCTTGAGCGAAATGTTTTTTTATTTTCAGGTATATATAACCTAAAATGTTTATTTTTTTTTAGTATTTGTCTTCCTACTAAGAACTAATGTAGTTTAGAATGAAATTGGACAGTTGAATTGTTGTTAGTATTATTCCTATCTCATATTTAATATACTAAATAGTAGTTTATAACTAGTTTTTGGATATTGTGCGACTAAAATTTGAATTTTGAGTGATGGCTAGGACTAGGAAAAGAAGATATACTAGCCATGAGCTTGTTGGTGAACCATGTGAAGAGCATGAAGAAAACCAATCTCTCATAGAACAAGAGCATCATTATACAGGTGAGACAATCTATTTATTCTTCTATGTACATTTGTTTCCCCTAGCATAAAATATTTCTTGTGATTTGCTTTGTTGTGAACTTTTTAGATGATGAGAATAAAACTATAAAACTATTTTTTTATACAGTTTTGATTCCAGTAAAACTATAAAAATTCTGTATTTTGAGTGAACTGTATTTTATTTCGAAGTATAACATATAATGTTGATTTTTTCAAATATTTGTTTTCTTGCTAGTAACTAATGTAGTTTAGTATAGAATTGGACATTTGAATTATTGTTATTATTATTGTTATCTCATATATAATATATTGAATAGTAGTTTATAACTACTTTTTGGATATTATGCTACTAAAATTTGAATTTTCAGGGATGGCTAGGACTAGGAAAAGAAGATATACTAGCCATGAGCTTGTTGATGAACCATGTGAAGAGCATGAAGAAAACCAGTCTCTCATAGAACAAGAGCATCATTATACAGGTGAGACAATCTATTTATACTTCTATGTACATTTGTTTCCCCTAGCATACAAATATTTCTTGTGATTTGTTTTGTTTTAGATGATGAGAATGAAACTAAATTTTTTTTTTTTTTATATTTTTGATTCCAATAAAACTATAAAAATTTTGTATTTTGAGTGAACTATTTTTTATTTCGAAGTGTAACATATAATGTTGATTTTTTCAATATTTGTCTTCTTACTGGTAACTAATGTAGTTTAGCCGGAAATAATTATAGAATTGGACATTTGAATTGTTGTTATTATTATTGTTATCTCATATATAATATACTGAATAGTAGTTTATAACTAGTTTTTGGATATTATGCGACTAAAAGTTGAATTTTCAGGGATGGCTAGGACTAGGAAAAGAAGATATATTAGCCATGAGCTTGTTGATGAACCATGTGAAGAGCATGAAGGAAACCGGTCTCTCATAGAACAAGAGCATCATTATACAGGTGAGACAATCTATGTATCCTTCTATGCACATTTGTTTCCCCTATCATACAGATATTTCTTTTGATTTGTTTTCTTGTGAATTTTTTAGATTATGAGAATACTGGTGTTGCAGTAGCAAAGAAAACCCATGGACCAACACATATGATAAAAGTGTGGAGTCTACCTAGTTCTTTTGGTCAATATAAAGTTAGATTTAACAAGCGTAATAAACTAGTTGGAAGAAATAAATCTGTCTTGATTGAGTTCTTAGGTTTATCAAGAAATGGCATATATCAGATGCTCTGTTGTATTAATGTTGAAGATTGACACAAAATATGAACTTCTCGTAAAATAGAGATGTTACAAGTAGTGATGGTAATTATATTATGTTTTTTTATACTTGTTTAGTAATTCATTAGTTGTTCAAATATTAACTTTGGATTCTAATAACTGAAAGTATTTTCAGGAAAAATTTATTGTCCCTCTTGGTTTACAAATTTAGATTTTTCGTATTTTAGGTAAGTATTGGAGAAATTGGAAGACAAGTTTGAAAGAAAAATATTATAATCCAGATGAAACTATCCAAATTGAAATCACTAATATTACTGATGAGTCTGTAATGAAAGATCAATATAAAGGACTTGTGGCTCATTGGTAGAAGGATGACACGAAGGTAGAGTTACATATTTAATTGTGTTCTCATCTTTTAGTTGATTAAATTATATTGAAGTAATTTCTAACCATTTTCTACGAAGTTTAGAAAGTCAGTGAAAGGAATAAAAAAGCAAGGGCAATGAAGACTATGAATGAGCTCCATAACAGGGGAAAGAAGTCATTTGATCAAATTCGAGCTCGTGAGGTGAATAATTCTACCTTTTTCAGTGAACTTTTTTTCCTATACTATTAATACAGTTTATTCATAGAAGAATTTTTTCTTTTTACAGAAGAAAAGGTTGGGTCATAATCCATCACAAGTTGATATGTTTAAATGTTGTTGCACTAAGAAAAATGGAGAAACATTCAATAGTGTTGTAGCAAGTAAAATGGTAAGAAAAGTTTTTATTTGTTTATTTAAGAAGGCAGTTATTATATGCAACTCATTGAATGATTTAGACATTATGCTTTGTTTGTTTTATTTGTTTGATGTTAGTTGCGAACTTTATAGTTATCTATTTTATGATTTTATTTGAAAAAGTTGAAAATTTGTATGTCTTGCTAGCTATATAGAATGAAATGGATGAAGAAGTCAGCAGACTTCCTTATGGTACTGAAGATTGTGTTGGTTCTAATGATATATTTGCCAAAGTATTTGGGAAATATCCTCTTAAACATGGACAAGTTCGAATGTATGGTTTAGGTGTCTCCCCAAGTGACCTATGGGGTGATATACCTAGCAGAAGTGCATGCCATCGTATGGTTTTAGAGCATAACCATAAAATGGCAGAGATGAATGAAAAATTTTCTCAGCAAGATGAACAAAGTAAGATCAAGCAAGGGAACTCGAGGAAATGCAAGCTTATGTGCTACAACAAAAAAGTAATGGCTGATCGAGTGAATCAAGAATTCATTCAGGATCACCAAACCAAAACTCAACATCCAGTTTTTGTACTAGAGAGTTAGTGGTAAGTTTTTTTCCATTATATACTTGTTGAATCTTATTTTGTGTCCTCCCAAATCTTTTTACTGGGTTGGATCTTCACTTTTCTTGTCTGGCCTGTTCCTTTTGAAATGCTTCTTTTTTTTGGGAGGGGGCAAAAAATAGAAAATTTGTCCATGACTGCACAAATTATATCCATCTGAAGGTTCTAGACAAGGCATCTTCACAAATAATATTGTGAACATATCCATTAAATTGATAATGCTCTGTAAGTCCTATATCTGGATTCAGTAGTGGTACTTCAACTTATCGTAAAAAATAAGGTGGCAATTCTGCTTCATGTAGCATCTTGCTTTCCTAACTGGTTGTGGGTGGAGGAATTTAGATCCGCTCCACTATGCTAAATTGTCATATCAAGGATTTATCTATTCACTGCAAAATAGAAGCTCATGCTCTAATAACTCAATCCCAACTGTCTCAGCTTCTTCTAAAAACCTTCTTTTGTGAATGTGATTTCTTGTTGTCAAGACGTTTTTGCTCCCCAATAACAGCCAACTAAGTAATTTTTTCATCGTCTCCTCTGATGGAGGTGGTGGGACGTATGATGCCTCAATAATAATAGCCTGATAGTTCTTTATTAGTGTCATGAATACTTGTAATTTCGCCAAAGCATCTTCAATGTTGCCCTTTTGGGTACGAGTCCTTGTTGATGGAATTATAAGTTCCTATTCTTTTTTGTTTGCATGATTCCCTACTCAATCCTCTTTTCTCCCAATTTTGATTCCCTACTTCCTCTTCTCTCCTAGTTTCTAGAAATTCTAATAATGTTTGATTCCACTTAAACTTGTTGTATGATTGTTGAAAGTCTTATTCTTATATGTTTAAAGTCTTGTATGGGAAATAATTATATGTTTTAATGGATTTGGACTGTCATAGAAAGCTGGAAGCTAATAGTTTTTTTATTCAATTTTATTGTGTTTTGGAATAAAATTTGGGAAAATAACAAAATACAGGGGAGAATCTATCAATTTGTTTTTTTTTTTAAAAAGCTTGTAGTAGTTTTGATTCAATAGCTTTAGTTTTTCATATCAGGAAGACGATTGGATTTCACTTTTTCGTCTATTTAAGCCACAAAAGTTGTGGCAATTGGACGCCTTCAAGGAATTGATCAATCCAAAATTTTTGGGGGCTAGCCAATAGATTTGCATTGGTGTGAGGTACTGGTACAAATTTCAGTTGAATGTAGGGAGCAGTTGATTAGGCCTTTATGGGATTTTTCAAACAATTGGAGCTTCACTTGGTGCACCAATTACGTGGCCAAATAAACTAATATGTTTGTTTGCTTACAATACTAGAATTATTATTAATAGCATACATCATTTAGTGCAGTACCATATCCATAAACTGATTTTATTATGTAGTGTATTTATTTTACAAGTAAAGATTCATGAAGATTAACATGATAGAACTAGAAAGTGGGACAAGGTGCTGCTACATGGATCTTTGTGATTTCTTGGTTTTATTGCTTTTGCAATTACTTAAGTCTTTCATTCAATAAGTTGATATTAGAAATGTTTTGGTATGTTAAGTTCATTCAAGGCCACTAAATCTTAAGGAATAAAAATAACAATTTTGCTACTCTAAATATATCTTTTGTTCAATGTTTAGTAGATTATTATCTTTTTACTGTTACAAAGATTTTTTGGTTGTTTACACAACTATATATCTATATTTATGAAATTTCTTAGTTGTATTCACTTCATTATTGCAGAATTATTGTTAATTATTGTTCAATGGAGGAAAATAGGTTCAGGTCATTAGAAGAGGACAATATCCAATATGCTTCCAAGATTAAATTGTGATGGTACACCATTTCACCTATACTAAAAAAATAAATAAAAATAGAAAAATCTATAAAAGAAATAAAAATCAAACATTTGTTGAGGCACTTGTAAATGTTAGCAAAAATAAATATGTTGACAATTTCTAATGCCATGAATATCATCTTTAGAGGCACTCAAGAGTACTTCCATAAGATACTATAAAGGCATTTAGTAGAAACTTCAAATGAATATATGATGGCATGTCTTAGTGCCTCAAAAATAATAAACCATGACAACCTATAGTGCCTTTAAAAGTATACATCAAGGCAATTTCAGGTGCCCCAAGCAGCTTATGAAATGGCTCTGTTGAATGCCTCAAGCAGCTTATGATAGCTTATATGGTGAAGCACAAAATTACCGTAGCTTATCATCCTCAAACGTTGGGTTAAGTTGAGGATCACTTATAGTCTTTCAAACCAAGAATTGAAGAGAATTTTGGAGAAAATGGTGAATAATGCAAGGATGGATTGGGCAATTAA
The DNA here is from genome assembly GCA_025175665.1 of Cinchona pubescens. Taxonomy (NCBI): domain Eukaryota; kingdom Viridiplantae; phylum Streptophyta; class Magnoliopsida; order Gentianales; family Rubiaceae; genus Cinchona; species Cinchona pubescens. The sequence continues at coordinate 2,626,904 of JANKKI010000084.1, forward strand.
GTTAGATTATGCATATGGGCATACCAGATGACATTCAAATGTCCCATAGGCATGTCTCCATATCGTATTGTATATGGCAAAGCATATCACTTACTGGTGAAACTTGATCATAGTGCATATTGGGCAATTAAGAGATTGAATTTTGATTTGAAGGAAGTATGTGAAAAGAGACTTCTTGATTTGAATGAGTTGGATGAATTCTGGAGAGAAGCATTTGAAAATTTTTTTATCTACAAGAAGAGAACTAAGGCATGGCATGACAAACCCATCTAAAGGGAGGAATTCAAAGCCAGTGATTTGATATTACTTTATAATTCGAGGTTCAAACTATTCCCAGGAAAACTCAAATCATGGTGGAGTGATCCCTTTGAAGTGGTTCATACTTTTCCTCTTGGAGCGGTAGAGATCAAAGGGAAAGAAGGAATGTCCAAGTTTTGGTCAATGGTCAGCGGCTCAAACCCTACTTAGGAGAAATTAATGAAGAAATGTGTCCAATTTGTGCAAGAATGAACAACCATGCCATAGTCAAGCTAGTGACTATAAAAGAGTGCTTCTTGGGAGGCAACCCAAGTTTTTAATTTAGTTGGTTTTTGTTTCTTTTTGGTGTGATTTTTAATTAGTGCTATTTTGAATGATTTGGTTTTTAATTAGGTTATAATTTTAATTAATAATATGTGCTTATGAATTGAATAAATAGTACTAAAGAATGAGTAAGAATTGTCATCTAAACTTATTATTTTTATGTCTGTAGGTTGTGCATGGACTTGAAGAAAAGTAGTGAAGAGCGAAGAAATCTTGGCTAAGTGTCAAAAATACACTTCGTAGAGATTTCAATATCAAATCGCGATTGGAAATCCAAATCGGGACACCAACCTCAAACTTCTGCAAAAGCAAAAAATTTCACCCGAGGCGAGATCGCAATATGGAGATCCAAATTGTGATCATCAAGATCAGGTGAAATCGTAGTATGGAGAAATGCAAATCGCCGTTTCGATACAAACAGAAGTGCAGTTTTAAAAGACCTCTTCTTCTCTTTTTCTCATATCTTCAATTTCTTTTCTCTTAACCATGGAAACCCCTCCCCTATCCCCTCTAATTCTTCCATTAAACTTTCAACATCATAATTCATCACCACAACCTTTCTACATCATCCTTGAAGCATCAAAGTGGGAAAACTTTGGAGTTTTCTTGGAAAAGTTGAACTTCAAGTTAGGATTTGCACTCAAATTCTTAGGGAATTTTTTGGCAACAATCGGGTAGCTTCTTTCTTAAATTTTGTGATTGAAATTTTTTCAATTACTGAAGACAATTTTTGGGAATATTTGAATTAGTTGTAATTTGGAATTGTTGATAACAATTGGCTGATTTTGGAACAAAAATTTGGTGCGAATTTTTGGAAAAGATTGTGGTACTGAATCCATTAATTCTTTGAATTGTAAGATTGTGAGTTGATGAATCTTTATTAATTGAATTATCTTTGAGAAATTTTGAACTTTTGTTGATAAATTGGTGAACAGTTTTTTTTCTTGGTTGTGAATTTAGAATTTTTCAGTGCTTAATTGTTGAATTAGCTGATAATTGTTGTGAAAAATGACAAGAGGTGCACATGGGAGTGCTGAGAGGAGGGCAAGAATGAGGGATAGAGGAGTGGGTTCAAGAAAAAGAAAAGCCAGTGAAGGTACAAGTCAAGAAAGAGAAGTAGGTCAGCCTAGTGAGGGAGGTAGGCAAGCAGAACCTCAATTTTCTAGTGATAGGGCCTTTGTATAAAAATAATAAGAAACATGAGGTGATCAAGAAGAGAAATTTTGATTTGTCCATGCATTGGGGAGCATATGATGAGGTTAGGAAGGCAATAGAGGATCAAATTAAGGTAAGACATTGGGGGAGGGTTTAATGCTCCAGTTGATGCTACGGGTACTCAATTAATGAAAGAATTTCATTGTAATCTGTGTGATCTTCAGGATGGTTATAGAAAGTTGAGAATTCGGGGGGTATTGGTTGATTTTAACTCAAAAGTGATTAATGCTTATTTTAACATACCTCCTGTACCTTCTAATCAATATTGAGCACTTTTGAATAATAAAAAGCAGGACGTGAATGTAATTAAAGATGCTATTTGTAATGTCAAAGTAAATTGGATTCAGAATGCTACAAATGATACTAAATTAAGATTTGCTCATCATGGACTCTCATTGGTAGCAAAAATAGTGGTTTTATTTTATTAGCTGTCGTATTTGGGGGTCTAGCTCTTTAAGTTTTGTTCAGAGGGACAAGGCATTAGTGGTCTATGCTACCATGACAAGGATACCAGTGAATATTGGCAGTCTGATTAGACAAGAATTTTTGGATAGTGGAATGTCTGGAAGACCTATTTTTTATGCACCCAGTCTAATTCACCATTTATGCACTGTTGCAAGGTGTCCCATTGATTCCGCGGAACCTATGACATATCCTAAAGATAGGATAAATCGGGAATAGTAATCTGATGTCTATAGGATGGTATGAAAATTTGAGAAACATCACCCCAGAAAAGGCCCTGCTCCACCATCAGCACCTCTATCACCTCAGAGTACATCATATAATCCTTTACAACCTACATTTGTATGCAATGCCCCAATTAGTGAAGAAGAGAGGAACCAGCTGCAAGGGTATTTGACCTATAGTCAGCTGGTCATGTACAACAACTTGGCAGTGATAGGAGAAGCTTTCAGGACCACTACACTTGGTACATGGGTTCATCCACCGCCACCTCTGCTTTGGCATTTTGGTCCACCTCAGGGGCAGTATTATACACTACTCGCAGCTTTGGCATATCAAGAAGAAGCTCAGCAAGCAGGTGAGACCAGAGGAGCTAGGGATTATGATCATTAAGAAGCTCAACCCAGTGATGCGGAAGTTGGTTGAGTGGAAATGAAGCAGGACAGTTGAGCAACTAGTTGCAAATTATAGGGATGACTTGGGATTCGAGCATTTGAAGGACTTTGATGAAGATGTTGGTTGACAATTTTTCTTATTTTTCATTATTTAGCACTTTTATCTTTAATTACTTTTATCTTTAGTATTTTGTTTTGGAATATATTAGTTCTAGAGTAGAGTGGCTAATGGCCTTAAACTGACGCAAAGTAAATATCTTTTTATTACTTCATGTATTAGATCATTTTGAGAATTTTTTTGTTAAGTAATTAGTATGGTTTCTAGTCTTTTTCATTGATTGATAATAGTAGAGTGGCTAAGGGCATTAAGCTGATGCCATGTTTGCATTTGTTGATAACTTGATTTGGTTATTGATTATTTATAGAGCTTTATTGATTGGATACATGGCTTAGTTAAGTGTCCTTAGTACTTTCACTTGTTATTGATTGCTAGATTAAAATTTTGTCGTAGTTTATTTAGTTTTTGTTAAATTGTTGCTATGCCTTTATGTTGGAATTTTGGATGAGTGAAAGGATGAATTATTCATCGATTTGAATAAAAGAGATTAGTTTGTGGGTGTTTAGTTCTTGTATTTTTTCGAGAATGGTGATTTTATGTGTATTGGTGTGACTTGATGACGAGTGGGTAGAAAATTGATCAATTGAATACTCGATGATGATACTTGACGTACAATGTTATATGATTGAAATATTTGATTGGGTAATTTTGTGAATTTAAGGATGGGTGAGTAGTTCTTTTATAAAATAAGATTTCAAAAACTTGGTGTTACTATTTTTCAAAAAGAGGTACTAAAATTTTGGGAAGATTCATTTGAAATATTATTTTTGATCAAATCACCCGTATTATTTTGTTATTCGATTTATCTTTTGAAAAGAGTAGATCAAATGAAACAGAAGAAATTTGGGACATTTTGTGTGTTTGCATGAGGAATGCTCTTCTAATTTGTGAATAATTAGTATTTGATATTAATTTTAAGTAAGTTTTACTCATTTTCCTTGGTTTAGGACCTTTGCATTTAGGAATAAGGCGAGTACATGATTCCGGCATGTACTCATATTGTTTCTCCAAATTAAAAAGAGTATACCATTAGGAATTACGTTTTAGTACACCAATAAGTTGAGGAAATGTTTGTAATACTTATTATTGATCTTATACTACTTGATCCTTAATAGAGATATATTCCCAAATTGTGTGACATTTGCATTTAAGTGGATTCCTAATGAACTTCTATTCTCATGTGACCTTGTCGGAATGATTGACTAACCTTATAATATTTGTGATTCAAGAAAAATGATGTTTTCAATTGAAAAAACTAAACGTTTAGGAATTTTTTTTTTGAGAATAATAATGTTTGGTGACTTGAAATCTTGCGTGGTAAATGAATGTGTATTTTTAGAAAATTCTGAAATTTGGATTGAGTTAGTTAAATACTTCACGTTTCATATATTATTGAAATTCCTTTGAGAGATTTCTTAGTTTTTTCAAGAAATCCATGGCTCATTAAGATTTTTTGTCAACTTTGGTGGTGTTATTGTGTTTAATTGTGAGTAAAGGTTTTTTACTTTTTGTTTTTCTTGGTACTAGCAAAACTCGCTAAATTTGGGTGTGTGATAACTCTAGTAAACTAGAGTTATTTTATTATAAATCCTAATATTTTGTTAGTGTGAATTTTGAATTTTGGTTAATTAATTGTAGATTTTAGTTAATTTTCAAATTATGTGTTTAGATTTTAGTTATTGTTAAATATGATTTGTTTTGATTAGAATTTTAGTTAAATTGATTACTAACTTGGTTTAATTTATGCAGGTCTAAATTAGAGGTTGGAAATTGGAATGAGCAAAGTGGAAGGACTAAAAGGCAATTACAGAAGAATTGAAAAATTGCTGGAAAAAGGGTCCATGTTGCAGTTTCAATTGTTCCAAATCACGACATGGACACGGAAATAGGCTAATGTAATTTTTAGTCCATGTCGCGATCTCAATTATTCCAAACGGCGACATGGACTTGCTTCTAGCAATAGTAGTAATGCCAGTCTTGTAATTTTCCAACAGCCAATTTCTAATCATAGCTTGTGTAATACTCAACTATTTAAGATCCTAGGTACTTTAAATATATGCTAGTACACATAGTTTAGGGTGTTGTTAGCAGTTTAAGATAGATTAGAATAGAGCAACAAGACTTGACTCTCAAGTTTCGTTTCCTAAATACAAAATCCTCTTTAATTCTTCTTTAGATATACCTTTTAATTTCTTGCATGTTTTGATTTTGATTACATATTAGTAGTGGGTTAATCTTTAACTTTAAGTAGATATAATTTTTATTTGCTTTCTAGTTTAATTTCCTAAAAATGTCTTTGCTTTTATTTCAAGTTTTCTTAGAGTAATTAGGGTTCTTGTTAATTTAGTACTTTTTAATTCAAGATCTCAATTCCTTACTTTTAATTCTAGTAAATTTTTAGTGGCCTTTCTTTATTCAATACAAAAATCCAAAAATATTTAGTTTAGAACTTAATTTTCTCTCAAGAATCAATAGTTTCATTTGGTAGAAATGGTTGTTACTTTGTTCTTATGCTTTCTAATTGCTTTCCTTAGTTAAATTAGAAACTTTTCGCTTCCAATTTTAGTGTAAAGTTAATTCCTTTATTTTAGTGAATTAAGGTTAGTTTCATTTTCTTTCATGTAATTGCTTTTCGTAGAATAGATTGGTTAGTAGATTAATTTAGTAGATAATTGTCATTATTACTTGCCTTATTAGGAAAGTTAATTTAATTATCGAACTTGAATATGAAATTTCATTGAGAATTTGCATAGTTTAGATCTTTAATCCACTTTTTGGACCATTTAACTGCACAAAGACTTGTAAAATTTGGTACTTGCCTACGACAATTCTCGTAGGAACGATCCCGCTCATTTTATACTACTATGTAGCACCGTATACTTGCGAGCGCGAGAGTAGAAGTTAAGAATTAGTGTGATTTTATTACTTGAAATATTTGGATTGTTTTTATTCTACCCACGGATCAAAAAGTTATTTCAACCTACAAATCAAGTCTTGGTAGCTCATAAACATGTTCGATAGTAAAAATTAAACCATAAACAACAAATCGATTAAGCAAACTGATTTCTTAAAGAACTTGAAATTTAATATGAAAACCTTACAAAACTTGGAAAAGAACTTACTTATAAAGTTGTATTAAAAGTCTAGAAGTACTCCTTGACCACCAATTTGATTTGAAGGGAAAATTTCTTAAACTAGATGTAAGATTTATGGTTTCATTAGAAAGGGTATTTTAGAAGAGTTCTTACAGGGAGTTTGATAAAGTTGGAATTGTTGCTATTGGAATATATGCTTCGTGAGAAGGTTTTAGCAAACTTTTAAAGTTTACACTTTGGTCTCTCGAGTTTTTAAAAATTACTTTTGCCCCAAAAACTTCGAGTAAAATGGTTATCTAACACTTGAAAATGATTATTTAAAGAGATTAAATCAACTATGAAAATACATGGAATGAGCGGAAAAAAGTTGGAAATTATACTTGTGAGAGTTTGTTGTTTTTGTGTGTGTTTGGAGTCCAATAGGACGAGATAGGGAGGAAGAGAAGAAGGGTTGCGGTTAATTGGAGATAGAGGAAGGTGGCTGGGGGTATGACGGGAAAAGAGAGGGAGGGGATGTCAAGGGATTGGTTGGTTGGATGAGGAGGGTTGCAGCCTGCAATGGGAGGGGTTAGCAGAATTGGAAGAGGAGGGGAAAGAGTGGGAAAGTGCCAAAGGAGTAAGTTGCGGGAGGGTTAGATGGAAGAAGGGGTTTAGGGGCTGTAGGGGAAAACCAATGTTTATTTCCATAATTTCCCTTGTTACACTAGCAAAAAGTTGTAAAAATTCATGTTTTGGGTATCGCTAGTGTTTAGAGACTGAATTGAATATAAGTATTTAGTTAAAGGATTAAATTAACTAAAATTTTAGTTGAACGATTAATTCGCTTTTATTGAAATAATTGGATGGCTACATAGTTGATTTGCCGATATTTAATTTGATTTACGATGATAGAAGAAACGGGAACATCCAATTCTGTCTAATAAACCAATGTTTGTATTTGTAATCCCCAAATCTGTGTACTGATGCAGTAAAAGATTAAAAAGCCAAAGGAGTGTACATCAAATTATCAAATGTAAATAAATATTTAATTTGCTTCAATATACAAAATATTCATATTTTGTGTTGTATAAGTTACGTCATATTTTCTGGTATTGTTGGTCGTCCATTGACAGAAATATTGTGATAGGTAGTAATAGAGTGTTCATCGGCCGGTTTTTTGATAATTTCGTTAAATAATTTTATTTTTTTTGGGTTTTTGATTTAAGAAAGTCAAAACTAAATTCGATTCATTGGTTGGTTAATCAAACTCTGCTTTTTTTTTTTTTTCTAATTTACTCGATTAACTGAACTTAACTAGTTAATTTAAAACTAAGTATAATATTAAATACAAAGCTAATGAAATTATTAAACAAAATCCTAAAATTACTAAAACTAAGACTAGAAACTAAAGAATTACAAAGAAAATTAATATTAAAGTGTTGAATATATGAATGAAAAATAGAATTTGGTTCCTAAAATACTAAAAATAAAATCTAATAAAACTAAAAGTTCGTTTATTTAGTTATTTAGTTATTGATTTTCAATAACTAAATCAGAATCATATAACCAATATTTTTTATTCGTTTTATTTGATTATCTGAAAAACAAAATAAAACTAATTTGATTTGGTTGATTTGTTCAATTGAACAAAATTATGAACACACCTAAGCAGTAAGCCAGTAACATAATAGAGTACATGATCCTTCATGGCCCGTCGACTGGGTAATAGACTAAGATATACAATGCTTCATCGTAATTTTCATGGTAGAAGGGTTAGGTATATTTTTTTCTAAAAAAATTTGGGCTAAGTAATAACTTCTTGACGGGTCAAACCATCTCCTCGAATCATATTAACTTGACTGCAAAATCACATAATATATGAGATGATTCCTGAAATGATTTCTAGAATTTCTTGAAATATGTTGTGCTTCAGGAAAAAAAAAATGAATATTAGAAATGATATGCAGTCGATGAAATTTTATAATGTGTTCATCGGATACAAGAGACAAGTAGAAATCGTCAAAGTAACATTTATTGTTACATGCAGAAATTTATTATTTATTATTTTCCTTGTCTTTCTTTGCTTGCCTAACAAACTGTGATGGAAAGCTACAAATTAACAGTGCATATCTCTCAAAATAATGATCCACATAAATAGAGAAACAAAAATAAAACCGTTTCGCATCCATTTTAGAATATAATAGATTGAAGCTGGTGAGATGTCACTAAATTTAATTATCTTTTGGTGGACTTGTGCCAACCCATGGTTATAGTAATTAATATTAAGTTTTTGCTACAAATTGCTCGAAAGTCGAAATCATAATCTCATTGGTGAATATCATTTGACGCTGACAAATTAAACCGCGTCTTTCTTTGGTTTTCCATTAGTTTTTCAACTTATAAACTTCGTTCATTTCATTTTCAGTTAGGTTTTAAGTTCACCTCAGGCTGCTAAAGTCAACAAGGTAGAATTGGTCACCAGAGTGGTTATTTACCAAAAAACTGGTAGTCTCTTCTTGTTTCCCTGTTCAACTGGTCAAATCTCACTCGTGGAATAATCAATACCAAAGAATTTTTAACTCAATAACCGATAAGGTTATGTAAACCTAAAATTTCTCATTATATAATTCTGTTTAGACACTAAATAATGTCCATTATTTTGCAAAAATAATTTGGGGGAAGGTTTTGATTTCGTTTTAGGGATAATGTTGACAAAAAGTAATAAGATAAGTGTTTGGATACGAAATAATTTTCTGGAATAATTTTTTTGAAATAAACATCGGGTTTGGTAATGAGAAAAAAGACTAATTTAATCTCTTATCTTTGGGATTTCGAACAATTTGGTTCTTTATCTATCACAACAAATCAATTTGATCTCTTATCTTAAAAAATTAACCAACCTAGGAAATGTGAAAAAAATTACGGATAAATGTTGTAGGTGTGTTGTCAAAAACTCTGTTAGTTTGTCCACAATGTTCGTTACAAGCCTTAAATTAGTTAATTTTATATAAGGACAAGAAACCAAATTAATTTTTTTGATAAATAAGGGATCAAATTGATCGATTCTCTAAAAATTAGAGATCAAATTGATTTTTTTCCCTCATGGTAAAATCATTTCCGAAATATCTTAAGTACACCAATACTTAGATATTATTTCGAAGTAATAATATAATCATTTGAATAACAAATAATGGAAGTAGTATTCAAAACTTAACACATCTAGATTCATTTGTTCTTGTTTAATTTAATTTTATATATTATTATTTAAAATATTTTGTAAGAAGCTATGGTTATACGTTATCATGTAATTTTTAAGCAAACCACGAATTTTCTTGCCTAGAATTCAATATACTCAAGGCATGTTTTCGTTCAGAATTTTGGCAGCCAAAATAAAATTTCGAATCTAGATATATAGACTTGAACTAAATTAAAATTTTTATCAATTTGTCTAGAAATGTTTTAATATTCAACCAGTCATATTAAAAACTAGAAAAATTTGGGAAGATCAGTGAGTTCGAAAACGATTTTTAGCTGACCCCAAAAAAAAAAAAAAAAACAAAAGATTAATCAGATTAACATACAAATTCGGTTGTTTTAATGTACGGTGCAGTTTTTATACTGTTTGGAACTTCTTATATTCTCGTCATTAAATTTTCAGCTCAATATTACATTGAAAAGACATGCTAACAATTTCAGGATGAGACATTACCTAATTACTTATCTATTTGAATTAATTAAGGAAGAATATCTCTATGCTTGTTCATGTGGTGATTAAACTGACTAATTCTCATCTCTAATCTCACCAAACATTACCTGTCCACATTAGCATCATAGCGTGAATCAATGAATAATCCATGCATGCGTAGTTGAAACATGGAAGAGGTCAAAAAAAAAGAGTAGGGGTGTAAACGTACCGACTCAAATACGAATAGTGTTTTATTCTAGATGAGTTCGAAATTTTATAAAGCTTGAACTTGAACGAGTTTTAAAAATAGAGTTCAAACTCGATCTCAAAAAAATTGCAGATGAAACTAAAACTTGATTCGAATTTGAGTTTGAGATCAAACTTGGGTAGTTCGACTATTTTTGGTAAATAAAAGATGTAATTTTTAAAATAATATAAGCATTTTAATAATTTTACATTTAATAAAAAATAAAAAAAATTATATATCTACTCGAAAAGTTCGAAAAGCACTCAAATAGAGTATATGTATACTTGATATCGGCTCTTTAAGATATTCGAGGTCGAGCAAGCTCGACTCAAGTTTGGTCAACTCGAACTCGAATCGAGTTTTTGATCAATTTACAAGTAAATCGATTCATTTATCCCTAAAGGTAAGTGTGTAGTATTCATTCCTAGATTTTAGTGTTAGTAGAAATAACTGAAGACTAGTAAGTTGTATTACTTTTCAGTTATCTAACGATTTAAAATACGTACCTATATTACCGAGAGAATAACAAATACTTTTTCCCAAAAGAATACTGTTAATACACTTGACCATTTCACTAGAATTTGTATATAAATAGGCGAAGAGCAATGATCTTCCCATCAAGCAAACCTCAACTGATTAGCCTTCCCGAAAATAAGAGAAGTTGAAGCTAATCACAACATTTCCTTCCCATTCAGGAGACATGGCGAGCCACATGGCATCGCTATGGTATCTGATAGCCGTTTTCTCCATTTTGGCTATTAGTGTCAATGCCGACGATTACTTGCCACCGGAGAAATATCCTTCACCCTCACCACCACCATATGTCTATTCATCACCACCACCGCCGCCTTATATTTATAATTCACCACCACCGCCACCTTATGTCTACAAGTCACCTCCACCACCTCCATATGTCTACAAGTCTCCTCCGCCACCTCCTTATGTCTATAGTTCTCCACCACCTCCACCATATGTCTACAAATCACCGCCACCTCCACCTTACGTCTACTCCTCACCACCACCACCTCCTTATGTCTATAAGTCACCTCCACCTCCACCATACGTCTATACTTCACCTCCACCACCACCATATGTCTATGTTTATTATTATTCACCTCCACCACCACCTTACAAGTACACCTCACCGCCACCACCACCGTATAAGTATAGTTCTCCACCACCACCACCATACAAATATACTTCACCACCACCTCCCCCTTACATCTATAGTTCACCACCACCTCCGCCATACAAGTATACATCACCACCGCCGCCACCTTACAAGTATAGTTCACCACCACCACCACCATACGTCTATTATTCACCTCCACCACCACCTTACAAGTATAGTTCACCTCCTCCTCCACCGTACATCTATTCTTCACCTCCACCACCACCATACAAGTATAGTTCACCACCACCTCCACCATACAAGTACACTTCACCACCTCCCCCACCGTACATGTATTATTCACCTCCACCACCTTACAAGTATAGTTCACCTCCTCCTCCACCATACATCTATTCTTCACCTCCACCACCACCATACAAGTATAGTTCACCACCACCTCCACCATACAAGTACACTTCACCACCTCCCCCACCGTACGTGATCTATTATTCACCTCCACCACCATCATACAAGTATACTTCACCACCTCCTCCTTATTACTAATCATTATTCATTTCTTAATGGAAATAGATCATCAAAAACTACAAGTTATATGTCCTTCTTTAATATGCTATTTTTCGGGTTTGAAAGTCGTTTGTTGGCTTGCCATGTTAGCAATACCATCCAAAGTCGAACTGCCTATATACAAAACCAGCCAAAAAAAAAAAAAAGTATAATAAGCCAACCTGTTCTATCCTTGCTGTTAAAAAATAACCATGGGCGTATATTCCAGCTTTGGAGGAAGTCATTTTTATTTTATGATTTAATGTTGTTGTAACCCTGAAATCATGTAACCTTTATTACAGCCACTAACACATTCTTGCATTTCAGTTATATGTTTGAAATAAAATTTGTTTCTCTCTACACATCTCAGATATATATTATTTGTGCTTGAGAAGTATACGTGCTCTAGACCGCATATGTTTCTGATGTAAGACTTCTTGCATTAAGCAGCGTTTAGATTGAAAGATTCGAATGATTTGAAATCTAATGATTTATTGAAGTAATTTTTAGGTATAAAATTAATGAATTTAAATTAATCCAAATTAAAAAGCATGAAAGGAAGGATTTTAAATCATTTCTAATTTAGTTGAATTTGAAATTTATTTATTTTAATTAGTTTTTAGGGAATCCTCTAACCAATGTGAGCATCATATCATTTTTCAGATTCATTATCCAAACGCATGCTTTATTTAAATTATAATTTTCAATTTGTTCAAGCACTAGAAAACACTCTTTTACTGAAAATTGCGATGAATTTTAAAGCAGAATTCGTTCGCTAAATAACCTTAGCAACAAGTTTTGTGACAAAAAGCCATGCATCTCTAAATGGCTTATCGCAAAGGAAATTGGTAATGACCAGCAAAATTCATCGCAAATTTGCGACGCATAATCGTGTCTGAAGTTCGTAGCTAAGCACTAACGAATTTAGAAATGAAGAGCCTGAAGATGTCAATAAATTCTTGGTCCATTGGCAATGAACAAACAATTCGTTGTAGACAATGTTAAGGATACCGAAATGACATTTAGCCACGAATGGATTTGAAATGAAAAGAGATCGAACTATCATTGTTTCATTTAGCAACAAATTAGTGAGGGACAATTTTTCGACGGGTTCAGCAATCTTTTTGCCACGATATTCAATTGAATTTTTTTGTAAAATATTTTATTTTAGGTAAGTATATGTGACAAATAACAGTAAGATTGAGCCTATATTTTCCATTTGTCGACAAATTTGTACAACAATTTATTAAATAAAAAATATTTTGTTAATGGTATTAAAAAACAAAACATTAACAACTAATGACTGTCGCCAGAAGTTGAAGGCAGAGGATCAACCACATCTTTTGAGCGCCTAACGTCGTCCGGAGCTTGTCATGATTTGGACGAGCCCATGCAGTTTTACTACTAGAAAAACAGTATTTAGTGACGGATTTAGTAAAGAATTTTTGTCATGTGTCGAAATTCGATCGTTAACAGATTTAGAAATCGATTTTTCGACGGAAACTATTGGTCAAAAAGTACCTTGTCGTTAAATTATAGCAACGGATTTATCAATGAATTTTTAGCAACGGATGTTTTCGTCAAAAAATCGGTTTCTATCTTTGGTTATGAGATATTATGGTATCCTTTTTTAGCTGCAAATTTTTCGGTTACTAACTTTAGCGATAAAAAAATCCGTTGCCAAGGATAAGAGTAGCAACAAAATTTGGCAACTAAAAAAAAATCTGTTACTAAGGATAACAGTAGCAACAAAAAAATCAGTTGGTAATTAATATTTTGAAAAATTAAAATTATTAACAATGGAAATATCAGTCGCTAATTAAAAAATATAAAAAAATACAAAATAAAATTCCATTAAACTTCGAACTTGCCAACAGCAACAACAAAATCATAATAGCATCAAATTCGAAATCTACCGACATCTATATAGATTTCATGTGTGTAACAACCACAAATCAACAACGATTTATCAAAAATTTGTTATGAAATGAAATCCCAACAAGTAAATTAAAGTAACAAAATATAAGTAAATAAATACAAAGTTTATCAACTAGTATCCAATAATAATATAAAAGTCACTTCTCATCACTCTCTTCCTCCCCATCATCATCGTCACTATCACCGCCATCATCCTCTTTGACCCCATGTATAAGACCTTGTGGCTTTGGTGGCTTTTTCCACCACTTCCACCATCATAAGAATCCCAATGCATCATACTAAACTGAGCAAACTCTGGAGGTCATATAACTCACCATTTGAGGTGTCATGCTTTCAAATATCTCTATATAACCTGCCAACTATATCTATGAGTTGATTATTACTTGTCTATAAGGATACAATTGTATTTTGGAGGCTCTAGATATGTTTATTTTGTTCATGAATTGTGATCTCCAAGTCGGCAGGCATCCCACATGTGCCAGAAGAGGTACTGGTATAATCAAACTCACCGGAACCTACCAATCCAACCAATTGTCCTTTCTTCATCCCACCAACACTTTCTGTCCATAGTTCAATTTGACTAGCAATGAGGACTACTGTGATGAGTCACCCTCAACATTAGAGCTCTAACGGGATTGAATCTTAGACCACTTAGCGATAAAAATTGTCCTATTCATGCATCAATCAGTCATTAAATAAGTGAATGTTTTATGAAAGTAATTATAAAAATTCGTAAACAACAAAAAGTAATACTTAGATGAATATCTTGTGCTCGCTAGCTTATTTATGGCCTAGTGCCCTTGTCTGCTTCTTTGTATGGGTGTATAAAAAAGTAGCAGTGAGACTAAGATCATAGTTATTATTTTCTTTTTTCTGGCAATTTTGAAATATGTGAGCTAGTGAATTAGCAAAAAGCAAAAAACTTTAACCTAAGTTATAAATATGAATCAATTTATCTTATGAGTCAAAATAAAACATAATTAATAAATATATATCAATCTATCTCAATATGTCAAATGGTAAAGCTGCTACCAATATGAAGGGAAAATTCTTTACAAATGGATGCATAATTCTGCTTATTTGTTTTTCTTAAGGACTTGAACTTATCTCTATCCCATATTTGCAACAATTAAGGCCAAATGGACTTACCAATCTACTTTGGTCGAGGCTCAATTTTTTTAATACCTTCACAAACGTAGTGCATTAAAATCTTCATACATTCTAAGCCATGATGCTCAAACGTCTTGTGGACTTTCTTTTCTTCATGTGGATGCCAACAAAAAGTGTTCTACATACCAAGACAAAAACAGCAATAAATTATAATGTTAAAATTGTAAGTAAAAGTATTGAACAAACAAAAAAAGTAACTTACTCCAAATTCTCTAAACATCAAGTCTCCCAACTCTTTTGATATTTTATTCTAAGTATGGCAAGAACTAATTAAACTAGCTTTGATGAGGTGAGAAATACGCAAAGTGCACTTATATTGATAAAATTCAAATCTAATTAAAGAAATGACTTTTTCTAGTACCTATTCTGCCAATTGTCTGTAGCTACTCATTCTTGCACTATGGCTAAGCTTGAAGCTCAATCAACCTAGCCTCCAGCGCAACGTTCGAGGCAGTCGTTGAGGAAGATGCAGTTGAGACAGCCTAGGCAGAAAATGTTCAGAGCCTCGTCATTGGGTCCAATCCAAACACACAGCCAAGCTTGGTATCACTGGTGGCCTCCCCCTACAACTGTATCTAGTCCATAGTTACCAAAAATACGATATATTAAGAAATTAGGTATAAATGGGGATGTAATATGTAACTTCTTAAAGTATTACGTACATAAGAATAGCTTAGTAGATCGCTATTCAGAGTCATGGTATGCTCCATATATCTGTAGTTATATCTATAGTTATATCCACGTAGAATTGTAATTTTGACTTAATTTTTTATATAATAATATCAAATTTTTAAGTAACAGAAAAAGTTAAAATTTGCTTGATTTCTAAAAAAAAAATCATGCTTATAATTAAAGTCCTTATAGAAACAATGGACTAAATTATACGGACAAAGTGGTTGTTGTAATTAGATTATTAATAAATGCTAAATTTTTAGTAATTAGAGAAAAGAAAATACTCAACTTTTATGAATCATGATTCTAATAGGATTCATTACCTTTGGTGTTCCAAAATATGAATCGTAGTGAATCGAGATGCAAATAAATAGTGTTCTAATACGCATGAATCAGAATGTAATTAGTAGGGGAAGGGAGAATTTCTGATAACTATGATCTAGTCCATAGATACCCTAGCTCCTAATCTAAGCAGCCACGAGCTAGATGTAGACCTTGCGGACTTGCTGTGACCAAGAACAACTCCAAATGCTATCTTTTTTTTCCTTTGATGCAGTCGTTGAAAATTTCAGTCCGCATTATTTTTGTGTTGATCTTAATATTAATTAAAAACTAAATTAGTATGTGAAAGTTGCTTACCAGCTTCTGTTGATGTTGCTCGATATCAGCCAAGCTCTCAATACAAGTGGTCCCCCGGGCAAGCTTAGGAAGCCCTTTCTTCCTATTAATCACAGCTTTCTTTTGCGCATTGGGTTTCATGCACAAGAAGTCTCCAACCTTCTGTTGAAGATTCCCTGGATCTGCATCGTATCGGTCGGTGCCCACCTAAATCTACGTTGCAAAAAATAGAAAACAAATTTAGGCAACAAAAAATAGTTTAAATCAATTTAAACAATTCATATTGAAATTACTTGAAACTCTTGCCATTAGAACTCCCGAACATTCAATAGCGTCAACGTCCGGTTGCAGAAGTCGTCGTGCCATTGGGTTATAATGCTATTCAACTACCTTACGACGATAGTTGAGCTTAAGGAGCTGTACTTATAGAAATGGGTTAAAGAAATGCCATAATTGTATAGATGAAAAATGGAATAACTGTTGAACATGTTTATGTTAGAAAGAAAGAGTGGTATATGGCTTATGGCCTTGTGTTATTTCTTTGCCTCGTGGTTTGTTGTCAGTTATTGTGACTTATGATGACATTTGGTTGGTAGACCTCTTATGACTTATGCACAATGGTGGAGTAAGCCCTTATTTATAGGCATGTGGCTTGGGTTAGATCTCTTGATCAGTCAATCTTTAACCAATCAGTTTCTTATAGAAAATTGGCCTTGACTGATCAATTCGTCATAGGAAATTGGCCTATCTAATCTAACCTCAATGGTTGTATTTTTGGCATAGTTGTCAATTGGTCCTATGACAGTCTAAGCTATTTTACAAATTTGTCCTTATAGATCTCTTAAGTATATGCCACTGGCAATTCTTATTGGACGATTACTCCTTGTATTATTAGGAGCAGCCTCAGCAAGGTTTGCATCGTCATTGATCGGATCTAGGCAATCTTGTGTTTTTTACTTGGTAGTCCTCAAGTTATTTTAACAATTTCTTGTTCATCATATCCTACGTGAACCGCTATCTGATGAACAAGTCCCCTGCTTGGTTAACTCATCGATCTCACTAGGTTGAACCTCATTTTTATATCAGTGCATTGAATGCCTATAGTTACAATTTTTCCAAATTTTTCCTCGTAACCTTGCTTTAATGCTTTATAACCTGTCTGAGTCGGGTTGACTCGTTTTTAGCATAACCACTTCCTTCCTTTTTTCTTCGTTTATAAACTTTCCTTTACATCTATTGTGAACGCTTTTGCCATCCTCACAGAAATTCCTTCTTCTTTGCTTCTTTTCCCAAATTTTCAATTTCCTTCCTTTATTTTGTTTTGAATCTTCTTGAATCTTAGCACTTTTTTCCCCTTCCTGAAAAACCACATTAATGGCATCATCGACCAATTATTTCGGCAATTCTATCAAGAACACCTCTCCTACTCATGGTTCAAAGACTCGGCCGAGTCGGAACCGGAACGGAGGCTACCGCTCCGAGTGGAACCAAGGCATAGAGGAGACGTCGGAACAGGCGTCGGAGCGGAAAGATTCGGACGATCCTCGACGCTTTGTGTGGATGAAACGTTGACTCGGCCGAGTCGGCCGAGTCGACTCGGCAGAGTCGGCAGAGTCGAGTCTCGCTCGACAATTGATCAACTGGAGTACTCTGAGTACACGCCGCTTCAAGAGTAACAAATCTACATTCAATGGCCTGACTAGCCCAGATGAAGTCATATCATGTGAAGATACAAAGCAGAGCATGTATGGTCAATTAATATGTGGCCAATTAATATGTATGGCCAATTTTTGCATCAAGTTTTCTACGAGCGATGAAATTCTTGGAGGAGAATTGGCAACAACTTTGTCAAAATATAAGGACAGGACAAATCAGCGATTCAATTACGGATCCCAACTGCAGGAAGGCAATATCTTCAATTTTGAGCAAATCGATGCCAGATTTGGCTGATGCAATTGAAAACGAATGTAGAGGGCAATTAGTCATTTATAAGAAGCTCTGGCCTAGAGATGTGTATAAGAGACAGGTAAAACTCAAGAATCTTCATATAATGTGGCATCGACACCTGTCAAAATTAAGATATTGCCTTACCTTTAGTTTCTGCAGCCTATGCATCATCCGAGGGATCCTTTTCTGGAACAAATCCATGTTCAATTCCTCAAATCTTGGTTTTGTATAGTTTTTAATTTTAATTTAGAATTTTTTAAACTTCATGTATAATGAAATATGTATATTGCTCGATACGCGACCGATACACCGAGACCGATGTGGAACGATACGTTCCGCGACCGTTACCGCGACCGCAACTTTGAACCATGCTCCTACTAGAAATCTCGGTGGTGAAAAGAAGTTTGCACTTGGAAGTATGATTTTGGCTCTATGCGGACGCAAGAAGAACAGCTACAAGGACAATGGTTAGGTCATCTCAAGGGTTGCTGCCTTTGGTTCCGATTTGTTCTGTTCAACAGATGCTATAATTGGTTCGACTCTATCAAATCCAATCACCCAAGTTCTTCCCCAATCGAGTTCTCAGCCTGAGAGGGTGAAAGGTACTTCCACAAAAAAGGAAGGATTTTCCTTTTTCAAATTTTGATCTCAAGAAGGCTGTAAGTACTTCTCTTGTTGTCCCTTTAGCCAAAATGCCTATTTCGGTGCTTTGGACATACCCATACAAATATAGATGATCAATAAGGATGTTCATGCTACAAATCCGGGGAATTTTAATCAACCCAAGACTTCTGAATCCGAGCAAATGAAATTTGTTCCGAAGTGTTTGATCACCACTAATGATCAACTTGACAATCCAAAAACTATGGATGAGGTTTTGGAGTATGGCTTTCCACCCAAAGAAATGAAATTTATTTGGAATTGCTCTGATGAGCTTTGTGCTTGACCATATCTTTGTGTAGCTTAACTACTACCATGTACAATGCAAACTTAATATAGCGCCTTTATGATGCCCAAAAAACTACAGCTGAAACAACCTTTAACATAGGCAAGATAAGGTTGCAAAAAACCAATACTATGGCAATTTTTTAAGAAAAAATGAAGAGAAATCGAGAGTCCACTCTTGTTGATCTGAAGTACCAATTGAAAGAAGAGTCTTTGAAGAGATCAGAGCTGGAACCCAAACGTGCCGCTAAAATTGAGAGACTTAAGCAAGATTCTGATCAAGTTGCCAGTGATCTTAAAGACAACTAGGTCGACCTTCAATCTTCAAAGGCTGAGGTGGAGAGGCTGAAAAATGAGCTTCAGGCATTGAGAATAGAGAACAATACTTTGAAGAAGCGGTTACCCCTTCAGAATGTTAATAGTTTTCTCTCTTCTGAAGGTCTGGCCTGAGACCTAAGCAAGCTTTGTAAAGTTAGCCTCCGATTTAGATTCCAACAGTCAGTGGCAGTGTTTAATAGGCGTAGGCAGCATCCCATGCTGTAGCTGAATTCCGAAGGCATTGAATAGTTCGACCCAAAGGCTATTGAAGCACTAATGAATGAGATAGAGGACATGTTCAAGAGTCCTTGGTCTGGTGAACATCTTTATCTGAGCATACTTCTAGAGCTTTCTAATAGAGAAGTGTAGACAGGTAAAGTCATGTTTGCTTTACAAAGTAGTTCCTTCAAGATATTTGGTGCTAAGAGCGTCTAGAATTTTCACTCTATAGAATCTTTTGATACGGATTATCTAGTGTCTTTATGTTTTAATTCCTCTGACCAAGCTTTGGTCGGTATACTCACTTCATTTGGGGTCCCTCCACATAAAGCTAATCAGGCTTAGGACCAACTCGAGAATGATCAGCATCAGAGGCCTGTGTAGATAGAGTAGGAGCCTTGTTATCAGTTACCGAAAATGAACTTTGCTGCTTTCTTTTACTTTTGTTCTTTCATTATTTTCCATTTTTCCACGTGTATCTATTGTGCATCCGCATGTGTCTTCATAATAAATTGATTGTTTTTTTGGAATTCCTCGCAACTGAGTAGTTCTCTTAATGTAGAATAGATTACTCATTTTGGTTAAATGAATCCAAGAAACTTTTTAGACTTTCTAATAAGATAATCAATCAATTTTGATAATTGACCAATCACTTGTATGAATTCAGGTAACCGTTGCCATATTTTTTGCCTTTTGATGTGCATGTTTTCTACTTTCCAATAAATGACTAATGCTATGGTAGGTTTTTTATGTGCAGTTAATGCAATTCATTTTGCGATTTGCATCTATATCACCACTCTTTGCCTTCCAACTTTTTGCCTTCTTTTATTATCAATACTTCTTTTCGACATTTCACCAAATGAATGGCTCCATGTTCTAGTAACGTCTTATGTTCCAGCCACAATTCCAAGTGTGTTGTGATTTCTATTTCTTGTAATGGCACAATTTTGCTAAGCATGCTTCCAAGTTGGATGCTTGTTTCTAGTGAAGAACAACAGTCCTCTTCCGGATAAAAGGATTGATGGTTGGATACTTGATTCTAGGTAGATAGGCTGAAATTAAGCAATTTTGAGTAAATTTACTTAAAATTACCCTATAACTAACCAAATTACCACAAAATACCATAAAATTAAACTACATAACATAAAATTACAGAGTTTCCCTTATATGTATACCAATTCCCTTGTTTCAATATATTTAAAAACAATCGTGACTCGGTAGGGCTAGATCCTAAATATCCCACACATTTTAAAATGAACAAATTAAACTAAAATAATAAATTGCATAATTTAGTACCTCATGTTTGGGGTTTTCCCAATTTCACCAAACTTAACCTAATTTAACCTAATGGATATTTTCAGTTTTAGGACCTTATCTTTGGATAGTGCACAAAACTAGTCCCTATTCTATTCGAAAATGCAATTTTGATCCCCAAATTTTCATTTTTGCAAGGAATTAGGCCAATTACGGAAAAATCCAAAATTTCTAATGATTTTTGGTCATGTGTGTTGCACATGGCCGTAAACTCCTAAAAAATTGAATGACATTAAACAAAGTTCATGCATTTTTATACAAAACTGGTCCCCAATTTTTATGAACTTTAGTTAAATAAGTCCTGATTCTAGAATGGTTTGCTAAATTTGAAATGACTTAAACTATACAACTAGATGGACTATTTCACATCAACGGCCACTCAACCCATATATCAGACAGTACTATAACAACAAATCATAATACATCCAAAGGATCATGAACTAATAACAACCTCAAAATGAAGCAAAACACATTCACCCAGGTTGACAAATTCGTGAATTTTTATATAATATTAATCCCTAATCTTTATAGATTTTAATTAAACATATCCCTATTTTGGGATGCGGAATCTTAACTTTCAATTGTACAAAATTTTCAAAAGTTCACCAAATCATTTCAAAATGGCATCACATAAGATGTGTTTGTGTGTCTTTAGAGCAAAACTAGTAACTTCATGGAAGGACGACAACCTTGGAAGAAGATTTTTTTCATGCCATTTGTGGTAGGTATGATCTATGATCTTTCAAATTATGCACAGAAAAAAAAAAAATCGCAAAAAGACTTTTGCAACACCATTATAGCACAATACTTTTGTATTGCAAATATAGCCTTCACAAAAAAAGACGGCAATTTTATTGATTGTGGTGCATATTTGCGATACAATTTCACTGCACCGCATAGCTTTTGCAACATATTTGCAGCGCAATTTTACTGTATCACAAATGTTTTGCTACACATTTTCAGCATAATTCTATTGTTGTAAATATATTTGTGGCTCTTCTTTTGCGGCACAAAAGTGAAGCTAAGATATAGAAGTGGACCATATTTTAAGCTTAAAATATAATTGTTTAAATTGGCATAATTGCAAATAATTGCTTTAACAAAATTAATAATTGATTGATATACGAAAAATTTATAAAATGCCATAACCACAAAGTCTCTATAAACCTCTATCACATATCATCCTACTTTTGAAAAAATAGTATCAATTGTTCTTTAATTAGACAAATAGTTATCTTCATATACAAAACTTGCATCTATTACACTAACTGCTTGGCATCAAAAGCACAACTTTCAAATTTGTCTCTCTAAAAAGTTATCCCCACATCTCATCTCCTGCAATAATATGAATATTATCAGTCATAACATGGAACATAGAAATGAATATTGAACGGAAAACATAAATAACTGATTCAAATTTTTTGAAACTCCAAGTCTGTCACATCCTATAAGATAATTATAACTTGAAAATGAACCATGTGAGTGTGGGAGAGAGGTAGAAGAAGAGAGAGATGGAAAAGAGGCAGAAAAGTAAAGCAATAACTAAATTCTTACTAGCACAAAGATCAGCATCAACATATTTGTTTTTACTAGCACAACTAAATTGGATTATACACATGAAGCACTTAACTCGGTTCATTAAAAACCAACCTTAGATACAGTTTATTAAAGGGTGACAAAACAAAATCACAAAATGAATCCAAACTTCAGAAAAATCTTTGGAAAAGAAAATTTGTAATAAATGTTTAGCAAAATAGCATAACATAATTGTTGGAACACAAAGGAAGCTTAACAATTAGACATGTGAACCTAGTAGGATTATGAGGGAGAGCAGCTACAATTTCCATTCCAATTAACACAAACTATAGTTGTTCATGACATGTATAAGAGATCAAATAGTTTATAAGAAATCAAAGTCAGCAGGTAAGTCCCAAAGAGGCATAAGATTCTGAGAACAAATTCAATTAGCAAGTAAATTTGTTCATGAAACACAGCAGAACCAAATTAGAGGAAAGAAAGCCCACCCCACCTCCCATTGCCACAAAAGCAAAGACAAGGTAGATTAACAAAAAATAAATATGATGTGACTCAATACTCATATAATGGATAAAGTACCAAGCCAACTCCACCCACTTCCATGTGATGATACCACCTTAGTAGCCACCGAATGGCTTGGTTGAGTAAATAGTCAATTAGACTAAAGCATAAGTATAACAATAAAGCAGCAAATCATGCACAACAAACAATTATTATAGAGAAAA
Source organism: Cinchona pubescens (assembly GCA_025175665.1). NCBI lineage: Eukaryota > Viridiplantae > Streptophyta > Magnoliopsida > Gentianales > Rubiaceae > Cinchona > Cinchona pubescens. Next base: position 2,649,978 of record JANKKI010000084.1, read on the forward strand.
TAAAGCTCTATTGTGTAAAGATTCCTACCTATTAAAGGATGAATAAATATAACAGAAGATAGGATTGGATGCAATGCTTAAATCCTCTTAACAGTACTTTTTGTTTACCCTATCAATATAAACCAAGGTGAAAACTTCAGTTTGATGACCATATTTTCCACATCACCTGATTCTAGTCCACACCTTCCCTCAAATAAAAACAAACAATTTTTATAGGCATACTAGAAATAGATTTCGATCCATCCATATTTTCATTTACAGTAACATGAAAAAGGTTAAACCAATGAGGCTTTGTTTTGTGTGTGACAGGTTGATGGTGTTGGTGGTTGGTGATAATTGCTAGGCATGGATGATGGTCATGATCCTTTCTTATTGAACTCTCTGTTAGTCCATAAGATCTGTTAATAAGTTTTCACACTGACGGAAATAATTGGCGCAGAAGTTATAAGACTATCAGGATCTGTTATAGCGATGAGTTAACTATAATCTCCAATATGAGACATCAGAGTAGTTAGGAAAAAGAACAAAATTAGGCATCTCCTGTGCTAAACTCACCATTTCAAACTTGAGTAGAAAGTAAACTAACTAACCTAAGGGCCAATTTCACTCTCTCTTTAACTACCGTTGATAAGTTCAGCAAACTGAGGATATCTAGAGATCCACTATTCCCCATATGTAGCTCATATATGTTCTTTCCCACGGAATCTTTCCCTCATCAGTCACTTGCTGTTGCCGCCTTCTTTGTTCAAAGTTTTAACTCCGCCTACAACATTCAAGAAGCCATAGATAATATCACTAATTATTGAATCCTTCAAAATTCTGAACGAGTCATGACAAATAATTCATAAATGTTGTATTACCTTTTATGTGTGGATTTTCTTGTCTAAATTTCATCATTTCCTCAAAATCAGAAGATTTTATAGCCACATGAAAAGTGAAACAAAGAGGACAAAATGATCTGTATAACTTGTTGAAATACAAGTAAAACATAATGAAATAACTAATCAAAGGGAGGACTTAAATATAATTTAAACTGAACCCGAACAATTCTTTTTCCAAATTTTCTTTTGAAAAAGCAAAGCGATTAGATGGTTAACTATTTTTCAGCAGCTATCTGACTCGTTTGGTGCAAATTGAATTTGCACAGAAGAAGTTTCCTAATAGTTCATCTCCTCCAGTTATGTTTTGGCTTGTAAGACAAATAACTTAATACTTCAATAATTCAAAAGAAAGCTCAAGTAGGAAGAAAGACTCAAACAAACATGTAATGTGATGGGGTAAATTTCTACAATTATTATCTTGTTTCTTGGCCCTAATCTTATAGGACTGAACCAGAATCACAAGTAATTTGTCGTGATGGCTCGAAACCGTTCATAATCAGAAATATTTAATGTTTTCCAAACCAATTTATGCATACGAAAATAACAAGATAACCCAACTCCCAAAGAAGTTTCCTAGAATACATGCAAAAAGAGCAATATCTTTGAGTATCCTTCCCATGATTCATTATTTCCCCATAAAGCCACCCTTGGCATCATCAATTAATATAAAAGTACCAACATCTTTGATATATCTAAATATAGCAAATATTTTGAGCTAAAATTTACAATGAGAACGGATGATGAGAAAAGCTATATAGTCGCCTTCAGAGGGATTAGCAGTGGCATTATTAATAGTTAGGTTTGATTATAAGCTTTTGTCAAGGCTAATCATCAAAACATACATAACCCAATAACTAATAATGAAGACGGTGTTTTCCAAAATTGTACAACTTCTCCATCTATCTTCTTCACTAATTATCTTTTCACTGTTGATAATCAATCAGATGGAAACCAAAACGTATATCGCAAAACTAATTAAGTAGTATGAAAGGCAGAAAGAGCAATAAAGAGAAAGCTTTTTGTATAGGTGATGATTAATTAGGTATAACGAATTATTGATTACTAGTCCACTACCTACACAACTGTATGATAGTAGTTTATTATAGTTACATAGTAGTAGTAATAAATAGATAAAGAAAACAAAATACGGCCGTCACTTGGTTGTCAGCAGCTACAAGTGTCGCTATGTATATTATACTACTACTTGCTACTACTAATATATATATTCATATTGTGAAAAGTATAATGCGTGCTTTTAATCAAGTTCTTTCATTATCCTCATCCTATTGTTTGTCCTTGGACTCGGTAACATTTCAGCATACATATATTACTCTTTTGTTTCCTCTGATGAGATCAATCAATAAAGAACGCTACACAAGTTTTACAAGTATTATTTTTATACATATACGCATGCAAGTTTCATAAATACTATACTAATGGGGTTTTATTTTCAGCTTCTTCAATGTAGTGCGCTTTCACCATGGGATAATAAGGCATTCACATTTCAGCTTCTTTAGCCAATAGCTTAATCAACCATAATAGGAAAGGAAAAAATAAAATTCTTAATGTCAAAAACACTTGAAATTCACTCATCTTACATTATACAATCAAGCAGTATGCTAGTTCTGTTTAGCATGTATCACTTCTAACTCCCTCTGATCAGACAATTAACGTTACTAAGCCAAAATTTTTTACTACTATTTATTTATTTATTATTAATTCCAAATCATTCAAACGACAAATACTTGAAAAGTTTCATCATGAAAAAAATCAAGTTAAAAACTTATGCCAAACCAACTTATACACATATATGAAGCTTCAAAAAATGTTTCTACTATGTCTGTTTGAGTATAGTTTTCACAAAGCAAAGAAAAATTGTAGGAAAAAAAGAGAAATAATTTCTTAATTTCCAGCTCTTCAACAGATTGAAATAAGAACACAACTAAAGAATACGTTTATAGAACTGAAGTAGGGGACTTTTGGAACAGCAATTAGCACAAAAACAATTTCCTTCAGATTCTCTCTCCTGCTCCAAATCTGTCACCAACTATTTCAGCAGCATAGCAGCGAGAAATAGTTTTAGAGCTGGCTCTCTCGGCCGGTAGCGTAACAATCATTACTAGTCTTGTATTTATTTTCCTACTCAATAACCTCATTGTCCTCATCTACTCTTGAAGGACGACCACATCCTGTCTCCAAAACTGAAACAAAAACTGATTTATATGGAGAATTTGTTAAAACAAGGGATAATTGCCTGAAATTTACGAATTTAATTTTATTACCTGAGATTGAAATTGAAGATAAACGGACTATGCTTGAAGTAAGCAAAAAGTTTGAAATTCTAATTCTTTGGGAGTTAGAGAGTCCATTACCGATAAGCCTCTAGAAATGAACACTTATTCAAGAAGTCAATTGGAGAAATTCAACTTGAAAAGAAGTTCATTCAAAAGAAAGACAGCGAAGAGCTTACACTCTGCCAGAAGTTGCAAATTCTGACTAAATTCTGGCTGAAAACTATGTATCAATTTAATGTATATGCAAATCTCGACGAGATTTTGGTTGAAACGAACTAATTAAATTACACCATTGTAAAGGGAATTGGGCCTTTGTAGTAGGGTTAAACTCTTGTTTGTAGAGAGAGATAATTATTATTGGTTTTGTCTTTAGACTTACTCCTATTAGAAAATTAATTTATCACCAATCTACATCGTTTTTATCTCAATTTTTTGTTTCTGCAGCCAAGGTACCGTTAAAAGCCCACAAATGTTGTGAATTTTGTGGTACCCTTTTGAATTGTGCCATTTGTTTATGACATTTTTGTCTTGTGCTACTCAAAAAGTGTCGCATATAGACACTTTTGTTGTAGTGTTTGTAGTTGAAAGTTAAAATTGTTTTTGTGTTTAGATATAATGTTTGAATGTCTGATTTTGAAGCGAGGACGTAGATAAGGTTGCGAATATGGCTTTTTCAAACTAGCATGATCCAGTAATATAGTATCCATCAAGAGCTATTATCCTTGGTCTACTGACAAGCATGAATAAAAAGATGCATCATTAAAAGGAATCAAATAAGGAAAAGAAGACTAATTTTGTGATAGTGAAGCTTTTATTGTTGTTGTTGATCTGCTGGTGATCAAACAATAACAATTTGGGATATGGAAAGATGGAACTTACTTTAGTTGCAAATGAATAATGCAATTGAGTTTGTTGTTTCTGGATGTGTTGGTAGTAACTTTTGATTTAAGCCTTCTAGTAGTTGAATGTGAATTTTGTGTAGTTTAAGTAGGACTTGTCCTCTTTACTTTGGATGTATTAAAATTTATTATTGTATTATCCAAAATATGAAATGGTATATATTGATGTGACATACACCACCAACCCAGACTTGTTTAGTTAAAATTCATAAACATTAGAAACCAATATTACATACAAATGTATGAAGTTTGTCAATGTGTTTTAATTATTTTTTCCTGTAGTTAATGGTCAAGTGCAACACACATGACAAAAACTATTTAAATTTTGAACTTTTCCATCTGTTGGCCTAATTCTGCACCAAAATGAAAGTTTGGGGACCAATACTGCATTTTCGAATAGAATGAAGACTCGTTTTGGGCACCCTTCACTATCCAAAAATAAAGTCCTAAACTTGCAAATCTAAATAGGACCAAAAGCTAGATCACATAAAGAACTATAAAAAATAAAATACAAAAAATAGCCAAAATTGATAAATAGAAATAATTATTAATTTTAAAATAGAAAAAATTTTAAAAATACTTCACAAAAATTACTACCAAAAAAAAAAAAAAAACATAAAATCACTTTAAATAAAAAAATAAAAAAATTGAATTACAAAGAAACAAAATAGAAATACAAAACTTGGGAAAAAACAAAAATTGACAATTTATGGATTTAATCAATAAAAATAGAAAGAAAAAAAAAGACAACATAGACATTTAAACAAAAACAAAAAAAGACAAATAAGCAATTTTTAATAGAGAAACAGAGATGAATATAATTTGGAGAAAAAAAGTAGAAATACAAAAAAAACACTACTGGCAGGCAAATATTTGTTATTGCAGAAATAACAAATTACATAAAAATAAAAAACTATAGAGAAAGGGAAAGAACCCCTGAAAGTAGTATTTACAAGACCAATTGAAGTTGAAGAGAGAGAGGCGGAGCCATAGAATAAGAACGAAGACGTTGGCAAAGCTGGTGGAGGCGGTAGTGGTGGAAATAGTGATGGTGGTAGAGCTCTTTGGTCAAATGAGCAAAAATAGGGAGAGCTTAGGAGTGTGAGTGGCATGGAGAAGGAAAGATAGAATATAGGAGAAGAGGGAGAGGAGATGATAGTAAGATGAGTGAGAGGGAGACGGAAAGGGTGAGAGGGGTAGGAGTGAAGAGAGAAAGAAAGTGGCAGAGAATGCAAAGAGCGGAGAAAGAGAGAGAGAACAGAGTATGAAAAGAAGAAAAAGACAAACGGTAGAGGCACTGAATTTTGTGGTTTTTGACACTGGTTTTCATTTCTAACTTTGAAGCAATGAAAATGTTTTAAATAAGACATACCTTTTTTAGACCAGTTAAAAAGGTTTGAGATGCACCAAAATTTGTTTAAAAATTGAATTCCGATGGATTCAATAGCGAATGTGTATACTCAATACATTTAAAAACTTTTCAATGCACCGTTTGTCATTACAAATTGAACTTAGAAACGGATTATGCATTGAAAGCTAACATATTTCAACAAAATCTTCTGACGAGGTCACATTTTGTTTCTAATTTGAGATTAGATGATTTTTTTTGCAATGTATCGCTAAAGATGAGTTATTGAAGGTTTGTATTGTTTTGCACATATTAGTGAACCTATAAATAAAATGCTAACCAACCTAATAAATACTCATCCAACTAAAGTGCAACTAATGTGAAATTTATGTGCGCACACATCCTTAATAAAGAATAATATAATTGAATTAAAATAGCAAATGTCACAAATCAAAATCAAAGTCTTCTCCTTCGTTACCATCTTCATCTCTTAGTCGTCTTTATCTTCATTATCCTCATCATCATTCTCAGCATATTCCTTTCATCGATCTTAAATTGACCCAATTGTGATTTTTCAATTTCATTGATAAAAACCTCTTCATCAGATCGTGTACGACAGTAAGTGATCTTCTTTTGTCAGGATCCCCGGCGAAATCAGAATCCACAAAACCAATCAAAGTGTCACTATTTTTCCCAAACTCCAAACAAGTATTTGAAGTACCTTTCAACTATCTGAGAATCCATTTCATAGCCGGCCAATGCTCTTTTCCAGGACAAGACATACACCTGCTAACCACACTGATTGCTTGTGAAATGTCTGGATGTGTACAAACCATCGCATACATAATACTGCCGACTGCACTAAATAAGGAACCCGTGCCATAAAACCTTCTTACTCACCTGATTGTGGTGACTGAGCACATGAAAGTCGAAATGACTTGCAAGAGGAGTACTCACAGGTTTAGCATTTTTCATGCTAAATTTCTCCAAAACTTTCTCAAGGTAATGCTTTTGGGTCAGGAACAATTTCATAACTCCTCAATCTCTCTTGATTTCCATGCCAAGAATCTTCTTAGCTGCTCTCAAATCTTTCATCTCAAATTCACTACTCAACTGTGCCTTCAGGTTAAGTATGAATTTCTACAGAACTCTTGGCAGCAATGAGCATGTCATCAACATAAGGTATCAAATAAATGAAAGAATCATCATTTTATTTCCAGAAATAGACAGAATTGTCATACATGCTCCTTTATGACCCAACATAAAGGAATCAAACCTCTTATACTACTGTCTTGGGGACTGCTTCAATCCGTACAAAGATTTCTTTAGCAAGCAAACATGGTCTTCTTTTCTTTCAACTTCAAATCCCTAAGGTTGCCTCATATAAATTTGTTCTTCAAGTTCACCACATAGGAAAGCTGTCTTGACATCAAGTTGCTCTAATTCCAAATCATACATGGCAATTTAGGCAAGCAAAACATGAATAGAGCTATGTTTAACAACAGGTGAAAACATATCATTGAAATCAATATCATGTACCTGACTATAGCCCTTTGCAACCAATCGTACTTTATACCTTGACCTTCCTTCTTCTTAAAGACCCATTTGCAATCAATAATTTTCATACCTAAAGGAAACCGGCTTCACAAGAACCCAAGTTTTATTTTTATAGAAAGACTCAATTTCTTCATTCATAGAGACCAACCACTTAGCTGAATTATGACAAGAAACTGCTTCAAAGTAGGTGGAAGGCTCACCAACTCCATTCGTTTCTTCAGTAACTGACAAAGCATATGCAACTAAATTTGCATATCATTGCGGTGGTCGAATCTCCCTCCTTGGTCTATCCTTGGCAATAGAATGCTCCTCCTCATCTGGTTCTTCTTCAATAGATTTTGATTCATCTACTGAATTTTTCTGACTGGAAGAGGCTATCTGAGATGGACTAGAACTACCAAACTCTAGCTCCACCTGCTTCTGTGTATTATCATCTATATCTAAACTACAAGAACTAGAAGACTCCTTTTTCAAAGATAACATAGAAAGTTCATCAAATTTAACATCTCTACTAATTACAAAATTTGGGGACTTGGGATCAAGACACCATAATCTGTAGCCTTTCACCCCAGAAGCATAACCAAGGAAAATGCACTCTTTTTAGCTCTAGGCTCTAATTTCCCATCATTCACGTGCATATATGCTGGACACCCAAAAACTTTCAAATCAGAGTAATTAGTAGGAGTACCTGACCAAACTTCTTCAGGAGTCTTGATATCAATAGCTGCAAAAGGAGCTCGGTTGATACTATGACAAGCTGTAGAGATCACCTCTGCCCAAAAGTCCTTTGTCAACCCTGCATTAGAGATCATACAATGGGATCTTTCCAAAAGAGTTCTATTCATACGTTCTGCCACACCATTTTACTGAGGCGTCATCCTAACTGTATGGTGCCGAACAATTCCTTCATTTTTGCAAAATTCATTGAATTCGCCTTCACAAAATTCCATACCATTATCTGTTCTAAGCCGCTTGATCTGTTTACCTGTCTGTTTCTCAATCAAAACTTTCCACTGCTTGAAAGTTAGGTAAACATCATCTTTATGTTTCAAAAAGTAAACCCAAACTTTTCTTGAATAATCATCAATGAAAGTCAACATATATCTGTTTTGAGCACCATCCTTAGATGGAACACGAGCTCGCCCCCAAAGATCAGAATGGATATAATCTAAAGTACCTTTTGTCCTGTGGATTGTTGTGAATTGAAGCTAACTCTCTTCTGCTTCCCGAAAATACAATGTTCACAAAAATCCATTACTAAGGTACTCTGCCCACAAAGAAGTCCTGTTTTGCTCAACATAGTCAAGCCTTTCTCGCTCATGTACCCCAAACGCATATGCCATAATTTGGTGATATCAGAATCAGACAAAGATGATAAAGAGATTGGTGTGGAACCTGTGACAGTAGAACCCTGCAAAATGTACAAAATACCATACCTATAAGCTTTCATAATAACAAGAGCACCCTTACAGACTTTCATAACTCCACCTTCACATGTATAATTGCACCCAAGAGATTCTAAGGTGCCTAAAGAGATGAGATTCTTTTTCAAATCAGGAACATGTCTAACATTAGTGAGTGTCCTCACAATACCATCATGCATTTTAATTCGCACTGTACCCTTACCAACAACATCACAAACGGGATTATTGCCCATCAAAACAATTCCACCATTACAAGATTAATAAGTGGAAAATAAATTCCTATTGGGACACATGTGATAAAAGCACCCCGAATATAAAATCCACTCATTTTTAGACCTTGTTCTATTATCAGTGACAACGAAAATATTTCCATCACTCTCATCAGCTGCAACGCTAGCCTCGGTAGTAACATTGTTTTTCTGGTTAGATTTCTCCGTATGCTTATCTTTATTTTTCAACTTGAAGCATTCGGATTTAATGTGCCCCTTTTTATGACAATAATTGCATACCATATTTTTATGTCTGGATTTAGATCTAGATTTTGATTTACTACTGCCAAAGTCTTTTCTTTCAGATCTACCCCTAGCTACCAAGCCTTCAGCTTGGTTTTCACCAATTTTCCCAGTTATATCCCTATCAATTTGCTTTTTAGATTTTAAAGCAGATTTAATTTCACGATACGAGATTATTTCTTTACCATAAGATATCATAGTATCACGAAAGTGTTTAAATAATAGGGGAAGAGAACATAACAACAAAAGGGCTTGATCCTCATCATCAATTTTCACATTTATATTCCCCAAATCCATAACAATGGAATCAAATTTATCAAAATGTGAGAGTATAGATGTACCTTCAGTCATCTGAAGCATGTAAAGGGTTTGCTTTAAATACAGCCAATTCTCAATTGTGTTCTTCATAAACAAAGTTTTCAATTTATCCCACATACATTTGGCTGTCGTCTCAGTAGCGACCTCCCTTAAAACCTCATCAGAGAAATTTAGGATAATATCTGATCTAGCCTTTTTATCAAGGTCCTCTAAATCCTCCACCGACATCTTCTCTGGCTTTTTCTCCACTCCATGAAGCGCTATGTCCACACCATCTTGGATCAGGATAGCCTTCATCTTGAGCTGCCACATCCCGAAGTGACACTCGGGTCAAATTCTCTACATGGGTCTTTGTTATCGTCATAATGTCTCAAAACTTTAATCTTGATGTCTGGAAGCTCTGATACCAGTTTGCTAGGACGTGTCCCAAGAAATTGACAAAAGTTTGAGACCAATCCAAAACAAACGATAACCAATAATAAAAGAGAAAATAAAAGAGAGACACTAGATTTACGTGGTTCGGTCGAAAGACCTACGTCCATGGGCGAAGGCGCGCAAATTTTACTATATGAGAAGAATACAAAAGCTTTAGGAGAATGCTCCTAAACCCACAAAAGCACTAGTACAAAAACACAAGGAAAGCTAGAATAAAGACAAAAGGCTTAATGACCAACAAGGCCCAATAGCCCACTAAGCTGTCTTATGTTTAGTGCTTGGTACATAAAACCCAAAGTCTAAGGTCTCTATTTATAAGACCAAGGCTACGTAACTCTCCTTAAAATTAATCAATATGGGACAAAAGCCACATAACACACACTCGTTCCCAAATTTCATTACCAGCAACCTCAACAATGGTGGGGCTATTTCAGCCCTATATTTGGTGAAATACTTCTTATTGTACTTTCTCCTGAAAAGATGATTTGTGGGTAAAAACTATCTGTGACAATAAAAGTAGCAGGCTTTCCTATCATACTTCAACTTGAAAACCTTCGACCTCACATGTATACGAGATAACCGATAAAGCCTATTGTATTCCGTCCGAATAGCTTTCCAGTTGTAGGGTAATTGTTAACCATCCATAGGAGGGCAATCCTTATACGAAATAAATCCCCACTGCAAACATCCTTCGTAGAGTGCATCTTGGTACTACAATTACCCCAACTCTTCTTTCAACGGTTGTAGGTACGCGTCGATCAATTTCTTCAAATTTCGGAGGTAGGTATATTAGGTATCAAAAACATGTGTGGTGTCTTCATACATATACAACAAGAAGTTGGAGTGAAGATATCCTACTAGCTTTAATATGTTTTTTTTTTCTTTCCAAATTTACGAAATGGGACAAATTCATTTGCACATTGTCCTAGGTATAGCTAGAAGCCTCCCTCATAAAATCTTGATGCATCATCCATGACATCTTTGATCAAATTATTTCCATGACTCTGCATTTGAAGGGTAACAAAGCCTTTTTCTTTTTCATGATTTGTGCACCATGTCATTTACAATCTGTCACTTGGGATGCATGCATTCGTTGCAATCTAGGTATCAAAGGGAGATAGAACAAGCAGTTGAACAATCTAGGCTTCCATTTATGACGCCTTTTGGCCTTGTACTTAGAAAGACGACAAAGCTTGCAAAAGTTTCCATCCTCGGCATCATTCTAGCACTCCTTGCATCTATCTAGGCAAACACGTATTCTCCTCACTTGAAGCCCTAAATTTCTGACAAACTTCTTTATATTGCAGAAATCAACAGGTAGTTTGTTGTCCACCAACATGGCCTCACACATCAAACTATCTACAAATTGAAGCAATTCTGAGGTATGCTATTATCGTCCTTAATATTAGAATCCTCAAAGTGATGATAGTTGAGAGTGCAACGTACCCACAGCGGTTCATCTAAATTCTTCAAAAGATCCCAGAACCGATCAATGTGAGAGAGTTTCTTTGTTTCAGACACCTGTAAATGTTTCTTGGCAGGCACATATATACATACATACATATATATATATATATGTATGTATGTATATATGTGCATATATATTTATGTACATATCTATGTATATATATAAATATACATATATATATACATATATGTAAATAAATATATATATATCTGTGCACGTATATATATATATATATACATAAATAAATAAATATATATATATATACATATCTACATTTACAAGTATGTGTGCATTTGTATATATATCTGTGTATATATATACATATATATAGACACACACACACATGTACATACACATGTACATATATATATATATATATGTATGTATATGTATATGTGTACAGATATATATATATATATACATATATATATATATATACATACATATATATGCGCACACGCACACATATATACATATACATGTATATACTTGTACATATGTATATATATATGTGTGTGTGTGTGTCTATATGATGTACACGCGTATATATATACACATACACATGCACATATATACACATATAAACATATATATATATATATATATATATATATGCACATATATATAAATATATATGTACATATATATATCTGTACATGTATATATTTATATATATGTGTGTGTGTGTGTACGTGTGTACATGTATATATATATATATGTTTATATGTGTATGTATGTGTGTGTGTGTGTATATATATATATATATACACACACATATACATACACATACAAACATATATATATATATATATATATATAGAAAGATAGAGAAGAGTTAATATGGCCTCGTTCTAGTTTGAGATAGTCTTTTAAAACATAGAATTTTTATCTGGAATAAAAGGAGGTTTGTTTGGAGAAGAAGGTGATGGTTGATTAATACAAGTCTTATCATGAGTTTTTGGAACTAGTACTTTAGGTTGATTTAAACTGCAACTATGAAGCAGGTTCTTTGTAAGAACCACTTGTCATCCTTAAAGGATACTTGGAGTAATTCCTCAAGGCCTACTTTCATTTGGTGGACTAGGTAAAGCTGGAAAAGTAGAAGAGTTTTGAATAAAATGTTGGTATGGAGTATTTGGTCTGGGAGAATTGGCAACTAATGGTCTAACACTAGTTGTTCTTATTCATCTTGAATCCATGTCCCTATAAAAATTCTCTAGTAAGAAATCTGGAATTGAATTCTCCTCACCTTTAATATATTCAATTTGAAAGTCAACATTTGAGAATAAAGCTTGCCATCTTGCAAAAATTTGTTTAGAAACCAAAATTTTAACATCTTTTTCTAGAACATCTTTTGCAGCTTTACAATCAATATGGAGTAAAAATGTTTTATTTATTCAACCATCTTGAAACTTGGAAATGCATAATAGTATAGATAAAATTTCCTGTTTTATAATAGAATAGTTCATTTGAGAACAATCCATACACTTGAATAAAAACAAACAATTTTTTCTTATTATCTATCTATACCCTATGCCTGATAAGAAGCATAAGTTTCGATTAGCATAGAAGCATCTGGATGAGGAATTCCTAGACAAGGTAAATTAATAACAAGTTTTTTAAGTTTCTTTACTATCTCTGTATGTTCTTGACTCCAACTAGGAGAATTTTTTTTAAGTCTCTAGTATAAAGATTCACATATCTGTCTAAAATTTTGCATAAAATCTGCTATATAATTTAGACACTCCAGAAATCTTTATAATCGGTTCTTGTCTTTTATCTCCTCTGGAAATTTAGAAGAAAACTCTAAAGCTCTACAAATAGGTATATAATTTCCTTGATGTAGGTCATGTCCTAAAAATCTAATATTAGTTTGGAATAACTTTATTTTACTTTTAGATAATACTAATCCATTTATTCTAGCCAACGATATTTTTGCCCCTTTAAAAATATATTTTATTCCAGAAACTCCAAGAAAAACTCAACAATGTTGTGAATTCATTTCTGATAGATACCAAGTCTGCAATTATAGAGCATATTCTGGATAATGAAGAAGGAAGAAAGAAAATATTTGTAAGCGGTAGAGATTCTAACATATTTTACACATATTCTAAGCTAAAAAATATTAAAAATTTTAAGACCTTCTGATTGGCCAAATTCAAATCATAATAATCCAGTTTCCTTTACTAAAGAATGGATTCCGATCTTTACTTATTTTGACTACATCAAAGTATGGTATAACACTATGCTTTGTAGACCAATTAATCATTCTTGGTTTATCCAATTTGACAAGAGTGTTATGAATTTTCCAAGATGGTTCTACGAGAGGTGGGAAGATTTTGGCGATAATGCTCAAATTCTATCTCCCAATTACTACGAAGAATATGAAAAATTTTGCCAAGCTATGGGGAAGAGAGAATTGAGTGATCTGTTATTTCACTTCACTTCTTTAATAAAAATAAACTTCCTTATATTATGGCGTGGAATTTTAATAAGTCAAATGTGAATGGATTTCCTGTATTAGCAAGAGAATTTAGAATAAAATGGTCGAAAACATTTAAAGACAAAGAAGGATGCTTTTCTAGCAATATTCAATTAGAATTCCTTATCACTAAAAGCAAAATCCAATGCATGATGGCATCTAGTATGACAAGAGAAGAATTCAAAAAACAGCTACAAGATGCATTGCGTCAAATTTCTACTGAAGATGAAGAAAAAGAAACTTTTTCTAAAGCAGCTAAAGAAGAACAAGACCCATATTACGACAATGAAGATGACTGTTGTGGAATCTTCTCTGCTATTTCATAAAGTAACCGACATCAACATGACTATTCAAAGACAAACACGTGACTCAAAAGGAGAAATTTACAGCTTTCAAATTTCAATAATTGCACAGAACTCCAATAATTGTATTAAAAGCTTTTTTTTATGTCAAATCTAGATAAGGCCATTGTCGGTCATTCTATGTAAATTATTGTACTAAAGGAACTATTCAAGATTCCTTATTTGCCTATTTAAATGGTACTTGTATTCAAGTAAGGGTAGAGTGAAGATAGTTCCGCTGTGTATTAGATAAATTTTTTAGTGAACTTGTTTATTGCCTTCTTCAAGTAAGTTTTCAATGCATTTTAATGTTTAAATAAAATTGTTGAATTTTATTCAAGTTATATATATATAGTAGAATTTTAGCTATATATTAGCTAATATAGCTAAGATTTCTAACATTAATATAGCTAAAATATTAGAATTATAAAACTTTTATATATATATATATATAATTTTTTTTTATATCATTGACCCTTATATTGCTTATCCCTACTTATAATTCTAATCCTGGGTTTACATTTGTATCAGAACCAGTCGGTATTAATTTTATTTTACTTCATAAAGAAAGTTTTATTAATTTAATGCTCTTTTAAAGTCTAATCATCTTACCAAAGTGTAACGTTGGTCAACCTAGGAAGCGTTGGTCAACCCGTAAGACAAAGAGAGAAACCTAGGGTGGCCCTGTTATGTGCTCTCGATACATTAGGAAAGATAAGAAGATTAAAAAGAATCTAAATTAATCATGGCTGGAATTTATTAAATAGAATAGGATCAAGAAAACTAACTGAAACCCGTATCGATCCAGAAAGTAGTTCTCTTTCTACTATTAATGAAATAGAAGTCAATATAGCAAAAATAGAACAAAAATTACAAAATTGGTCTATTCCAAAACAAAAAATTAGTACTTTATACGAAAAAGGAACTTTTGATTTTCTTCAAGATTATTCTATCCAAACATCTGAATCTACAATACCTATTTCTATGAAACATTATATCTCTATGTTCGCCAAAATCATTAGCTCATCATAGGAGAAATAATTACAAATTTATACATATAGGATGTGTTCAAGTTGCTATTAAACATTTAATGAGATTAGGATTAGATAACCCAATATTATTATGTCTTAGAGATGCAAGGCATTTAAACATTTCAAATTCTTTGTTAACAGTATTAGAATCAAATTTAGAAAATGCTCTAATATATTTTAATTGTTATCCAAATTTTTCATTAGATTTAAATGATCCGAATGTATTTCTAACATCATTAACCTTAAATATTCAAACTAAAAGTATTAAATTTACTAATATTTCAAGACCATAATGTTCTTGTTTACAGAATATATTACAAAAAAATAAAAACTACAGTTAATCCAAAAGCTATAAAATGTTCTCCTAGAGGAGAAACACTCTCATTTGAAGCAAACTTGAATCATTCAAATATACATATTCCAAAAAGATTAGAATGGGATAAAATTATGAACTCTTCGAAATGGAATTTTTTTGATATAATTCCTACTAAATCTATTCCTCGACCTCAAAGTACTGTTTCCAATATAGTAAAATTTTCTGATGGTTCAGTTGAAATGCAATTTGACATACCATCTGCTTTTGCCCCTGAGAGCGCATCTACCTCATCTATTCCAACCACTATTCATGAAAAACCAGATGAAAATGACAAAGATACTTCTAGTAAAATAGAAATACATAGTGTAGATTTTACTCCTAACATTCCTAAACCTATATATCAAAATGTAAAAGTGAATTCTACTAATCCTCCTACTTCACTAACAAGATCTCAAATATTTTTTGATGAACAAGTTTTAATGATTTCTTCAGAATTCAAATTAGACAAAGATTTATTAAGAAAATATGTTTTTAGTGAAGAAATAGTAAAAAAAGAAAATGGTTCTTTGAAAACTTTGATGAAAATCAACAAAAAGAAATAAGATCGCAATATTATATAGATTTAGAAAGAGTAAAATTAAATATAGATTTTTTAAATGGTTTGAAATTTATTGTAGTAATAAGAAAATAAATAATACTTTTATTAAACCATATTTAGGTGTCACTTCAAAAGAGTGGACCACATCCTCCTCTCAAAAAATTAACTCTCCTTTTCCTCCTGTAGAAGAAGTAAAATTTGAATATAGAGGAAATATTATTATAGTATCTCATATTAAAATAAGTGATCCTAATACTCTAGCAAAAAATCAAACAATAAAAGATTTAGATAAAATATATAAACAGAATAATTGTACAAATCAAGTTAATACATATTAAATACAATGTCTTCTCATTTGATAGAAATAGAAAAAGAAATTAAGCTCCCATAAGTCTTCAATCTCCTTTTCAAAAACCTCCATATCTTTCTCCAAATTAACCCCCATTTAAGCCTTTTGAATTACTAGAGAAAAAATACTCATGTATTAAATAAAGACAAAAAGTTAATAGATGAAATAGTAGAAAAACTAAAAAGTTTAGACGTAGATCAAAAATCTAAAAAGGATGAAAAACAAAAGAATCAAGTTGCAATCATAAGTCAAGAAGAAAAGGAAGAAATTCAAACAAATAAAATTACGAAAGGCGGTATTAAAAATGATAAAATACCATGGCAAAAGAATTTTTATTCAACAGCATCGTTTCTAGATATGCAATTTTGAAGAAAGACATACGATATCTTTATCTCAACATAATGGTGAAAGAATTTGTGAATGGAATCTTGATCGATAAACTAATCATCAAATGTAAAACACTATTTAAGAAATGTAATGTGTCGCTATAGGAAGTAATAATCAAATAATAACAATTCAAAATACTCAACTTGCTAGTACTAGTGGAGTTAAAGATGCAATTCCAACATTATTATGTGCATTAACAAAGCACTTTATCGGTGAACCACAAAATTTTCAAGAAAGAAGTTCAAAAATACTAGCCAGTCTTAATTGTCCAAAATTACATAATTTTAGATGGTATAAAGATGTTTTTCTTAATAAAGTATTTCTCAGAACAGATTGTAAACATGCTTATAGGAAAGAAAGATTTAGAGTTGAATTACCAAAATTATTTGTAGAAAAGTTGAGACAAAAGATAAGAGATCAATATAATGGAAAAATACCTTATGCTAACTTACTTATGAAGATCTAATCAACTATGTTAATGCAGAAGCTTTAGCTTTATGTACTGATTTAAAACTTAAAAGTCAACTTAAAGAGACCATAAACAAGCTAAGAATGAACTAGGTTCATTTTGCAAAGATTTTAGTTTTGAAAAACTATCTGATGTTCCTCTCTCTAGTAAATTAAATGTTCTAAAAAATATTCGAAGTCCAGAACAAATTATGGATCTAAGTCTAAAACAGTCTTCCTCTTATCATAAACCTACATATTCTAAATCAAAATATAAGTCCAAAACATCGCCTTATTTAAAATCCAAATCATCAAAGTATAGTAAAAAATTTAAATCTTCATCAGCCTCTAATCTAGTATGTTGGAAATGTGGTACAGTAGGACATACTGCCAAATTTTGTGATGCTAGAAAAAGAATATCTTTATTAGAACTAGAAGAAGAAACTAAAGACAAAATATTAAATATATTAAACGAAGAAGTATTAGAAGAAAGCACTTTGAAGAAGAAATAGAAGATATTAATGTTATTCAAGAAGAATCATCTGAACATGAAGAAAATGAATCTGAGCTTTCTGATTGCAGTTACGTAGGAATTTTTTCTTGTTCTTATCAATCTATTAACGTTATATCAAGCCGAAATAAAAAAAAAATTCTTTGATTTGAGAGATCAAAATAGAAGATGCAGAGACAAAGAGAGAACATTTATTAAAATTAAGAGACATAGTAATACAAGCAGAAAAATCTCAAGTAGAGCCTTTTAACTTGAAGAAATATTCAAGCGGCTTACAAAACCTTCATAAACCTCTATTCAAGATTTACAAGATGAAATAAATCAAATTAAAAAAGATATAAAAATTTTGCAACAAGAAAATGTAGAAATAAAATTTTCTCTCCTATTAGTAAAATTATAAATTGAAGCAAAAAACCAAAATAAACTGTCCACTTCTCACGAAAATATGGGTAAATAATTTATTACAATTATATCTAGAATAAAATTTCAAAAATTTTATGTTCCTATTAATCTTAATATTAAAAAAGAATTTTCTATAAATTTAATAGATTTAATAGAATTAAGAGCTGACCAAAACTATATTAGTGAAGGATTAATTCCTACTACGTATTATGAAAGAACATCAGAAAAATTATACTCTGCAAGTGGCGAACAATTAGATATTATCTAATAATACAAATTATATGAAACACTTATTTGTAATCAAAATATATGCTTTAGAAATTCATTCACTCTAATTAATAATTTAGCCCAAGATGTTATTCTAGGAACTCCATTTATTACTCAAATATATCCATTTTTAACTGATGAAGAAGGAATAAGAACAGAAATACAAAGTCAAGTTATTCATTTCCCCTTTATCCATTCCCCAACTTCTAGAAGATGTTAGTTTATTAAAAAGATATACAATTTCTCAAATAAACAATATTCAACAAGAAAATAAATATATAGAAATAATTAAAAATCATTCTATTAATTGACACAAAAAATAAGTTAAATTTTTAAAGGAATAAATAAAGTAGGAAAGAATAAATAAACAATTAGAGGATGAAAAAATTAAAATAAAATTTTTTGAATTCATTGAATTATTAGAAGAACAAGTTCGTTCAGATTTACCTAATGCTTTTGGGATAGAAAACAACATATAGTAAAATTACCTTATATTAAAGAATTTAATATAAAATGAGAAAAATATTCCTACCAAAGCTAGACCTATTCAAATGAATCATCAATTAATGGAATATTACAAGAAAGAAATTAGTGAATTACTTAAGAAGAAATTAATTAGACCTTCGAAATCTCCTTGGAGCTGTTTAGTCTTTAATGTAAATAATCAAGCTGAGATAGAGAGAGGAGGTCCAAGATTAGTTATAAATTATAAACCCTTGAATAAAGTATTAAAAAGCATAAGATATCCAATTTCAAATAAAAGAGATTTATTTAAAAGAACATTTAGAGCAGTAACCTATTCAAAGTGGTTTTTGGCAAGTTCAAATTGATGAATATGATAAATATAAAATAGCTTTTACAATATCATTTGGGCATTACGAGTGGAATGTAATGCCATTTGCGTTAAAAAACTGCACTATCAGAATTCCAAAATAATGTGAATATCCATATTCCACTTTTTCTATAGTATATATAGATGATGTTTTAATATTTTCTGAATCTATTTATCAACATTTCAACATAAAAATTTTAAATACATTCTTACAAGTCATTAAGAAAAATGGATTAGTATTACCCAAAATTAAAATGAAGTTATTCCAAACTAATATTAGATTTTTAGGACATGAGCTACATCAAGGAATTATAAACCTATTTGTAGAGCTTTAGAGTTTTCTTCTAAATTTCCAAATGAGATAAAAGACCAGAACCGATTTCAAAATTTCTTGGATGTCTAAATTATATATCAGATTTTATGTCAAATCTTAGAAAAATATGAGAACCTTTATACTAGAGACTTTGAAAAAATCCTCCGAGTTGGAGTCAAGAGCATATAGAGACAATAGAGAAACTTAAAAAACTTGTTATTAATTTATCATGTCAAGGAATTCCTCTTCCAGATACTGTTGGCCCCAAAAGCAACCTAAGAGGGGGGGTGATTTAGGTTGTCTCTAAAAACAAACCTTTTATTGTGCCTAATAGAAATTCAAACTTTATGCACCAAATGAAAACTTAAGCACAAATGAATGTTTAATTTATTACAATAGATATTCAACAATTTAAGCTTAAAGAACAAATAAGAATATTAAGATTAAGAGAATCAAACCAAACTCCCTAGCTTCTCAAGCTTGGAGCTTGCAACTACAAAGAGCTTCTTACAAGGCAACTACCAAGTTCACAACTTGAAGTTTAACCACTAAAAGTATCTTCAAAGTAGATGAGACAATAACCCCTTGTACACAAATGAGGATCACTCTTGCTCACACTAATTTCCTTTAGTTGAGCCAAGAGTTTTACACTCACAACCTCCTTTTGTTACAATTGTTATCTCTCCACTCTTACATTTGAAGAACTCTTACACTTCTAAGCTCTTTTCACACTACCTACACTATTACAACACTTGTACCCACTATTTCTCCCAAATAGCTCAAGTATTATTTGTAATCAATGTAGAAGTCTCTTATTAATTAAATCAAACCCAGGGGTATTTATAGTTGCCAAATATCTGCTTCCAACAACTTCCCAACGGCTATTTTCTGTTTACAAACTTGGAAAACTAGCCGTTGGACCTTTCGAACGGTCGATGCAGCAAGAGTGCGTCCGAACAAACTAGCTGTTGGACCGTTCGGACGGCCGCTGCTAAATCCTGCGTCCGACACTGCGTCCTTTCTCTGAGGTTATTCGTTCGGACGTCCGAGGATGCTTCAGAACATGCGTCCGATCGAAGCGAAGTCTTCTGGAAATATGATCGTACGCTGTTCTTCGTCCGAGGCTTGCTTCAAATTCTTTGTGTCGGACGATTACCATCATCCGAAGCTCTGTCATTCGGACAGTCATTTGCGTCCGTGAAGTCTTGTGGTTGTTTTGTTCGAACGATCATTTGCTTTCGAACCTTCCTGTTTTTCTGCACACTTGTTATCAAACCATTAGTATGATTTGGTTATCATCAAAACATGATTAACATAACTAGGGTTCAACAGATACTTTTATGATAGTTGAAACTAATGCATCAGACATAGGGTATGGAGGGATATTACAACAAAAATTTTCAGTAATAAAGAGAACAACTTGTTTGCTTTTATTCGGGTGTATGGATTGGTTCTCAAAAGAACTATTCTATCATAAAAAAGTAAATTTATCAATTGTATTTTGAATTTCCTAGTTTCAAGATGATTTAATGAATAAAACATTTTTACTCCGTATTGATTGTAAAGCTGCAAAAGCTGTTTTAGCAGAAGATGTTAAAAATTTGGTTTCTAAACAAATTTTTGCAAGATGGCAGGCATTACTCCCAAATTTTGACTTTCAAATTGAATATATTAAAGGTGAGGAGAATTAATTCCATATTATCCTACTAGAGCATTTTTACAGGGACATGGATTTGAGAAGAATAAGAGCAACTAGTGTTACACCATCAGTACCCAATTTTCCTAGACCAAATACTCCATACCACTTTTTATTCAAAACCCTCATACTTTTCCAGCTTTACCAAGTCCCATAGATGAAAGTAGACCTACAGGAATTACTCCAAGTCCTTTAAGGATGACAAGTGATTCTTACAAAGAGGAACCTGCTTTTTATTTAGGAACAGTTCAAAATTAATCCAAAGTACTAGCTCCAAAAACTCCTGATAAGACTTCCATTAATCAACCATCATCTTCTTGTACAAATAACCCTCCTTCTATTCCAGACAAAAGTTCTTATCTTTTAAAAGACTATCTCAAACCACTTGTCTTCCTAGAACAAGGCCATATCAACCTCACTTTTAAAGAGTTAATTGAAATCTTTTTTTTTCCAGCCACCGATATTTTTGTCCCTTCAAAAAATTATTTTATTCCAGAAACTCCCAGAAGAACTCAACAATATTATGAATTCATTTTGATAGATACCAAGTATCTGTTTAGAGCATATTCCAGAAGATGAAGAAAGAAGAAAGGAAAGAATTGCAAGCGGTGGAGATTCCAACATATTTTACACCTATTCTAAGCTAAAAATATTAAAAATATTAAGACCTTCTGATTGGCCAAATTCAAATTATAATAATCCAATTTCCTTTACTAAGCAATGGACTCCTCTATTTGTATCATTAATTATTTTGATTGCATCAAAGTATGGTATAACACTATGCTTTGTAGACCATTTAATCATTACTGGTTTATCTAATTTGACAAGAGTGTCACGAATTTTCCAAGATGGTTCTACGAGTGGTGGGAAGATTTTTGTGCTAATGCTCAAATTCTACCTCCCAATTACTACGAAGAATATGAAAAATTTTGCCAGGATATGGGGAAGAGGGAATTGAGTGATCCTGTTATGTCACTTCAATTCTTTAATAAAAATGAACTTTCTTATATTATGGCATGGAATTTTAGTAAGTCAAATATCTGTGGACTTCCTGTATTGGTAAGAGAATTAAGAATAAAATGGTGGAATACAGTTAAAGACAAGAAGGATGCTTTTCCAGCAATATTCAATCAAAATTCTTTACCGCTAAAAGCAAAATCCAAAGCATGATGGCATCTAGTATGACAAGAAAAGAAGTCAAACAAAAACCTACAAGATGCATTGAGTGAAATTTCTTCTGAGTTAGATGAAGAAGAAAATAAACTTTTTCCAAAGCAGCTAAAGAAGAACAAGACCCATATTACAACAACGAAGATGACTGTTGCGGTATCTTATCTAATATTCCATAAAGCAACCGACATTAGCATGACCATTCAAAGACAAACATGTGATTCAGAAGGACGAGTTTACAGCTTTCAAATTTCAATAATTGCACAAAACTCCAATATATAATTGTATTAAAAGCTTTTCTTTATGTCAAATCTAGATAAGGCCATTGTCGGCCATTCTATGTAAATTATTGTGCTAAAGGAACTATTCAAGATTCCTTATTTTCCTATTTAAAGGGTACTTGTATTCAAGTGAGGGTAGAGTGAAGATAGTTCCTTAGATAAAATTTTGAGAGAACTTGTTCACTGCCTTCTTCAAGTAATTTTTCAATGTAATTTAATGTTTAAATAAAATTGCTAAATTTTATTCAGGTTATATATATACAGTTAAATTTTGGCTATATTAATATCCTTCGCTATTTAGCTTGATGCATATGAGCTAATATAACAGAGATTTCTAATATTAATATAGCTAAAATATTATATTATAAAACTTTTATACATATATCATATTGACCTTTATATTGCTTATCCCTACTTATAATTCTTTTCCTGGGTTTACATTGGTATCAGAGCCAGTCAGTATTAATTTTATTTTAATTAACAGAGAAAGCTTTATTAATTTAATCCTCCTTTATAGTCTAATTATCTTAACTAAGTGTAGTGTTGGTCAGCCTAGAAAGTGTTGGTCAGCCTGTAAGACAAGGAGAGAAGTCAAGGGTGGTCCCGTTAGGTGGTCCCGATACATTTGGAAAGATAAGAAGATTAAAAAGAATCTAAATTAATCATGGCTAATTTGTTAAATAGAATAGTATTAAGAAGACTGTCTGAATCTAGTATAGATCCAAAAAGAAGTTCTCTTTGTACTATAATGTTGAAATAGTATAGCTAAAATAGAACAAAAATTACAAAATTGGTCTATTCCAAAACAAGAAATTAGATGAACTTTCCACGAAAAAGGAACTTTTGATTTTCTTCAAAATTATTCTATCAAAACATTTGAATCTACAATACCTATTTCTATGAAACATGATTCTATATCTCTATTTTCACCACAATCTTTAGCTCATCATAGGAGAAATAATTACAAATATATATATATAGGATGTGTTCAGGTTGCTATAAAACCTTTAATGAGATTAGGATTAGATGTCCCGAAATGATTATGTCTTAGAGATGCATGACATTTAAACTTTTCAAAATCTTTATTAGCAGTATTAGAGTGGAATTTAGAAAATGCTCCAATATATTTTCATTGTTATCCAATTTTTTTGTTAGATTTAAATTATCCAAATGTTCTAGCAGCATTAACCTTAAATATTCAAACTAAAAATATTGAATTTACTAATATTTCAAGACAATTAGTTCTTGTTTACAGAATAAATTACAAAGTAATGAAAATTACGGTTAATCCAAAAACTATAAATTGTTCTCCTAGAGGAGAAAACACTCTTAGTTGAAGCAAATTTAAATCATTCAAATGTACATAATCCAAAAAGATTAGAATGGGATAAAATTACAAACTCTTCAAGATGGAATTTTTTTTGATATAATTCATGCTAAATATATTCCTTGACCTCAAAGTACTATTTCCAATATAGTAAAATTTTTAGATGGTTCAGTTGTAATATAATTCGATAAACCATTTGCTTTTGCCCCGATAGAGCATTTACCATATCAATTCCAACCACTATTAATGAAAAAGCAGATGACAATGACAAAGATACTTCTAGCAAAAAGAAACGCATAGTGTAGATTTTACTCCTAACATTCCTAAACCTATATATCAAAATGCAGAAAATTCTACTAGTCCTCCTTCACGAACAGGATCTCAAATGCATTAGATGAACAAGTTTTAATGATTTCTTCAGAATTCAAATTAGATAAAGATTTATCAAGAAAATATTTTTTACTAAGGAAATAGTAAAAAATGAAAATGGTTCTTTGAAAGTCTTTGATATAAAATCAACAAAAAGAAATAAGAGAGAAATATTATAAAGATTTAGAAAGAGTAAAATTAAATATAGATTTTTTTAAATGGTTTGAAATTTATTGTAGTAATAAGTAAATAGATAATTCTTTTATTAAACCATATTTAGGTGGCATTTCAAAAGAATGGAGCACATCCTCTTCTCAAAAAATTAACTCTCATTATCCTCTTGTAGAAGAAGTAAAATTTGAACATCAAGTAAATATTATTATAGCATCTCCTTTTATAATAAGTGATCCTAATAATCTAGAAAAAAAACCCAACAATAAAATATTTAGATAAAATATATAAATAGAATAATTATTCAAAACAAATATTAAATACAATGTCTTCTCATCTGATAGAAATAGAAAAAGAAATTAAACTCCCATAAGTCTTCAATCTCCTTTTCAAAAATCTCCAGATCCTTCTACAAATGAACCCTTATTTAATCCTTTTGAATTACCGGAGAAAAATACTCCTGTATTTATTGAAATAAAGATAAAAAGTTAATAGATGAAATAGAAAAAAGACTAAAAAGTTTAGAAGTAGATCAAAAATCTAAAAAGGATTAAAAACAAAAGAATCAAGTTACAATCATAACACAAGAAGACAATTTAGAAAAGGAAAAAATTCAAATATAGAAAATTACCAACGACAATATTAAAATGATCAAATACTATATAGAAAGAATATTTATTCAAAACCATCGTTTCCAGATATGTAATTTGAAGAAAGACTATACCTTTATCTTGATATAATGGTGAAGGAATTTGTGAATGGAATCTTGATGGACAAACATATAATCAAATGTATAACACTATTTAAGAAATGGGAATGTATGCTACTGCCTACAAACCTAAGGGAAATACAGATCATCAAAGTGAAAATCTTTTAATTCCAGGATTTACTGGTCATTTAAAAGGATAATGGGACAATTATTTAACTGAAGAGGAAAGAAATTATATATAAAATGCAGTAAAAAATGTAGTCCCAATGATAACAAAATTTTTAGGAAATAATAATCAAATAATAAGAACTCAAAATACTCAATTTTCTAGTACTAGTGGAGTTCAAGATGCAATTCCAACATTATTAGGTGCATTAACTAAACATTTTATCGGTGAACCTCAAAATTTTCAAGAAAAAAGTTCAGAAATACTAGTCAATCTTACGTGTCCAAAATTAAATGATTTTAGATGGTATAAAGATATTTTTCTTAATAAAGTATTTCTTAGAATAGATTTTAATCATGCTTATTGGAAAGAAAGACTTATAGTTGGATTACCAAAATTATTTGCGAAAAAGTTGAGAAAGAAGATAAGCGATAAATACCATATGCTAAACTTACCTATGGAGATCTAATCAAGTATGTTAATGCAGAAGCTTTAACTTTATGCAATGATTTAAAACTTAAAAGTGAACTTAAAAGAGACCATAAACAAGCTAAGAAAGAACTAAGTTCATTTTGTAAAGATTTTGAGTTTGAAAAACTATATCCTGTCCCTCTAGTAAAATTAAACATTCTAAAAAATATTCAAAGTCCAAAACAGATTATGGATCTAAGTCTAAAACATATTCTTCCTCATATAATAAAGCTACATATTCTAAATCAAATATAAGTCTAAAACATCTCTTTATTCAAAATCCAAATCATCAAAATACAGTAAAAAATCTAAATTTTCATCAGCTTCTAATCTAGTATGTTGGAAATGCGGTATAGCAGAGCATATTGCAAAATTTTGTGATGCTAGAAAAATGATATCTTTATTAGAACAAGAAAAAGAAACTAAAGAAAAAATGTTAAATATATTAAATGAAGAAGTATTAGAAGAAAGAACTTCTGAAGAAGAAATAGAAGATATTAATGTTATTCAAGAAGAATCATCTAAATATGAGAACAAAAGGAATCTGAGCATTCTGATTGCGGTTGCGTAGGAATTTGTTCTTGTTCTTATCAGTCTATTAATATTATATCAAGCAAAAATAAAAAAATTTCATTGATTTAATAGATAAATAACAAATAGAAGATGTGGAGACAAAGAGGGAATATTTATTAATATTAAGCGACATAGTAATACAAGCAGAAAAAACTCAAATAGAATTTTTTAATCTTCAAGAAAAACTTAATGGGTTTAAAAAACCTTCAGAAATCTCTATACAAGAGTAACAAGCTGAAATAAATCAAATTAGAAAAGATATAAAAATTTTGCAACAAGAAAATATAGAAATAAAATTTTCTCTCCAATCACTATAATTACAAATTGGGCAGGAAACCAAAATAAACCTTTCACTTCTCAAAAATGGTATGTTCCTATTAATCTTAATATTAAAAGAGATTTTTTAAAAAAAAATTTAATAGCTTTAATTGATTCAGGAACTGGCAAAATTGTATTAGTGAAGGATTAATTCCTACTAAATATTATGAAAGAACATTAGAAAAATTATACTCTGCAAGTGGCGAACAATTAGATATTAAATACAAATTATCTGAAGCACATATTTGAAATCAAAATATATGTTTTAGAAATGAATTCATTCATTCTAATTAATAATTTAGCCGGAGATGATATTCTAGGAATTCCATTTATTACTCAAATATATCCATTTTTAACTGACAAAGAAGGAATAAGAACAGAAATACAATGTCAAGTTATTCATTTCACCTTTATCCATTCTCCAACTTCTAAAGATGTTAGTTTATTTAAAAGATATACAATATCTCAAATAAACAATATTCAAAAGGAAAATAAAGATATATAAATAATTAAAAAACATTCTATTAATTGACTCCAAAATCAAGTTAAATTTTTAAACGAAGAAATAAAGTATGAAAGAATAAATCAACAATTAAAAGATGAAAAAATTAAAATAAAAATTTTTGAATTTACCAAATTCTTAGAAGAAAAAATCTAAAACAATATATAGTAAAATTACATTATATTAAAGAATGTAATGAGAAAAATATTCCTACCAAATCTAGACCTATTCAAATGAATCATGAGTTAATGGAATATTAAAAGAAAGAAATCAATGATATTACTTAATAAGAAATTAATTAGACCATCAAAATTTCCTTGGAGCTATGTAGCATTTTATGTAAATAATCAACCTGAGACAGAAAGAAGAGCTCCAAGATTAGTTACAAATTATGAACCCTTGAATAAATATTAGAATGGATAAGATATCCAATTCCTACTAAAAGAGATTTATTTAAAAGAACATTCAGAGTAGTAATCTATCCAAAGTTTGATATGAAAAGTGGTTTTTGACAAGTTTAAATTGATGAAAATGATAAATACAAAACCGCTTTTACAATACCATTTGGATATTATGAAAGGAATGTAATGCCATCTGGGGTAAAAATGCACCATCAGAATTCCAAAATAATATGAATACGATATTCAATCCTAATTCTACTTTTTCTATAGTATATATAGATGATGTTTAATATTTTCTGAATCTATTTATCAACATTTCAAATATTTGAATACATTATTACAAGTCTTTAAGAAAAATGGATTAGTATTATCTAAAAGTAAATAAATGAAGTTATTCCAAACTAATATTTGATTTTTAGGACATGACCTACATCAAGGAAGTCATAAACCTATTTGTAGAGTTTTAGAGTTTTCTTCTAAATTTCTAGATGAGATAAAAGACAAGAACCAATTACAAAAATTTCTAGGATGTCTAAATTGTATAACAACTTTTATACCAAATCTTAGACAAATATGTGAACCTTTATACTAGAGACTTAGAAATAATCCTCCCAGTTAGAGTCAAGAGCACATAGAAACAGCAAAGAAACTTAAAAAACTTGTTATCAATTTACCCTGTCTAGGAATTCCACATCCAGATGCTTTTATGATAGTTGAAACTGATGCATCAGACATAGGGTAGGGGGGAATATTAAAACAAAACTTTTAGATAATGAAGAACAACTTGTTCATTTTTATTCAGGTGTATGAATTGGTTCTTAAAAGAACTATTCTATTATAAACAAAGAAATTTTATCTATAGTATTATGCATTTCCAAGTTTCAAGATGTAAATATCATTAAATAAATAAACATTTTTATTTAAGAACCAATTCATACACCTGAATAAAAATGATCAATTTACCCTGTCTAGGACTTCCACATCCAGATGCTTTTATTATAGTTGAAACTGATGCATCAGACATAGGGTACGGGGGAATATTAAAACAAAACTTTTAGATAATGAAGAACAACTTGTTCATTTTTATTCAGGTGTATGAATTGGTTCTTAAAAGAACTATTCTATTATAAACAAAGAAATTTTATCTATAGTATTATGCATTTCCAAGTTTCAAGATGATTAAATAAATAAACATTTTTACTCCGTATTGATTGTAAAGCTGCAAAAGATATTTTAGAAAAAGATGTTAAAAATTTGGTATCTAAACAAATTTTTGCAAGATGGTAGGCATTACTTTCAAATTGAATATAGTAAAGGTGAGGAGAATTCAATTCCAGATTTTCTTACTAGGGAATTTTTACAGGGACATGAATTCGAGAAGAATAAGAGAAACTAATGTTAGACCATCAGTACCCATTTCTCCTAGACCAAATACTCCATACTAACATGTTATTTGAGACCCGCCTACTTTTCCAACTTTACCTAGTCTAACAAATGAATATAAACCTGGAGGAATTACTCCAAGTCCTTTAAGGATGACTAGTGATTCTTGCAAAGAACCTACTTCTTATTTAGGAGCGTTTAACTCCAAAAACTCCTGATAAGACTTCCATTAGTCAACCATCATCTTCTTCTATAAACAACCTTCCTTCTATTCCAGACAAAAATTCTTATCTTTTAAAAGACTATCCCAAACCACTTATCTTCCTAGAACAAGACCATATTAACCTCACTTTTAAAGAGTTATTTGAAATCTTTTTTATTCCAACCATACATTTTTGCCCCTTCGAAAAATTACTTTATTCTAGAAACTCCCAGAAAAACTCAACAGCATTATGAATTCATTCTGATAGATACCAAGTCTACAATTATAGAGCATATTCGAGAAGATGAAGAATGAAGACTAAGAAAAGAATTGCAAGCGGTGGAGATTTCAACATATTTTACACCTATTCTAAGCTCAAAACATTAAAAATTTTAAGACCTTCTGATTGGCCAAATTCAAATTATGATAATCCAGTCTCCTTTACTAAACAATAGACTCCACCAATCTTTACTTACTTTGATTACATCAAAGCATGGTATAACACTATGCTTTGTAAACCATTTAATCATCCTGATTTATCCAATTTGACAAGAGTGTTATGAATATTTCAAGATGGTTCTATGAGTGGAAGGAAAATTTTGGAGTTAATGCTCAAATTCTGCCTCCCAATTACTACAAAGAATATGAAAAATTTTGCCAAGATATGGGGAAGAGTGAATTGAGTGATCCTGTTATGTCATTTCAATTCTTTAATAAAAATGAACTTCCTTATATTATGGCATGGAATTTTAATAAGTCAAATATTAAAGGACCTCTTGTATTAGTAAGAGAATTCAGAATAAAATTGTGGAACACAATTAAGAAGACAAAGAATGATGCTCTTCCAGAAATATTTAATCAGAATTCATTACTACTAAAAGCAAAATCCAAAGCATGATACCATCTAGTATGAAAAGAGAAGAATTCAAAAAACACCAACAAGATGCATTGAGTCAAATTTCTTCTGAAAATGAAGAAGAAAAGGAAACTTTTTCTAAAGCAGCTGATGAAGAACAAGACCTACATTACGACAATGAAGATGACTATTATGGAATCCTCTCTCATATTCCATAAAGTAACCGACATCAGCATGACTATTCAAAGACAAACATGTCACTACATAAGACAACTTTACAGCTTTCAAATCTCAATACTTGCACAAAACTCCAATATATAATTGTATTAAAAACTTTTCTTTATGTCAAATCTAGATAAGGCCATTGTCAGCCATTCTATGTAAATTATTGTACTAAAGGAACTATTCAAGATTCCTTATTTGTCTATTTAAAGGGCACTTGTATTCAAGTGACAGTAAAGTGAAGATAGTTCCTTCTTAGAGATAAAATTTTGAGAGAACTTGTACACTGCTTTCTTCAAGTAAGTTTTTAATGTATTTTAATGTTCAAATAAAGTTGCTGAATTTTATTCAAGTTATTCAATAATGTTTAAATATATCTTATTCTTTATGATTTTCCTTCTTTACATTTGTTTGATATTAATCAATTTGAAATATTACTACTTAATGTTTTAGAAGAGATTTCTACTAAAATATCAAATATTAGAAAATTATTATTGTCAGTTTTATTGGTAATCTTTGATAATTTATATTAAATGCCTTACTTTATCGTTTTAATTAATAGATCTTTAATATTATTACATGTTATTGAATTTCTAGATATTTTACTTGATTTGTTTATATATGTTTTACATATTTTTGATCACACTGACCCTTATATTGCTTATCCCTACTTATAACTCTATTGTTGGGTTCACATTGGTATTAGAGCCAGTCGGTATTAATTTTATTTTATTTAACAAAGAAAACATTATTAATTTAACCTTTTCATCTTCTATCTTCCTCCTTTAGAGTCTGATTATCTTTCCTATGTGTAACGTGGGTTAGCCTTGGAAGTGTTGGTTAGCCCGTAAGACAGAGAGAAGTCTAGGGTTGTCCCGTTAGGTGGTCCCGATACATTAGGAAAGATAAGAAGATTAAAAGGGAATCTAAATTAATCATGGCTAATTTGTTAAAATAGAATAGGATCAAAAAGACTGTTTGAATGCAGTATAGATCAAGAAAGTAGTTTTCTTTCGACTATTAATGAAATAGAAGTCAATATAGCTAAAATAGAACAAAAATTACAAAATTGGTCTATTCCAAAACAAGAATTAGTACTTTATATGAATTTTTTTTTTTTGATTTTCTTTAAGATTATTCTATCAAAACATTTGAATCTACAATACCTATTTCTAAGAAACATGATTCTATATCTCTATTTTCACCACAATGTTTATCTCATCATAGGAGAAATAATTACAAATTTATACATATAGGAAGTGTTCAAGTTGCTATTAATTCTTTGTAGTGAGATTAGGACTAGATGTCCCAATATTATTATGTCTTAGAGGTGCAAGACATTTAAACTTTCAAATTCTTTATTAGTAGTATTAGTATCAAATTTAGAAAATGCTCCAACATATTTTAATTGTAATCCAAAATTTTTGCTAGATTTAAATGATCCAAATGCTGTAGCAGCATTAACCTTAAATATTCAAACTAAAAATATTGAATTTACTAATACTTCATGACCATTAGTTCTTGTTTACAGAATACATTACAAAGTAATGAAAACTAAAGTTAACCCAAAAGCTATAAAATGTTCTCCTGGAGGAGAAACACTCTTATTTGAAGCGAACTTAAATGATTCAAATTTACATATTCCAAAAAGATAAGCATGGATAAAATTACGAACTCTTCAAGATGGAATTTTTTTGATATAATTCTGCTAAATGTATTCCTCGACCTCAAAAGACCATATTCTTTTGCCCTCGGAAGGGCATTTACCTCATCAATTCCAACCACTTGAATTCATGAAAAAGCAGATGAAAATGACAAACTATGTTAATGCAGAAGCTTACTTATCAAGATCTAATCAACTATGTTAATGCAGAAGGTTTAGCTTTATGTACTAATTTGAAACATAAAAGTCAACTTAAAAGAGATCATAAACAATCTAAGAAAGAACTAGGTTCATTTTGTAAAGATTTTGGTTTTAAAAAACTATCTTCTCCCTCTAGTAAATTTAAACAATCTAAATAATATTCAAAGTTCAAAACAAATTATGGATCTAAGTCTAAAACAATTCTTCCTTTTATAGTGAACTACATATTCTAAATCAAAATACAAGTCTAAAACATCTCCTTATTCAAAAATAAAAATCATCAAAATATAGTAAAAGATAAAAATCTTCATCAGCCTCTAATCTAGTATGTTGGAAATGTGCTACAGCAGGACATACTGCAAAATTTTGTGATGCTAGAAAAAGAATATCTTTATGAGAACTAGAAGAAGAAACTAAAGACAAAATATTATCTAATATATTAAACGAAGAAGTATCAGAAGAAAGCACTTCTGAAGAAGAAATAGAAGATATTAATGCTATTCAAGAAAAATCATTTGAACAAGAAGAAAATGAATCTGAGCATTCTGATTGCGGTTGCGTAGGAATTTTTCTTGTTCTTATCAATCTATTAATGTTATATCAAGCCAAAATAAACAATTTTTCTTTGATTTGATAGATAAAATAGAAGATGCGAAGACAAAGAGAGAATATTTATTCAAGATTTACAAGCAGAAATGAATCAAATTAAAAAGTATATAAAAATTTTGCAACAAGAAAATGTAAAAATAAAATTTTCTCTCCTATAAGTAAAATTACAAATTGAAGCAAGAAAACCAAAATAAACCGTCCACTTCTTAAGAAAATATAGATAAAGAATTTATTGCAGTTATATCTAGAATAAAATTTCAAAAATGATATGTTCCTGTCAATCTTAATATTAAAAGAGAATATTATGTAAATTTAATAGCTTTAATAGATTTAGGTAATAGGAGCTAACCAAAATTGTATTAGTAAAGGATTAATTCCTACTAAATATTACAAAAGAATATCAGAAAAATTATACGCTGCAAGTGGCGAACAATTAGATATGAAATACAAATTATCTAAAGCACATATTTGCAATCAAACTATAGGTTTTAAAAATTCATTGATTCTAATTAATAATTTAGCCCAAGATGTTGTTCTAGGAACTCCATTTATTACTCAAATATATCCATTTTTAACTGATGAAGAAGGAAAACGAACAGAAATGCATGGTCAAGTTCTTCATTTACCCTTTATCCATTCTCCAACTTCTAAAGATGTTAGATTATTAAAAAGATATACAATTTCTCAAATAAATAATATTCAAAAAGAAAATAAAGATGTAGAAATAATTAAAAAAGCATTCTATTAATCGACTCCAAAAACAAGTTAATTATAAAAGGACGAAATAAAGTATGAAAGAATAAATCAACAATTAAAAGATTAAAAAAATAAAATAAAAATTTCTGTTAATAACTTACCGATTTATTAGAAGAATAAGTTTGTTCAGATTTGCCTATATTAATATTTTAGCTATATTAATATCCTTTTTTTGCATATATGTACATGTATATAAATACATACATGTATATACATACATGTATACATGTATATGAATACATACATGTATATATGTACATGTATATGTACATGTATATATATACATATATATATGTACATGTATATGTACATATACATATATATTTGAATATGTACATATTCATGTACACACACATATATATAAATATATATATATATAGGATCCTATTATTCAAGGAGAATATTAAATCATAGCAACAAGCTCATGATTTAAGCTCTTATTCTATAAATTCTTTGCAGGAGAATATTAAATTAAAAACAAATCAAATTAAATTTTTACAAAAAGAAATTTTTATTCATAAGATAGAAAATCAATTATAGGATCCTATTATTCAAGAGAAAATTAGACAAATAAATGATAATATTGTTTCAAACGTTTGAAGTGATAATATTGTTTCAAAAGTTTTCAATGATTTGCCAAATGCATTTTGGCATATGAAAAACATATTGATTATCTTTCTTATTAAAAAAATTTTGATGAGAAAATGATTCCTACTAAAGCTAGACCATCTCAAATGAATAGAGAGAGGATTGAATTTTGCAAAGAAGAAACTGATGATTTACTTTCAAAAAATATTATTAGAAAATCTCATTCCCCTTGGAGTTGCTCAGCCTTTTATGTTAATAAAAATTCAAAATTAAATGAGCTACTCCCAGACTAGTCATAAATTACAAACCATTAAATAAAGTTTTACAATGGATTAGATATCCTATTCCAAACAAAAAAGAATTGCTTAATAGAACTGCTGATTTAGTTATTTATTCAAAAATTGATTTAAAATCAAGATTTTGGCAAATACAGGTTGCTAAAAGTGAGATATATAAAATTGCATTTGTTGTGCCATTTAGTCATTTTGAATGGAATGTTATGCCACTTGGTCTTAGAAAAATGTACCATTTCAATTTCAGAATATTGTGAATGATATATTCTATTTTTATCCTTTTATCATAACTTACATAGATGATATTCTTATATTTTCTCAATCAATAGACCAATATTTTAAACATTTGAATATTTTTTTAGATATAGCTATTAATAGTGGTGTTGTTGTTTCTTTAAACTCTTTCAAACACAAGTTAGATTTCTTGGCTATGAGTTAAATAAGGGTCATATTACTCCTATTGCTAGATCCATTGAATTTGCTGATAAATTTCTTGATGTAATAAAAGAGAAAACTCAATTATAGAGATTTTTTGGTAGTTTAAATTATATTGGAGAATATTACAAACATCTTGCACAGGATTGTAAGCTCTTATATCAAAGACTTCAGAAGAATCCTAGATGTGAGTCTGATGCTGATACAACAGCTAATCAAAGGATCAAGAAAAAATAAAAGAATTACCTCTTTTAAATTTTGCAAATCCTAATTGGGTTGAAATTGTTGAAACTAATCGGCGTCTGATATTGGTTATGGAGGAATGTTTTAACAAAGAAATCCCCATAACAATAAAGAAGAATTAGTTAGATATACTTCTAGTATTTGGAACAATACCCAAGAAAAATATGCTACCATTAAAAAAGAAATTCTTAGCATTGTTTCATGTGTTTCCAAATTCCAAGTTGATTTATTAAATCAGAAGTTTTCTTCCTTTCAAGTTTTTTCTTTTAGAGAGTTTTGAGAGCTTGAGAGAAATCTTTCTTCTACTTCTTTTCTTGTAAAAATTTCTCTTATAATTATTTGAATAAAGTTGGAAGATTAAATTATTGCTGGTTTCTTGTAAGTATTTTCCTTTTCTTTCTTTATATCTAATGCTTTTTTATATCTTGGGTTTATTTGGTATCAGAGTCATGGAAGGTTAAATTAGTGTCCAAGGATTAGTTATTCCTAGATCTATTCATAACATGGGTTGATTTTCATATTAGATTTAACCAATAAGACTTATATTTTAGAACTTGAATAGATAATAATATTAAGATTCTCCAACAATATGATGCTTAATAAATAAGAATTTAAATATATTATTTCTTGTGGGACGGCACCCAAGTCACTGAGGGCTGTAAGACTGGTAACAAAAGAAAGTGTAATTCCGGCATTAGCCTGTTGAAAGTTGACAGCCGTGCAAGATAATAATTAATATGAATTTTTATATATGAGTTAATCAATACGTTGAGAAATTTAGTATTATGTTCAATCATTCTAAAATGTATTGATCAATACGGTTTAGATCAAGATAAAAGAATGAACACATGTAATACTTTGATTTAGTAATGACTAATTCTTAGATCTAATTATTCTTCCTAGATTTTACCAAAGGTTATTCTTGTGTGTTTATTTTCAAGATCTACATCTTCTGTATCTTCTTTGAAACTAAATATACTAAAAATGATGAAAATTTTTAATTTACTGATATCGAACAAACTCTTCAAAATTGGCATATTTCTAAAGTAAAAAATTCTGAAATTTATATATACAACTATTTTTCAACTTAAATCTACTTATAAAATAAATTTTTTTGAAAGAACTATACCTATTAGTAATACTTTTGAAACTATAAAATTATTTAAACCAAATGTTATTAAGCATATTTTATCTTCTGTTTATCATTATTTGCATATTGGTTTAGTACAAGTTGCTTTACAACCTTTAAGTTGTCAAGGTTTAAATACTTCTGTTTGTGTTGCTCTTTGTGATGCTAGACATAATAAATTTACTAATTCTTTGTGGGCATGGATTAAGGGAAAATAGCCAAAATAGTCCCTCAACTTTTTTACTTTAGCCAAAATAGTCCCCCAACCTTTTTTTAGCCAAAATAGTCTTTCAACTTTTATTTTTTAGCCGAGAAAGTCCTTTTATGGTGGAGCCACCATAAAAATCTTTTTCTTTTTTGTTTTGATAAATTTCACACATTCCCTCTTAAGTTTTTTATTTTCTACATAACCCCTATATAGTTTATTTAAAATGGGAAAAATAAGAAAGAAATTGAAATTAATTTGAAGGGGAAAAAAAAAAAACTTCAAAAAATTTTAAAAAAATGAAACTTTATTTTTTACCAAAAAAAATCTTAAAATCCTAATTCTTCCCTCTTCTCCTTTTCCCAGCCGAAACTATCACCCACCCAACTCTAGAACCACCCCTTCAGCCACCCAAGCGCCTCTCCCCACCCACGAGATACCAGCTGCCACCCGTTAAGCCTACTGCCACATCCCCTCAGTCAACCACTAGGGCTTTTTTTTTTAAAAAGCTGGCCATAAAGTTTTATAAAATTTTAAATTAGTCCAATGTGAAAAATAACTAAACCACAGGGGGTGTATGTAGAATTTATCAAAAAAGAAAGAGATTTTTGTGGTGGCTCCGCCACAAAATCTTGGCTAAAAAATAAAAGTTGAAAGACCATTTTGGCTACAAAAAAAGTTGAGGAACTATTTCGGCTAAAGTAAAAAAGTTGAAGGACTATTTCGGCGATTTTCCCTTAGGATTAATTGAATCTTCTTTATGCAATGGTCTCCCTATTTATTTTAATAGTTATCCAAATTCTCTGTTTCTTTAACTGATAGAAATTTAGCAGATATTTTGACTTTAAATATTCAGACCAAGAGTTATGATATGAAACCTGGTACCGATAATATTAATATTTCTTATCACATTTATTATAAATTGATGAATACTTTAAGCCTAGAGATAAACACATCAATTCTGGCACGAAAACTCCTCTGATTGAAACAAATCTTACTAGATCCAATTTAGAACTTCCTCAGGTTTTAAATTGGGATCATAATAATATTCCAGTTCAATGGATTTTTGAAAAAATTACACCCCCATCTTTATCTATTCCTTCATCTTCTTCAACTCAAATTAGTGAAAGTACTTCTGGTACTGTTACTATTACATTTTCCAGAAATTCTACTTCATCCTCTTTGAATATGAAAGTCTTTCTAAACTCAACTGAAATTCCCCATCCTTTAGAAGAGATACTCAACTTTAGTTTGAAGGTCATAAAAAAAATATATATATATATATATATATATATATATATATATATATTTTACATGGTTTATATACCCCTAAAGAAGTAAATTCTTCAAGTAATATTTTAGAAACAGAAGTTGGTTTTGAAATGAATTATCATGTTGAACAACCACCTTCTACTTCTACTTCTAGATATAATCTCAAAATGATAAATAAACAAACTCTTTCTTATGAACAAATAAAAGAAATTTCAAAAATAGCTATTAAAGATTTCAACAAGAAAAATATACTAATTTAGAAATTGGTTATTTTCTTCTTATGATAAGAATCAATAGAACGAAATTCAAGATAAGTATTAAGAATCAACATAAAGAAATTCAAAATAAGTATTATGATTATATTGAAACCACTACTTGCTATATTGAGTTTTTTAAATGGTTTTACGTTCAATATAGAGCAACTTTGATTAATGATAAAATAAATATTTTTGTTTTAGAAGATACTGATGAAAATTATATTTTATTTGAAAAATATCAAAACGGACAAAATAAAAGTCTACTATTCGTGCCATTCATCCTCCCAATAATGTGATCAGATTAAATGATGTTGGTATTGCTACTCCTTATTTAGATCAAAATAAATTTGATTTACAAAAATTAGCCCAGCAAAGAAATTATATTGTTTTAAATCTATCCACTATTTCAAAACAATTGAATAATGTTTCTACTAAATTAAATAGTTAATCTGGATATTTTGATTATAATAGAAGACCTCCTGTTGATGAAAATAAGTTTCATATTCCTGTCACCTCTAAGCCATAGCCTTCTTTGATCAAATAGAGAATAAATTTCCACAACATATTTTTTCTACCCCTATTGATGAATGTTTACTTCTGATCAATAAAAATTAGGTTAAATATCAACACTATTTTTTATTCTAATATGATTTAAGGCCCTATAGATTACATTTCTCCTCCTTCATCTTCTGATCAATAAAAATTAGGGAAATTAAATATCAACACTATTTCTGATTCTAATATGATTAAAGGCCATATAGATTACATTTAACTTCTCCTTTATCTCCTTCTTCTGATAAAAATCTTAATCAACTTGATTCGATTATTTCCATGTTTCAAACAATTGAAAACCACAATTCTCTGGAGAATCCAAATTTGTTTCCTCTTAGAAAGAGAAAATCCAAAAAATATGAATATTCTAAATAGTTTCAGCCTCATTATTCCTATATTGATAGATATTGTCAAAGGTCAACTCTTATAGATTTAGAATTAGGAACTACTACTCCTCTTGAGATTCTCAGTGCCCATTCCATATATGAATGGAATATTGACAATCAAGTTCCATATCAAATTATTACTACTTTGAGAAAAATGATGATGTATATTCAAATCTTGAAGAATAAAGGTACCTCTGAACAAGATGCTGTTCATGTTGTTATTTATAGTTTTACTGGTGTTTAAAATGGTTGGTGGGAAAATTATCTTTCAGACCAACAAAAACAGGATATTGTTAATGCCACTAAAAATATTGTTAAACAAGAAGGTTTCCACACTATATTGTGTCAGTCTACTATTTCTGATGCCGCATTTACTCTTTTAACTAATATTGTCAAACATTTTCTTGGTGACACTAATGTCATTTCAAATGTTGCAAAAGAACTTTTAATGAATTTAAAATGTCCTACTCTATTCACTTTAAATGCTATAAAGATACTCTTCTTGCTAAATTTACGTAGAGATCTGATTGTAATTCTAGTTTTTGGAAAGAAAAATTTATTTCTAGTCTTCCTTATTTATTTGCTCAAAGGATTATTTCTACTTTAAAATCTTATCATGATGGTCAAAATGTTCCTTATGACAATATTACTTATGGTAATATTATTTCTGTTTGCACTAATGAAGGTTTGGAATTATGTAATGATTTAAATTAAAATCACAAATAAAGAAATATAGGCAGAGGATTGAATTAGGTGATTTATGTACACAATTTGCTGTTAATGAACCACGAATTACTTTAGACAAGGCTAAAAGTAAGGTTTAGAAACAGAAAAAGATAAATCGTCTTCCTTCAGAAAGAAAAATAAATCATGTTTTAGAAAGAAAAAGAAAATAAAAGGACTGATAAAGAAGTTAAAGAATGGATTAGACAGAATATTACTTGTCATAAATGTGGTAAAAAGGGCCATTACGCTAATAAATGTAAGGCTAAAAATATCACAAATTGGTTAGAAAAAAGTAATACCTTTTCTATATATGACAAAGAAAAAGAAGAATTGATTGTTTCCCTTATTGATAATAATTCTTCTAGTGATTTTGACAATATTGAAGATTATATTTCTTCTTCTGATTATGATGATTATATTATTAATAATGAATGTTTAAATGATTGTTCTTGTTCTCAAAATGAATATTTTCCTTCTATTTTAGAAGCAAATAATTTCAATATTTTTACTCTAACTGATAGTGAAAGTCCTTTTTTTGATTTTATTAATAAGCTGCAAGATCATTAATATAGAAAACAATATTTCTCTCAATATAAAAAGATTTTAGAAAATAAAAAAATGTTCGAAGAAAACTATGAACGGAGTACCTAATATGACATGTTCATTAATATTAGTGGATAAAACAAAAGGTAAACAAATATAATTTTCTTCTTTTGAAAATATGCCAACATTAAAAAATTTATAATTCACATGTTTTTCTAACTTGGATTCTGTCATTTTTTCATCAAAAAATATGTGTCTAAAATTGTTTATGGAGGAATACTTCAACAAAGAAATCCCCATAACAATAAAGAAGTTCTTCTTTCGTGACCACCGAAAAATCTTTCTGTCATTTTATGATTCAATTTAATATTCTATGGTATTTGCGTGGAAAATTCAAATTCATATTTGTTCCTACTCAAGTCTTCCACTAAATAAATAAGTACACACACACATATATAGATGCATATAAATACATATATATATATGTGTGTGTGTACATATGTATACATATGTACATATGTATACATATGTACATGTTTATATACATATATACACACAAATATACATGTACATATATATATATATATATATTCTTTATATATGTACATATATATAAATATATATATGCATATAAATACATATATATATATATGTACAAATATGTACATATACATATATATGCATATAAATACATATATGTATGTACATATATGTACACATACATATATATATATATATACACATATGTATATATATGTACATGTTTATGTCCATATGTAAATATATGAACATGTATATAAACACATATATATGTGTGTGTATATACATGTTTATACATATATATATATATATAAGTATGTCTATACAGATATACATATATATATAGACATATATGTATGTATGTGTATGTATTTATATATAGGGTTAATTATAGTTTGCCCCCCTAAACTTGGGGTTAGTTACACTTTACCCTCTTAAACTATATAAATATACACTTTACCCCCCATTCACATTATTCATTCTTTAAAAATTTTAAAATATCAAGAAAATCTTATTAAATGGCTAAAATACCTTCGTATTATATTTTACTTTTTTATATATTTAATTAATTTTTTATAGTAAAAAAAGAATTAAGAAAAAACCAAATATAATAACACATTGATATCTTTGAATTTAGAGAATGAAAATGTGAGAAATTGTTAAATTATATTATATCTAGTATCACAAATTACATAGGCTTAACCAAATGTTAAAATTGTAAAATACTAAGAGACATAAAAAAATCAAAATTTTATAGAAAATAGATTTTCGTACTATACCTTTAATGAAAAAATTTCAATAGAAAATAAGCCAATTTGGAATTGTTTTACCAATATAATTAAACATTCAAATTCGGAATAATATAAAATGGAATCCAAAAATATAAAAACTTAGACCAAGAAATAATTGATATAGATTATATTGAAATACTGTATAGTTTATTTATATTTATTTTTAAATAATTATCACGTCATTATCAAAATTTAAATACATAAAAATCAAAATATAGTACCGTGGGTATTTTTAATCATTTAATTAGATTATTTTAATGATTTTAATATTGGTAGTAGAAGAATAGTGTTAATGGGGAGTAAAGTATATATTTTTATAATTTAGGTATGTGTGAGTGTGTGTGCGTGTGTGTGTGTGTGTGTGTATATATATATATATATATACACACACACATATATATATATATATATATATATATATATATATATATGTAGATGGCTGGTACCAACTTGCTCAAATGCATGGTTATAACCGTGCCCGACTATCTTCCAAAGTGTTGCGTTACAAGTTATGCACGACTTTGGTTTGATGTCTTCCCCATGACAAGTCCAAATTGTAATAATTTGCAACCCATCTAAACTTTTATAGTTGTTTTTATCAGTTTATCAACATCATAAAACTTATAGTTCCTACGCTAATCACACATGTACCTAATTATGTTTCCTTCCATAGAGTGGAATTCCATACTTTCAAAGTAAAAAATTGGTCCATACCCATAGGATTCTCTTTCGTACATCCTCTATGCGTGATAATTTCTTATTACACATCCACTCGCACTATTTTTTTCTTCTTTTTATTTTTTTCTGCGCACGCATCAACAACTTACATAATATTTACAAGTATTTTGTTTTGATGAAAGTTCAACAAAAAGAAATATTAACCTTAAAAAGTATGGAAAAGAAATTTACCAAATGCATAAAATTAAAACTTATTAGTTCTTGCATTCAAAAAAATGCCGATCTGTAGATGCTTTGACTTCGTCAAAAGTCTTAGGAGGCTGCATTGACGACTAAAAGCTTGCATAATCGATGGCAATGGAGTAACCAACGAACCTGGTTTTAAATCTTTAAAACTACCTAATGGAAGCAAAACAAATAAAAAAAAAACTTATTATAAGTTTTTTACTTAATCTTTGGTAAAAATATAGTGTGGATAAGTTAGAAAGTAGGTATTTCAAAAGAGAGGTGATGGAGAGAAATATTCTAAAATTCGGGCTGCCATTTGGATTAAAGAATGCACCCTGTATTTTCCAGAGAAAAATGGATAAAATTTTCTTAGAATATTCCCAATTTGTATTAGTATACATAGATGACATATTAGTTTTTTCAAAAAATGAACAAGAACATATAGGACTTATAACATCAGTTTTTAGAATTTTTTATCAACATGGCATAATAATAAGCAAAAAGAAAGTGGAATTATTTAAAACACATATAAAATTTTTAGGAGTAGAAATAGGAAATGGTCAGATAAAATTACAGGATCATATAGCCAAGAAAGTATTAGAAATGCCTGATAAATTAGAAAATTTAAAAGAACTACAAAAATTTTTAGGATTTATAAATTATGCTAGACCATTCCTTAAAGATATAGGCAAAATTGCAGGACCTTTATATTCCAAGACGGGAAAAAATGGACAAAGATTTTTTAACATAGAAGATGTAAATTTAGTAAAAAAGATAAAACATATGATACAAAATATACCCTCTTTACAATTACCTTTAGAATCAGAATATTTA
The DNA here is from genome assembly GCA_025175665.1 of Cinchona pubescens. NCBI lineage: Eukaryota > Viridiplantae > Streptophyta > Magnoliopsida > Gentianales > Rubiaceae > Cinchona > Cinchona pubescens. Next base: position 2,693,136 of record JANKKI010000084.1, read on the forward strand.
ATAATAGAAACAGATGGCTGTGATTTAGGACGGGGAGGAATTTTAAAATCAAAATCACAATCAATTTTCATTTTGTATTCTCTCTTAATCAAACTTTTTCAAGACTTTCCTTAGAAGTTCACCTTTTAATTTTATTTTCTTTAATTTAAGAAGAAGAAGTCCAGGGGGAGAGGCCGAAAGGTCTCGAACCCATAAAAGTTCAACAAGTTAATTTCAAAGGACAAACTCAGACAAGAACAGGACTCCAGGCACCATGAGGTATGTTGTCAATTTCTGGATGAAATTTTCTTTCTATAGTTAAAATCTGGGATACAATAAACCTTGTATAGAATTTCTGGACAAAAGGCTAGGGCCTCGAAAGTACCCGCCAAGGCAATTGTTGAAGCCGCTAAAGGGGAAATGCCCGTATGATGAGTTCAGAAAACCTCTATACTATGGTTTTTATACCTCCAGATACTATAGATTGTAATGCATATGGGTTGGTATGAATGGTTGATTATGATGCCTGTTTTCTTGTCCTTTTCCCGAGTCGATCTAAGAGTCGAGGATCTCATCCTCCTCTCTTCTCGTGGTCCTTTCGGTGCTAATATTCAATTGATTTGACTGGCTAAATTCCGAACATCCTATATCTCTAGTCTAATCAAGTGCTAAAGTCGAATATCAATAAAAGATTGCTAAGAACCAAAGAACTGGTAAAAACTATTAAACCTTCAAATTGCTAGTTTTTAATTTCTTCAACACAAAAATGAAAAGAAAAAACAAAAAACATCAAAAGAAAACCAGCCACAAACAAAGTCAGGCCAAGCTCCAAAAACTAAATCAAATCCCAATATTATCTCAAAATTCAAACCTATAAAAATCAATAGCCTTCTTTTTTCCATTCAAAATTGACATGCTAAACTAAAACAATCATCAACAAAAATATAAGGTCGGAAAAGTAAACTAAAACAATCAACAACAAAAATCTAAGGTCAGAAAAATGGGAAGGAAAAGTAGGAATGGCTAGGCAATTGGAGGGGGGTAGCTGGGTTTGTGGCTGTTGGAGTGATAGAGGGGTGGACGTTTAGGATGGTTAGAGTTGGAGGTAGAGATGTAAGAGAGGAACAGCAAGAGAGAAATAGAGGAGAGAGTGAAGGATAGGGTGAGAAGAATTTGGGGTGGACGTTTAGAAGGTTGGAGTTGGAGGTAGAGATGTAAGAGAGGAACACCGAGAGAGAAATAGAGGAGAGAGTGAAGGATATGTTGAGAAGAATTTGAGGGAAGTAAATAATGTTAGGGAGAAAAATCATGAGAGAGCAAACAAAAAGAGGCACAATATATAAGTTGGAATCCAACCCTGATCTAAAAGCTTAACACGTAGGTCTTGGTTCCAACCTATATATTAAGTGTTTTTTATTTCTCTCTAAAACCAATGTGGGACAGCTTAAATCTACCTATAAATCCAACAATCTACCCGTTCAAGGGAATACTCTCACATTGAAACTATAGTTCTCATCAAACCTACCTTTAATACACCATTAAAGTCCAAATTCTTCATCAACCAATTTAGGGCCCACTCTTCTTAAACTCCAATGTTGGAGGCTAACAAGAACTGGTCTCCTGGCCAATTCCATGGACCCTATTGTGGGTCATTTTTTAGACTTCTTCCATTGTTGTATTATTTGGCATGTGTTATTGATCCACGTATTAAATTGTATAAGTTAAATGCTTTCATTGAATATTTTAATAATCATATACCACAAATTCCACAGACAAAAAGTTACTCGTAGAAACTACTAAAAATTCTTTTCATGAATTTTATGAAATTTAAAAAGAAAACTCCCCCACACAACAAGGTGCATCTTCTAGTTCATCCACATTAGATTCACAATATGCTAGGCCTCATATAAATGTTAGAACACATTTTGATCCTCACCAACTACTATTTTCTTCGAAAAGATCGAGAATTGAAAATACTAATGAAGTAACTCAATATTTAAGTGATCCATTACTTATAGGAGACGACGAGTTCAATCCCAATTTTGATATTCTTTCTTGGTGGCGAAATCATAATTGTCAATATCCTATTGTATCTCAAATTGCTCGCTTATCAGATTTGTTAACAATTTTGGTTTCTACGGTTGCATCGGGAAGTGCTTTTAGTGCAGGTGGAAGAGTTTTAAAGATAGAAGGGCTCGAATGACAACAACAACTTTGGAAATGTTGGTGTGCTTAAAGGATTGGTTAGGCCCTGATGAAACAAAACAAGGATTAATGATGCAAGACATCGATGAAGATGAAGGTAGTAGTAGTTCACCAAATTGATATATAGTATACATAGGGTTTTAATGTTTAATAATTTTTTGTTTGGAGGTAAGGTTCTATATCTCTCTCCTTATGTATGTAGTAAATAGATTATTAATTTTATTTCAATTATTAGATTAGTTTTATAGCTTGTAATGATTTGGAGGTAAGATTCAATGTCCCCCTCCTTGTGCTTTTTTTTATAATATTAATATACATGGTAGGGGTCTATGCCAAACCCCCCACCATCTCAAGGTGATTTTTTTCCTAATTAAATATTTTTACTATATGATTAACAAATAATAAGTTATATATAATAATAAGTATTGACTTATACAACCAAGAAATAACTTGGCCAAATAAGTACTAATTTGGAATAATAAAGTAGTAATAATTAATTTTGAAGTATGGTCTTTGAATATTAACTAAGAACTTTAATTTCGAATAATAAGTATTAGTTCGGACTTTAAAATTTAATTATTAATAACATGGTCTTATATATAAGAACCAATTTTGATTAATAAAGTATTATAAACTAGTAAGTAGTAATTTGAATTATTAATAAGTTATAATTTAATAAATTACTAATGAATAGTAACTAAGTGATTTTAAATTAATAAGTAATTAATAAGTAATAATTTAAAATTATATAAATTATTAACAAGTAAAAATTTAATTTTTTTGAAAAAATGACTTTAAAATCTAAGAACTTAAATTGAAAGACCAGCTTAGGGGCCAGCTTAGGGGCCAGCTCGTGATTCCAAGGGTAATAAATTTGAACAATTACATAGTTTTTACCAGTTCCCTTATTCGGGGCCGGTTATTATGGGCCACCTCTTTTGTCCGTCGGCCTGGCCTAGACTAGAAGCCCGCCCCGTGACAAGTTATCATGAGCTTGAACCGACAGGCCGGCCCGACCCGATGCACCGCCACCTCGGCAATCGAAAAGTTGTTTTTCGTATACACAAAAATGAAAGCACTACTGACGTATATTTTACAACATTCTTAGAAACACGTTTAATTCCCAGTTAACATTTAGGCCATTTTACTTGCTTCCAACTCAATGATGTGTTCATATCTTGAAAAATTGCAAAACTTTAGACCAGACATGTGATGTAAAGTTTTTTTAAGAAAACTAAAATAAACCTGTATTGACACAGTTAGACAATTATTATTGAGGATATTATTCAAAATATTATTTAAAAGAGTATGGTAATATATTTTTAGATGTGATATATGTAAAATAAGATGCGATTTCAAAACATATTTGAGGAATGATAAAAATTTTATTTGCAGAATACTGAATAATTTTTGCAGTCCAAGCTAAGAAGGGAATCTTCTCATATATCATGTCTAACGAATAATAAAAATTTTATGAATGATTAAAAATACAAAAGAGTAGCATGATATCCTAAGTGTTTTTCAAGTTATGACGTACTAATAGTCTCTTTTATTTAGTGCAGTAATTGTTACGAAGCGAAACTATTCTGGAAGAGAAAATAATAGATTAAATATTATGAAATGGCTTAAATCTCGAGTAAAATTACACCAAATCCCCACTTGTTTAGAATTTAACTTTTAATAAAAAAAATAATTGATTCCAAAGTACTGCATGTGAATTATGTAAAGGACATTCTTGGCATTTCAACAAATTAAAAAGTATGTAGAGTTTAGTATTACACCAACGTCTTTCTCTTTTTCTTTTTGAGGAATAATACTATAACTGTATAGTTAAAAAGTTGGCATTTGATAGTCAGTGTATTTTTTTGAAACTAAATATGGAAATTTAAGTTAAACAAAAAAATTGAAAAGTTTTTAAGCTGGACGTACCTACTAGAGATCATTACTTCTTGCGGCTTCTACCAAACCCTAAAATAAATATATAGCACATTGCATGCATGCCTAGATTTTCTAGGACGATTTTCTAGGACGTGCATGGCTCTAGATGCGTAATTTAAAACTTGATCACCATCAAGGCTACCTCTTTTATCATCTATATAAACGAGACATAATAACCATTTCTCCATAAGGGAGGCAGAGAAAAGCACACAATTTTGTTTAGGAAGCATGGCGATGCGCATAACGTCGCTATGGCAACTCATAGCAATCTTGGCCATATTTATTGTGAATACCAATGCCAATATTCCCTTGCCAAAACTCCCACCATTACTAAAACCCCCAATATTACCCAAACCTCCATTTACTTTCCCACCATTTCCCAAACCTCCAAGTCTCAAAAAATCACCTCCACCGCCATCACCTCCACCACCTTCACCTCCTCCACCATCACCTCCACCACCATCCCCTCCGCCACCTTCACCTCCACCTCCGCCACCACCACATAAGAAATCACCTCCAACTAAACCAAAGAAATCACCCCCACCTCCTCCTCCACCAAAAAAGAGTCCACCTCCACCGCCATCACCTCCTCCTCCATCACCTCCACCGCCATCACCTCCTCCTCCATCACCTCCACCACCATCCCCTCCGCCACCTTCACCTCCACCACCACCACATAAGAAATCACCTCCAACTAAACCAAAGAAATCACCCCCACCTCCTCCTCCACCTAAAAAATCACCACCACCTCCTCCTCCACCAAAAAAGAGTCCACCTCCACCGCCATCACCTCCTCCTCCATCACCTCCATCACCATCCCCTCCGCCACCTTCACCTCCACCACCACCACATAAGAAATCACCTCCAACTAAACCAAAGAAATCACCCCCACCAAAATAATCCCCTCCACCACCACCTCCACGTAAGAAATCACCACGGAACCCAAGAATATCATCTCCTTAGCCTTCCCGAAAAAGGTTAATTTTCTATACTACTTAATTAACATGATATAGTACGTATAATAAGATCATTTCCACCATAACTTAAATTATACACCACCATCTTCTATCTAGTCCTCTTCAATCATTAGACAGTAAGGATCTCGTGAGGCATATAAATAAAGGCACAAGTTGCTCAGAGGATGAATAAACACCCTATATATGGGCCTGCTTTTCAGCTTTGGGGGAAGATGTCATCTGCTATGCTTGTGATCTTCAAAATCATTTCGTTTTTACGATCAAATGATTAACTATGTTATTGTGCGTTATTTATTACCCTTGGAATATATTTGATTTTCTGTAATGATCCAGCGGATTTGCTTGTGTTCTCCTACTATACAACACGTTATGTGATTGTGTGTGATTTTTCAGTAATGGCCTATTTGGAATAAAGTATATGACTTTATTCCCATCTTAGCTAATTTCCAATACAAGCAAAGCATTCGAGAACCTTAATAGATATTATAATGTTAAATTAAATGTGGTATCTTGTGATCATCGACTAAGCAGTGGGAAAAATTTTACTCTTCTATGATTAATGATTATGGAGTATTTTGCTATGCATCAACTTATGCCCAAATCCACTTTGTAGTTTCAATTTTAATTTTAAATATTTTGCATTTGAACTTTTAAATCTGCCATACTTCACTACTTCGTTCGTCTCATAATTTTTATCTTTTTTCGCGAATTCAACTTATTAGTAATAGTATATTGATAGTAATAGTTGTTTAATTCTTTCCCATTTTACTTTCAAAAATTCAAATTTTGAATGATACAATATTTGTCTCTAAAAAAAAAAAAAAAGGATAAAAGTGAAAAAAGTGTAATGATTATACTTTGGCTTTTTTAAAATGAAAAATATTTTAGAACAAAAAATAATGAAAAATATGATACTTTCAATCAGATGAATGGACTATATTTTTAATAAGATCTCCAAAACTAATAGAATATTTACACGTGCACAACTGGGATTAGCAAGAACGTAATAATGCCAAAATAATTTCGCTAAACTAATTGAATCTTATATTAGGCGTGCACAACAGGGATGAGCGCAAATGTAATATAATGCCACAATATTTTTGCTGCGCGTACAGTGAATTTGTTAATTCGTGACGGTTTTAAATTTGAATGATGTGAAAAGAATTTAGATTTGAGATTACAAAATATATAACATTGACATAGATGATGAAACGTGGGAACTGAATATAAATTAAGAGTATAAAGTGAATTAGTCCAATTATTAATGGTGGAACGGAAAGCCAGAAAGGTAAAAAACTAAGAAAAATATTTAGGTAGACTCGATTTTTGGTCTCACCTGTAGACCCTGTGGTCAGGATTAAATTTTAAAAAATTTTGTTTACATCAGTTGATGTCATAGATTTTCTAAACTTTAATCCACACCACAGGATCAGTATTAAATTTTAAAAAATTTTGTTTACATCAGTTGATGTCATAGATTTTCTAAAGTTTAATCCGCACCACATGATCTACAAATGACGTCAAAGACCGGGTCTACCTAAATATTTGCCAAAAACCAAATTAACATAAGCTTGATATAGATGTTATCCAAATTCTCAAGTTTTATCTCGATATGGATGTTATCCAAATTTTTAAATAGGACCAATTTCACTTTACACCCTCAAACAACACCTAATTCTCATTTTATACTCCTAATTTTAGTTTTAGATATTTTGAACTCCAACTCTCTAATCAATCCCACTTCAGTTCAATTTTTAACATAGTCATTAAATTTAATGGAGTCTCTATACATGTACAACTAATTTAGCAAGATATAAACCATTTTGCCATAATATTCTGGATGTACATGCAAAGATTCCATTAATTTTAATAATGAGTCGAAAATTGAATTGAAGCGGGATGTGTTTCAGAGTTAGGGGTGAAAAGTATAAAAAACTAAATTTTTTGAATACGAAATAGTATAACATGAGTGGAAGAATTTGGATTCTATTAGACTTTTTGGTAGTATAGTTGTGTAACTCCATCTAACAAGGTGACACATATCCCTCATTTATGACTTACACATACTTGTAAAAGTACACATGTCACTCTATTAGGTATTGTAAGACAAGTATAATACTAAAAAAAATGAAATAAAGGATTCAAAGCCTGATTAGATTAAACTTCTCGAGTACACTTTCACTCTAATTTCTCTTAATGCATACAGATAAGTAGCATTTGTATTAATTCAATTTCGAAGGCACATATTAATTGTGTCTAACTCTTAACCATGGTTAAAATGGGTTAAACTTTTCTCTTCTAATCTAAACCTTTACCATTTTTTGCTACAAAATATTATTATATTGTATCCATCAATTTCACGCAATAAATCTAACATAAAAAAGTAGGAGTATGTGTTACTTCCTTTGAATATTGTGAAAAATAAACTATAAAAATTTGAATCTGGACTATACAGGAAGTAACAAAAACTTTTGGAATAATTTATTTTCAGAATAAATACTAAAGAAGGATTGGATTGTATAACATAAAGAATTATGCATTAGGTATGCATGATCCGTTAACTTTGTTGACAAGGTGTTAAAAAAAGGAACTAAAATTAGATAAATTCAAGAATTTTTGGGTGTAAAGTATCCAAAACTAAATTTCGGGGTGCAAAGTGAAAATTGAGTATAAGTTGAAAAGTGCAAAATGGAATTACTCCATGATATTGACAAATTTTGGTTAAAACATGTTCTGTTATGAGTGATTTATGCTAGTAGATGATAATTGTGAATTTATTTGAATAAAATTCTTCCCTTACACTTAAACTAAATTTACTTTGTATTTTTCTAAATTTTGTCTTCTTGTTAATATTCTTCTTTTTTTTTTTTTTTTAAAGAATGAACGAGTGAGTTGATCATCTTAAGTTTATAGAAAATACATATTGATTATATATTGAAGATGCATATTTATTCAAATCATGTAGTTATTTACATACAAAGTAATGAATATAACAGAAAACGAAAGTAAAAAATTAAGAGATATAAAATAATGTGATAAAACAAATAAAATATTTACTCTCGATATAAAACAACAATCATAATATATCAAGTATGTGATGCTATATCAAAAATGAATTAGAAGAAGAAAAACGTACTATAGTTGATTATTTTATATAGTTGATACTAGAGGTTAAAATGTCCTTTTTAATAATGTTGGAGGAAAAAAATCATCTTTAGTTTTGAAGGAAAAATTACCTATAAAATAAAGTCAGGTGACCAAAGTGCAACACACTCTAAGGTGGCAAATTGCAACTACAAAATTGAGGACAGTTATGACATTTTTACCACCATCTTTGGATAGAATCCCGTTAAGACTTGGAGGGAAATATTTTGATAAAATTAGTACAATGGTAATTTGAAAATCATCTATATTTATAGAAAGGAAAAGCATAAATAAGCCTAAAGTAAAAAAAAAAAAAAAATTTGTGATGGAAAAATCTCCCACAAAGTTTTTTAAAAATAGTAAATTAGTAACGAAATTGTGACAAATTTTTCATTATTATTATTATTAAGAGAAATTTTGAATAAATCATTCTAGAAGAGGACAATTCGTTGTGGGCGCTTTCCATCGGGACCAATGGGCGGAATATGCTTTAGCTGCTTTTGGCGCTTACCAATGGGTGCTTGCTTGACTGAGTAAGGTGTGATGCTTTACCCAAAGCATCTTCCGTTTCATAGGGAGGAAAAATAAATATAGGAAGTATTAAAACTATCTAAGAAAAGGATAAAAAAGGAATAGCATAAAATGACATCGTAGCAAAAGGCTCTTGCATTATTACTGTTGGAAAGATGGCATTTGTTTGTAGGCTATAGCTTTAATATTTTCAATTTTAACTTGTGGGTTTGTTCCAATATTTAGGCCATTTTATTGTTGACCCCAAAACAACCTAAAAGGCGGGTGAATTAGGTTTCTTAAAAGATTAATTTGCAAATAATGCACAATTAAAATCTTTTATACTGACAAGTACGTTGATGGCCATATAATCAATTAAACACAAAATGTATAAAATGAGTAGAGAGAGAGATTAAACAAACAACACTCCTAAGCTACCTCCTAACCTTGGAGTAGTAATCCACTAAGATGTTCCTTCAAGTTTGATGAGTTAATAAAACCAAATGTACACAAAGCAGGATCACCCTTGCTCAAACTAATTCCCTTTAGTTGAGCCAAGAATTTTATACTTAATCTCACTTTTGTACAAGATTATCACTCCACTCAATATTTTTTAATATCATTTTTTAGTACACACTAATACAATATCACTAAAGAACTAATTGGCACTCAAATTGCATATTTATTTGCTTGTATTAAATGTGTACGATGCTCTTTCAAAACACAGTTGGTTAGCATTTATAGATGCGATATAGTAGCTCCCAACCACTTCCAAATGGCTAGGTAATAAATGCTGAAAAATTAGCCGTTATAGGTTTCGGACGTCTAAGATCTTTATTAAGCGTCCAAACAAGCGTGCGATCAGTGATACCATGGAGTTGAAATTTTCTTTCCTACGGCCAAGGTTGCGTTCCTTCATCTGAAACAGGTAGGTTGATGAGTCCGGTATCCTCGAATAGTGTAGTGCATCTGAAAAGTTTAGTGCTTGACCGGGTTGCTCTTCCTTCAGACAGTTAGGCACGTCCGATAAGATATCCTTCAGACAGTTAGGCGCGTCCATTATAGGTGCCTCAGAATCCTGCTGTTTGCCTGACCATTCCGACAGTGTGTTGCGTTCAAGGTAATTTTGTTCGGACAAGTTTATGCGTCCGAGCAACTTAATGTTGTTTGGATGATGTGCATCGTCTGAAAATCTATTTTAAACAGATAAAATAGAATTCCAGCACAGCTTATGTTTAGATTGTTAGATTGCATTTGTCATCATCAAAAGCAAGATTTTAGGTCATCAATCTCCCCATTTTTGATGATTACAAATCATAGTGCAAATCAACCCAAGCATAGCTCAGATAATTAGTCCAACAAGCATAATCCATCATTCATGATCAATCAAACACACAATCAACTATATTTCTCCCCCTTTTGGCATCATCAAAACAAAACCTCCCCCCTGAGAGGATTCTTGCTCTCCCGTACGCAAACCACAAGATGGGATAAAATAAAGGTGGAAAGACTACCATTTTATAAAAGAAAAAACAGTCAAGAGGATACATCCTAGTTTAGCCAATGTAGTACATACACATAATTCAAGCCAAGGATAAACTAGGGGGTAGAATCTAAATCATTTTTCTTCTTAGAGCGCTCTTAACGTTTATGCTTTTTGGCGGGTAAATCATCATCCGTAATACACTGTCCTGTTCACTTAGGTCTTGAGGATCATGGCGTTGCATGACGTAATTGAATGTTTCATCAACATCTTTGTCATCATCAGCATAAACGCTAGGAATAGTGGATTTTTCAAGATTGGTTGCACCAGCTGGATCCTCACGGGCTTCGGCCTCAAGATTGGAATGGTCAACATCTTTAATGTCATCGTCGTCGCTATCGGAAGAGGAGTCGAGAATGTACTGTGATTGAATGTTGGCAAATTGAACTTGAGCGGGGACAGACATTCTGAGACTTAAGGCTTGGATCACCTTGAAGAATGGTTTGTTTGGTCTCCTGCCTTTTTAATTTTCGAAGTGTGCAGTGTTCAAACGAACTCATTTGATTGTTGAGATTGGTGACAAGTGTGCATAGTTGGGAAATGGAAGGTTCCGAAGGAAGGTTCCGAATAATGAATGTGTGAGGAATGGGGCAGTGGAGGTATGGAAGAGGAGGGTTGAGGAGGAGAGGAGTGGGATAATGGATGTCTTCAACTTGAAGCATGTGTTTTATATTTTTCAATCTCATAATCAGCATTAGTGAACAATTGGTCATTGAAAAAACGTAAATATTTGCCTAAATATTTGCCAAAAACCAATTAACATAAGCTTGATATGGATGTTATCCAAATTCTCAAGTTTTATCTCGATATGGATGTTATCCAAATTTTTAAATAGGACCAATTTCACTTTACACCCTCAAACAATATCACATTCTCATTTTATACTCTTAATTTTAGTTTTAGATATTTTGAACTCCAACTCTCTAATCAATCCCACAATTTCAGTTCAATTTTTAACATAGTCATTAAATTTAATGGAGTCTCTATACATGTACAACTAATTTAGCAAGATATAAACCATTTTGCCATAATATTCTAGATGTACATGCAAAGATTCCATTAATTTTAATAATAGAGTCAAAAATTGAATTGAAGCGGGACGTGTTTCAGAGTTAGGGGTGAAAAGTATAAAAAACTAAATTTTTTGAATACGAAATAGTATAACATGAGTGGAAGAATTTGGATTTTCTATTAGACTTTTTGGTAGTATAGTTGTGTTACACCATCTAACAAGGTGACACATATCCCTCATTTATGACTTACACATAGTAAAAGTACACATGTCATTCTATTAGGTATTGTAAGACAAGTATAATACTAAAAAAAAATGAAATAAAGGATTCAAAGCCTGATTAGATTAAACTTCTCGAGTACTCTTTCACTCTAATTTCTCTTAATGCATATAGATAAGTAGCATTTGTATTAATTCAATTTCGAAGGCACATATCATTAATTGTGTCTAACTCTTAACCATGGTTAAAATGGGTTAAACTTTTCTCTTCTGATCTAAACCTTTACCATTTTTTGCTACAAAGTATTATTATATTGTATCCATCAATTTCATGCAATAAATCTAACATAAAAAAGTAGGAGTATGTGTTACTTCCTTTGAATATTGTGAAAAATAAACTATAAAAATTTGAACCTGGACTATACAGGAAGTAACAAAAACTTTTGGATTAATTTATTTTCAGAAGAAATACTAAAGAAGGATTGGATTGTATCTGTCTCTTATACACATTAGGTATGCATGATCCGTTAACTTTGTTGACGGTGTTAAAAAAAGGAACTAAATTAGATAAATTCAAGAATTTTTGGGTGTAAAGTATCCAAAACTAAATTTCGGGGTGCAAAGTGAAAATTGAGTATAAGTTGAAAGGTGCAAAATGGAATTACTCCATGATATTGACAAATTTTGGTTAAAACATGTTCTGTTATGAGTGATTTATGCTAGAACAAATAGATGATAATTGTGAATTTATTTGAATAAAATTCTTTGCTTACACTTCAACTAAATTTACTTTGTATTTTGTCTTCTTGTTAATATTCTTTGTTTTTTTTTTTAAAGAATGAGCGAGTGAGTTGATCATCTTAAGTTTATAGAAAATACATATTGAAGATGCATATTTATTCAAATCATGTAGTTATTTACATACAAAGTAATGAATATAATAGAAAAAGAAAGTAAAGAATTGCGAGATATAAAATAATGTGATAAAACAAATAAAATATTTACTCTCGATATAAAACAACCATAATATATCAAGTATGTGATGGTACGTCAAAAATGAATTAGAAGAAGAAAAACGTACTATAGTTGATTATTTTATATAGTTGATACTAGAGGTTAAAATGTCCTTTTTAATAATGTTGGAGGAAAAAAATCATCTTTAATTTTGAAGGAAAAATTACTTATAAAATAAAGTCAGGTGACTAAAGTGCAGCACACTCTAAGGGTGGCATTTTATATTATATCTGTCTCTTAATTGCAACTACAAAATTGAGGACAGTTATGACATTTTTACCACTATCTTTGGATAGAATCCCGTTAAGACTTGGGGGGAAATATTTTGATAAAATTATTACAAAGGTAATTTGAAAATTATCTATATTTATAGAAAGGCAAAGTATAAATAAGCCTAAATTAAAAAAAAAAAAAAACTTGTGATGGAAAAATCTCCCTCAAAGTTTTTTAAAAATAGTAAATTAGTAACGAAATTGTGACAATTTTTTTTTTTTTTTATTAAGAGAAATTTTGAATAAATCATTTTAGAAGAGAAGCTGTGAGCGTTTTCTATCGGGACCAATCGGCGGAAGATGCTTTAGCTGCTTTTGGCGCTTACCAATGGGTGCTTGCTTGACCGAGTAAAGTGTGATGCTTTTCCCTCAAAATCTTCCCTTGGGAGGAAAAATGAATATAGGAAATATTAAAACTATCTAAGAAAAGGATAAAAAAGGAATAGCATAAAATGACATTGTACCAAAAGGCTCTTGATTGCATTATTACTGTTGGAAAGATGGCATTTGTTTGTAGGCTATAGCTTTAATGTTTTCAATTTTAACTTTTGGGTTTGTTCCAATATTTAGGCCGTTTTATTGTTCACCCCAAAGCAACCTAAGAGGGGGATGAATTAGGTTTCTTAAAAGATTAATTTTCAAATAATGCACAATTAAAATCTTTTATACTAACAAGTACGTTGATGACAATATAATCAATTAAATACAAAATGTATAAAATGAGTAGAGAAAGAAATTAAACAAACAACACTCCTAAGCTACCTACCTTGGAGTAGTAGTCCACTAAGATGTTCCTTCAAGTTTGATGAGTTAATAATACCAAATGTACACAAAGTAGGATTACCCTTGCTCAGACTAATTCCCTTTAGTTGAGCCAAGGATTTTACACTTAATCTCACTTTTGTACAAGATTATCACTCCACTCAATATTTTTTAATAGCACTTTTAAGTACACACTAATACAATATCACTAAAGAGCTATCTGATAATTGGCACTCAAATTGCATATTTATTTGCTTGTATTCAATGTGTACGATGCTCTTTCAAAACACAGATGGGTTAGCATTTACAGATGCTATGTATCAGTTCCCAACCACTTCCAAATGGCTAGGTAATAAATGCTAAAAATTAGCCGTTATAGGTTTCAGACGTCCAAGATCTTTATTAACCGTCCGAACAAGCGTCTGATCAGTGATACCATGGAGTTGAAATTTTCATTCGGACGGCCAAGGTTGCGTTCCTTCGTATGAAACAGGTAGGTTGATGAGTCCGGTCCTCGGATAGTGTAGTGCGACTAAAAAGTTTAGTGTTTGACCTAGTTGCTCTTCCTTCGGACAGATAGGTGCGTTCGGTAAGATATCCTTCCGACAGTTAGGCGCGTCCATTTCAGGTGTCTTAGAATCTTGCTGTTTGCCTGACCATTCCAACAGTGTGTTGCGTTCAAGGTAATTTTGTTCGGACAGGTTTATACGTCCGAGCAACTTAGTGCTGTTCTACGGATGATGTGCATGGTCTGAAAATCCTATTTTGAACAGATAAAATAGAATTCCTACACAGCTTATGTTTAGATTGTTAGATTGCATTTGTCATCATCAAAAGTAAGATTTTAGGTCATCAATCTCCCCCTTTTTTATGATCACAAATCATAGTGCAAATCAACCCAATCATAGCTTAGATAATTAATCCAAGAAGCAGAATCCATCATCCATGATCAATCAAACACACAATCAACTATATTTTTGCCCTTTTTAGCATCATCAAAACAAAACACGCCCCGGAGAGGATGCTCTCCCGTACACAAACCACAAGATGGGATAAAATAAAGGTAGAAAGACTACCATTTTATAAAAGATAAAACAGTCAAGAGGATATATCCTAGTTTAGCCAATGTAGTACAAACACATAATTCAAGCCAAGGATAAACTAGGGGGAAGAATCTAAGTCATTTTTCTTCTTAGAGAGCTCCTAACGTTTATGCTTTTTGGAGGGTAAATCATCATCCGTAACCTCACTGTCGTGTTCACTTAAGTCTTGAGAATCACGGTGTTGCATGATGTAATTGACTGTGTCATCAACATCTTCGTCATCATCAGCATCAGTGCTAGGAATGGTGGATTTTTGAAGATTGGTTGCACCAGCTGGATCCTCACAGCCTTCGACCTCAAGATTGGAATGGTCAACATCTTTAATGTCATCGTCGTCACAATTGGAAGAGGAGTCGAGAATGTAGTGTGATTGAATGTTGGCAAATTGAACTTGAGCGGGGACAGACATTCCGAGACTTAAGGCTTCTTGAAGAATGGTTTGTTTGGTCTCCTGCCTTTTCAATTTTCAAAGTGTGCAGTGTTCAAACGAACTCGTTTGATAGTTAAGATTGGTGACAAGTGTGCATAGTTGGGAAATGGAAGGTTCCGAATAGTGAATATGTGAGGAATGGGGCAGTGGAGGTATGAAAGAGGAGGGTTGAGGAGGAGAGGAGTGGGATAGTGGATGTCTTCAACTTGAAGCATGCCTGTTTTAGATTTCTCAATCTCATAATCAGCCTTAGTGAAACCATTGGTCATTGAAAAAACGTAAACCTTTACATTCAATGTAAGCTTTATTGAAATACAGGGATATTATTTTTGCCAGTAAAAGGGATATCAAAGTGATCGAAAACTCTAGTTAAGAATTTTCCAAATGGGATATTCCTTCAAGTGTCAGTCACAAATAATTTCCATAAGGAACAAAATAAATATCCAAAATCAAGTTTGATTCCCTTAAAAACATAATAAAATAAATACAATTGCATTTTTTCTGGCTCAGTACGATATCCATCAGTTGGTAATATCAAATTTGTAACCAAGGAGTACAAGATATTGAGTTCAGGAGTAAGCAAAGTTGTTTTGGCTTCCGAAACCTATTTAAAATTGACATGAAAAAATTGTTTTACTTCCTCGTTGTCAAATCGAGTATCAATAGCAGGCCATTTATCTAACGAGAAGAAATATGAGATTTCATCAGAAGAATAACTTCACACTCAGTAAAAATTGAATTAATGATATTGGAAGTAAATTCAATATTAATGTGATTCACATGAGAAACTAAGGTTTGAATAGTTGAACCTTTGCGAAGATTAGCAGTGAATTGTAATACCATATCATGATAAACGGACAAATCAAGATGAATTAAATTCCCCTATTTTTGTTTTGCAAAGAAATCCTTGATAAGAGGTAAGTTTAATTCATCAAACAAACTTTGAGAAACAGAACGTTGCACTATGATGGATTTGCTAAGCAATGAAGTGTACCTATCTGATGCCTTGGTATCAATAAATTTAGGCAAAGTAGGATTTGGAGTGGGTTGAGGATTTGATGATGTTTGACATTGTATCGGAGCCTTTCCCTTTGATTTCTTGCCTTTGGTACCTGTTGAAGATCCTTCACGTGAACGAACCATGGTGAATCAAAGTAGAAGTTGGAGAATGAAAAAGTGAAAGTTATGGGTTTTTGAGGAAAATGAAGGAATGAGGATGGTAATAGGGTGAGAATTGAAGAGTTCAAATGAGGTAGGTGAAGAAATAGGAAGGCGAATTTCTTGATGAATTTCAGAGAAAAAGGACAAATTGAAGGAGTTTGGTGAGTTTCTCT
Organism: Cinchona pubescens; assembly: GCA_025175665.1. Lineage (NCBI taxonomy): Eukaryota > Viridiplantae > Streptophyta > Magnoliopsida > Gentianales > Rubiaceae > Cinchona > Cinchona pubescens. The sequence goes on from JANKKI010000084.1 coordinate 2,709,578, forward strand.
TATTTCGTCAGAGTTAGGTTTTGGTGGGATTAGAATGTCTGAAAAGGGGAAAGTGAAAGGTTTTAAATGAATAGAACAATCGTTCGGACATCTGAACGATTGATCTATGTCCAATCGTGCATCCGATCACAGATGAACGGACGGTCGAAATACTGAATTATGCGTCCGAAGTAATGTCAGACGGTTGTGAGCATCCGTACTATTTTCCAGAGAGTTTGGTGAATAAAAGGAGCATTTCAGACGGAGGAAAACGTCCAAGACAAAAATTAAGAAAAATAGGGAGTTCGGACGGTCATTTTCGTCCAAGAGAATAAAGGACTTAAGATGCACATTTACTTCCGAAAATATAACTCATACATTTTTTAAATCAATAATATCCAAGCAAGTTCTGAGAAATTCAAAATGATCCAATGTAGCTGGCTAAGGTTTAGTAAGAATATCAGCCAATTAATATTTTTTACACACAAATTCAACACAAATTTTCTTTTTGCACACAAGATCTCTTATCAAGTGGTGCTTGACATCAAAGTGTTTGGTTCTAGAATACAAGACAGGATTTTTTAGTAAGATTGATTGCACTAGTATTATCCCATCATATAAGCACAAAATCAAAAATGAGGAGCTAGCCCACGGGCTCGCCGGTTTAGGCCCATGATAGCCTGCACCAGGCGAGTTACAGCGGGCTGCCGTGCTGGGCTGAACCGAAGGACAGAAGGGATGGCCTGTAACCAGCCCCCGCGCTTGGCCCCCACTTAACCGGGACTGGTTGGCCCACGGGCTAGAAATTTAAATTTTTACTTATTAATAATTTATATAATTTTAAATTATTACTTATTAATTATTATTTTGAAATTAATAACTTATTAATTTAAAATCATTTACTTACTATTCATTGGTAATTTATTAAATTATAACTTATTAATTGTTCGAATTACTAAACTTACTAGTTAATAGTACTTTATTAATGCAAATTGGTACTTATATATTAGACTAAGTTATTAATAATCAAAGTTCAAAATCCAAACTAATATTTATTATTTGAAACTAAAGTTCTTAGTTGATATTCAAAGACCAAAGTTCGAAATTAGTTATTAGTACTTTATTATTCCAAATTAATACTTATTTGACCGAGTTATATTTTGTTGTATAAGTCAATTCTTATTATTGTAACTTATTATTTGTTAATCATTTAATAAAAATATTTAATTACGAATAAACCACCTTGAGATGGTGGAGGGTTTGGCATAGACCCCTACCATGTATATTAATGTTATAAAAAAAGGTATAAGGAGGGGGCATTGAACCTTACCTCCAAATCATTACAATTTATAAAAGAAAAACATTAATAGCATTTCAAAAGAAAAAAATTTTAAAAAAAAGTAATTTCCAATGGGTGGCCCGTGGGCCCCAACAGTCGGCCTAAAGGGTTAAGCTACTGGCCAGTCTACGATTCAACCCGTTGATGGACCAAACAGTTGACCGCAGGCCGATCACGGTTCAATATATGGGCTGGGCCGGTTAAAAACAAGTTGGACAGGCCGAGTAGACAGATTGGCCCGGCCCATTGCCACTTCTAGTTTCAACGAAAGAAGTTGAGCACAACAATTTCCAGCAGTAATAAATTCGACTTCTGCCGTAGATAGAGAAATAGAATTTTGCTTCTTGCTAAACCAGGATACCAAAAATTTACCCAAAAAATGCTACATACCACTAGTACTTTTCCTATCAATTTTACGACTAGCAAAGTCGGCATTCGAGTAACTAATTAAAACAAAATTAGTGGAATTAGGATACCAAAGACTGAAATTCAACGTTCCTTTTAAGTATCTGAAAATTCTTTTTATAGCAATTAAATGTGATTCCTTAGGAAAAGATGGAAATCTAGCACAAAGACAAACGAGAAACATAATATCCGGTCTACTAGCTGTTAAATAAAATAGGCTTTCGATCATACCTCTATAGTGCTTTTCATTAGCACTATTACCTTCTTCATCTTTGTCAAGTTTGGTTGAGGTTCATATTGGTGTTCTAACTTGTTCGCAATCCTCCATTCCAAAGTGCTTAATCCTATCCCGATTTTTCTTTTGCTAGGACCATAACTAAAAAACCCACTTTCTTACGATTACGAGGTTCATTGGAATATGAAATCCAATCTTGGAAATACAGCATCCCACGTTTTTTACTACCCAAGGCTTCAATACATTTAGCAATAGAGAAATATCTACTGGTGCGGTTGCTATCCGAGAAATATCTACTGGTAGCTCTTTTGTGTACTTGATTTGTGTGACGAAGGTTCCTTCTTTTATTTGGTGAACTTGAAGTCCAAGGAAGAATGGTAATTCTCTCGTGATACTTATTTCAAATTCTTTTTGCATCAAACAAGAAAATTTCTTGCACAAACTTTTATTAGTTGCTCCAAAAATAATATCATCAACATAAATTTGAACAACTAACAAATCGATTAAGACTAGTTTTGTTGAAAAGATTAGTATCGAAAACACCTGTTTTAAAACCATTTTCAATCAAAAAACCACTTACCCTTTCATACCAAGCCCTAGGGGCTTGTTTCAACCATATAAAGCCTTCAATAATTTGAAAACATGATTTGAAATATCTTTATTTTCAAAGCTGGTGGGTTGTTCAAAAAAAAATTTCTTGATCAATGAAACCTTTTAAAAAGGCACTTTTGACATCCATTTGAAATAATTGAAATTGTTAAACCATGCATATGCAAGAAACAGACGAATAGATTCTAAATGAGCAACGGGTGCAAAGGTCTTATCAAAATCAATTCCTTCTTCTTGAGCATATCCATTTGCAACAAGTCTAGCTTTATTTCTAATTATCTCATCTTTATCATTTAATTTGTTTCTAAAAACCCATTTTGTTCCCATTTAGAGATGAATTGAGGGTCTTTCAACTATAGTCCACACATTATTTTTCTCGAATTGATTAAACTCTTCTTGAGCATAGCAAGAACCTAAGATTCGTCATTCAAAGTATTATCCACACGTTTAGGTTCAATGTAAGAAAGTAAGGCACAATTATTATTCAAAAGTTTATGAGAACGAGTTTTACCCTATCTGACGGATCAACTATGATTAATTCTTGAGAGTGACTTGAGACAAATCTCCATACTTTTGGAAGATCTTTTGGAGAATCATCATTCTTTTCTCCTTCTTCATCCAAGTAATGAGCATTGTCCTTATTACTTTCCTTGGTCTCTTGATGTTCTTCATATATAGTAAGCTTTTCAAATTTCTTTTGTACACCTAAATCTTCATCTTCATAAATATTTTCTTGAAATAACATTACTAGCCTCATCAAACGTAGCATGCACAACTTCTTCAATCAGAAGAGTTCTTCTATTCTATACTTGGTATGCTTTCTTGTCAGTAGAATATCCTAAGAAAATCCCTTCATTCGATTTCTTGTCAAATTTTTCAAGATTTTCTTTAATTTTCAAAATATGAAACATTTACAACTAAAAACTTTGAAATGGCTTACAACAGGTTTTTTGCAAAACAAGAGTTCATAAGATGTTTTGTTTAAAATGGGTCTCAAAAGAACTCGATTTATAACATAACAAGCCGCGTTAATGGTTTAGGCCCAAAAATATTTTGGTAAGTCACACTAACTTATCATGGTTCTAGCGGTCTCTTGAAGTGTTCTATTTTTTCTTTCAATAACACCATTTTGTTGAGGCACCCTAACAACTGAAAATTTATGCGAAATATCGTTGTGATAACAAAACTTGGGAAAACCTCCAAATTTAAACTCGGCTCCATTATCACTTCTCAAACAAACAATTTTTAAATTCAAAAAATTTTGTATTTTGAAAACAATTTTACAAAATTTTCGAAGGCTTCATTTTAGTGAACAAGAAATAGTACCCAAGTATACCTAGAACTAGTCATCAACAATCACAAAAGCATATTTACTTCCACCGAGACTAGCATGTTGAGTAGGACCTAACTTATTCATACAAGTCCATATGCAATAATTCCAAAGGTTTAGAATTAGACATACAATTTTTCAGTTTGAAAGAAACTTTAACTTGTTTATCGAATTGACATGCATCACGAATTTTGTTTTTCAAAAACTTTAATTTTGGCAAACCTCTTACCAATTCTTTCTTAGCAAGGTTTTCAATTAAATCCCTATTGTAATGACAAAATCTTCTATGCCAAAGCCAAGGATCATCTATAGAAGCGGTTAAATATTTTACATTGCCACTACCAAAATTATCAAGATAAATCACATAAACATCATTATGTCTAAACCTTTAATAAAATAGCAAAATTTTTATCAAGAATTAAATATTCATGCTTGGTAAAGAATACATATAGATTTTTATCACATAATTGGCTTAAACTTAAGAATTTGTAATTCAAATTATCAACTAGAAGCACAGTTTTAATCAAAGTCTCACCATTTTTACCTATATCACTAATGCCAATTGATTTTGCTTTCATGTTATCCACAAATCACCAAAAGTCATCTTTCTGCTATTTTTACATGAGTTTGGTGAAGAGAGATGCATTACAAATTATATGTCTTGAGCACCCATTATCTATGAACCATTTGGCATTTTTGGTGATGTTCATTACCTACACAAGAAATTAAATGATAACTTCTGGTACCCATATTTTTTTGGGTCCATAAGAGTTAGTAAATTGACTATAAATCCATATGCTATTTATTCCTAGTTTTTCATTTCTCTTGACATAGCCGTTATTTTTCACATGTCCATGTTGTTGGCAATTGTTGCAAATAATATTCTTATTTCCATATAAAGAAGATTTTGATTTTACAAAACATAAGTCATCTCTTCTAAAAGTGACAAAGTTCTTGTTGATCAACATATTTCTATTCTTTATTCATATCAACAATATTTTCCCTTTTTCTATGCAAGAAAACTTCAAAATCATCCAATCTTTTCTTCAAGAAGGCTTTTTCTTCCTTGATCTTTGTTTTCACATGCATTATTTTCAGATTCAACTCAGCATTTTCTTATGATAACCTATTGTTCTCATTCACAAGTTTGGAGTTAGCATTCAATAAAGCATGTGTTTTTTTGACTAACTCCTTATTTCTAGCATATGATTCCTTTAAGCTATCATTTAATTTTAAAATGAAAGCTTCAAGATCATCATTATCATCATTTTGATCATTAGAATCATAAGTAGATGTTACTTCTTCATCACCAATGGCTAAAATGGCCATTTGTATTGATTCCATCTCTTCTTCAACTTCTCCTTCGGAGTTGCAATCATCCCAAGTGATTTGAAAATTGTTGAAACGAAGCTTCCTTCCTTCCTTCCTCTTCTTGGAAGGATACTCATTTGCAAAGTGTCCGATTTGACCACATTCAGAGCATTTTTCATTTTGTGTCTTAATTTCAAGCTTGGTCTTCCCTTTCAAATTATTTGAGTTGCTTGCTTCTCCCTTTCTCATTCTCAGTTTGTTGAGGTAGTGTTTGAGGAATCCTTCGGTGTTCATGATGAGTGCAAGATCACCTTCATCGAGATCTTCATCTTCTGAATTGATGGAGCCATTTTCATCTTTTTCTTGAGGGGTCTTGAAGGCAATGCTTCTCTTTGGTCTTGCTTCTTCATCATCCACACTTTAGCTTTGAGTTTCAATTCATATGAAGTGAGAGAGTTTATCAATGACTCAATAGATATGGAATTTAAGTTCTTTGCTTCCTCTATAACAATAGTTTTGCCTCCCATTCTTTGGAGAGAGCATTCAAGAATTTTCTATTCTTCTCACCCAAAGAATATTCCTTACCCAAGGCTCCAAGATCCTTAATGATATCATTGAATTTACAACAGATTTTATCAATATTTTCATATGGTTCCATCTTGAAGGACTCATACTTGGCAAAAAGTAAGGATTTCTTTTGTTTTCTAACAACATTGTTCCTGTTGGTCCCAAAGCAACCTAAGAGGGGAGGTGAATTAGGTTTCTTAAAAATATACTTTGAGAAATATTGAGATTTTACAAATTAAATGCAGATATAACAAAATCAGTAGAACAGTAGAGTAAAGAGAGAAAAATTAAACAATCAATACTTCCAAACTAGCAATGCTTCTTTATCAAATCTCTTGAATGCTTCACACACTTGGTGAGCCAATAATCTTTACAAAGTTGGGAAGTTCTTGCTCACACTAAAACTCTTTTAGTTGAGCCAAGAATCTTACTTACAACCACACTTTCATACAAGATTATCACTCCACTCAAAGTTGAATTACACTCACAATTGCACACTAATACAACAAAGCACTATAGTCAATTTGCACTCAAATTACTCTTTTCTAAGGCTTGTATTCAATGTATTAGATGATTTTTTCAGGTTATTAAAGCACCTATTTATAAGAGCAATAAATAGTGGTTTCAACTACTTCCTAACGGCTAAATAATAAATGCACAAAAAATAGCCGTTGGGGTTTCGGACGTCCGAGAAGTATTGAATGCGTCCGAGGAAGCGTCCGATCTTCTTTAAGTTTGTTGAAGAGCTTCGTTCGGACGTCCGTGCATGCGTCCGTTCCTTCGCCTACTGCTGTCTCTTCGGACGGTCCTGAGCTTCCGAAAGAGAAGCAGTAGGATCCCATTCTTTCTGCCAGTTCGTTCAGACGATGCAATGCGTCCGAGGAGTTTTGACCTAGTTCGGACGGTTCTGTGCATCCGAAAGATCTGTTCCTGTAAAAGCTTGTTTTACAGAGTTAAGTGTTTATGTCATCATCAAAATAAGGTTTGGAAAACATCAATCTCCCCCTTTTTGATGATGACAAACCTTTATGTAAAAACAATTGGATATGAGTAATTAATTTGCAATATATCACAATTGAATATCAATCATCAAAGCACAATAGTATAGAGAAGACTACTCCCCCTTTTGACATTAATCAAAAACACTCCCCCTTAGAACATGCAAGTAGTTTGACAGAAATGGAACAAGTTTCATACATCCAACTGAAAAGTTTAATGGTGCTAGAGTCAAGGAAATACACAACCAATGCCACAGAAATGCTGAAAACCAAAAGAAATGCTGAAAGGTTCTAACAAGCAAAGAACTGCTGAAAACAAAATACAAATGTGAAAAGAACTAATGTGAGTCATTGCGCTTCTTGGAGCGCTTTTCAGTCTTTTGTCGTTTGGATGGAACTTCTTCAGCAGTGGCTTCACTGTCATCCTCCTCTCCGGTGCGACGTTGCATGATGAAGTCAAACGTATCGTCAAATCCTCATCATCGTCGTCATCGTCATCGACAGCCTCTTGAGCAGCTTCTGCATTGTCTTCACGGGTATGTCGATCTTCAGGTTCATCACTGTGAAGATGATTCAAGTGGATATTGGGACTGAAGATTAGCACATCTGATGTTTATAAGAAACAGCTCACTGCCAAGGCTGAGTGCCTCTTGGAGAATCATTTGACGAGTTTCAAGTCGCTTTAACTTTCGATTTGTGCGACGTTGAAATGAACTGACTTGAGTGCTCAGAGAGGTGAGAAGTCCACAGATATGTGAAAGAGATAGTTCAGATGTAGATGGTTCAGATGTAAGAGGAGGTGGTTGAGGAGTAGGAGAATGAGGAATAGCAAAATCAGAGGTGGAGACATCATTGGGGTTTGAGACTTCACATTCAAAAATGGTGTTAATGATGTTGGATGAAATCTCAAAATTGGTGCAGTTAACATGAGAAATTAGAGTGCGAGCAGTAGAGCCTTTCCGAAAATTGGTCGTGAACTGAAACACCATGTCATGATAAACAGGTAAATCAAGATGCACAAGATGACCCCAATTTTGTTTTTCAAAACAAGATTTGATAATGGGAAGATTATATTCATCAAATAGACTATGAGAAGCAGGACGTTGAACGATTATAGATTTACTTAAAAGGGAAGTACACCATTCGGATGCCTTGGCATCGATAAATTTTGATAAGATTGGATTGGTGGAGACTTGAGGATTAGCTAATGATTCTCCTCGTACTGGAGCCTTCCCTTTAGTTTTTCGACCCCGATTTGCTGTAGAGGAACCTCCGCGAGATTTCACCATTGTGATGGAAGAAAAAGAAAAGAAGAGAAAATTGAAAATTTTGAGGATTGGTGAGAATTTGAGGAAATGAGATGGTGGATGGGGGAAATTAGATGTGATTTAGGTGAGAAGAGCTTTGGGTAGGATAATTTTCCAATCAATTTTGGAATAGAGAGTGGGAATTTGGAGGGGGTGGTGGAGTGACAATTTTTCGCCAGAGGGTTTTCGGGGGAGGTGGTGAGTCCGAAATGGGGAAGATGGACGGTTTTAATCAAACAGGGGCACCTTTCAGACGGCCGAACGTTTGGTATGCGTCCGACGAAGCGTCCAAAAGCTAAAGAACGGACGGCCGAAGGAGGAGCCAATGCATCCGAAGTTCTTTCGGACGATGGTGCGTGTCCGGAAGATTTCCAGAGAGTTTGGTAAAAAAAAAGAATAATGTTCGGACGATTATGAGCATCCGAGAAGTAACAGAAGCTTTCGGACGATCCAGAGCGTCCGAAAGAAAAGTTGTTCGGACGAAGAAGTGCGTCCGAACTATGAACCTATGCCAAATTTATTTGTAAAATCCCCAAACATTTTCTGAGCAATTCAAAGCGATCTAGAGCTAAGGGTTTTGTAAAAATATCAGCCAATTGATCTGAAGTAGGCACAAAATCAACACGAATTTCCTTTTTACAAACGAGGTCTCTAATGAAATGATGCTTAACATCAATGTGTTTGGTTCTAGAGTGCATAACAGGATTTTTTGTGAGATTAATTGCACTAGTGTTGTCACACAATATAGGAACACAATCAAAAAATACACCAAAATCTTTCAGAGTATGTTTCATCCAAAGAAGTTGAGCACAACAATTTCCAGCAGCAATGTATTCGGCTTCAGCCGTAGAAAGAGAAATAGAATTTTGTTTTTTGCTAAACCAAGACACAAGACAATTTCCCAGAAAATAACACATACCACTGGTACTTTTTCTATCAATTTGACATCCAGCAAAGTCGGCATCAGAATAACTAATCAAGTCATAACAGAATGTAGAGGACTTTGGATACCACAGACCAAAATCCATTGAACCCTTTAGGTATCTAAAAATCCTTTTAACACGCTATCAAATGCGATTCTTTAGGGAAAGATTGAAATCTAGCACATAAACAAACAGCAAACATGATATCTGGTCTACTGGCAGTTAAGTAAAGTAGACTTCCGATCATACCTCTATAGTGTTTTTCATCAACACTATTACCTTCTTCGTCTTTTGTAAGTTTGGTTGAAGTGCACATTGGCGTACCAACTTGTTTGCAATCTTCCATTCCAAATCGTTTGAGTAGCTCCTTTGTGTACTTGATTTGTGTAATAAACGTTCCTTCCTTAGTTTGATGAACTTGTAATTCGAGGAAAAATTGCAACTTGCCCATCATACTCATCTCAAACTCTTCTTGCATTAAATGTGAAAAATCCTTACACAAACTTTCATTAGTTGCTCCAAAAATAATATCATCAACATAAATTTGAACGATTAACAAACCATTTGCTAATCCGTTTTTGCAAAAAGAGTGGTGTCAACTACACCTCTTTTGAATTCATTTTCTATCAAGAACCCACTTAATCTTTCATACCAAGCTCTTGGAGCTTGTTTCAAACCATATAAAGCTTTGGAGAGTTTGAAAACATAATTTGGAAGATTTTTATTTTCAAAGCCCGGAGGTTGTTTGACAAAAACTTCTTGGTCGATAAAACCATTTAAAAAGGCACTTTTGACATCCATTTGAAATAATTTGAAATTATTGAAACACGCAAATGCAAGAAACATGCGAATGGATTCTAACCTAGCCACGGGTGCAAAGGTTTCATCAAAGTCAATACCTTCTTCTTGAGCGTAACCTTTTGCAACAAGTCTAGCTTTGTTTCTTATGATTTCACCTTTGTCATTTAATTTGTTTCTAAAAACCCATTTAGTACCAATAACGGGATGAGAAGAAGGTCTTTCAACTAAGGTCCATACATTATTTTTCTCAAATTGACTAAGTTCATCTTGCATAGCATTAACCCAAGATTCATCACTCAAAGCAACATCTATATGTTTAGGTTCAATGTGAGAGAGTAATGCACAATTACTATTCAAAGGTTTATGAGAACGAGTAGTTACCCTATCGGATAGATCACCTATGATTAAATCTTGAGGATGACTAGAGACGAATCTCCAAGCTTTCGGAAGATCATTTTGAGCATCCTCATTCTTTTCATCATCAATTTGATGGTTGTTGACATCAACGCTTGATGTAATCTCTTGATGATCTTCATGAATAACGAGCGTCCTTACATTTGCAACCAAAAACTTTGAAATAGCTCACAACGGGTTTTCTACAAAAAAGGAGTTCATAAGGAGTTTTATTTAAAGAGGATCTTAATAAAATTCGATTCATAACATAACAAGCCGTGTTAACCACTTCGGCCCAAAAGTATTGTGGTAAGTCACATTCACTAATCATAGTTCTAGCCGTTTCTTGAAGAGTCCTATTTTTCCTTTCAACAACACCATTTTGTTGAGGGACTCTAACAACCGAAAACTCATGAAAGATATCGTTGTGATCACAAAAGTCAGGAAAACCCCCAAATTTAAATTCGGCACCATTGTCACTCCTTAGACGAACAATTTTTGTGTCCAATAAATTTTTAATTTTGTAAAACAATTTTACAAATTTTTCAAATGCTTCATTTTTGTGAACAAGAAATAATACCCAAGTAAACCTAGAATAGTCATCTACGATAACAAATGCATATTTGCAACCACCTAGACTAGCATATTGAGTAGGTCCAAATAAGTCTAAATGCAACAATTCTAAAGGTTTATGAGTAGACACAAAATTCTTTGGTTTAAAGAAACTTTGACTTGTTTACCAAATTGGCAAGCATCACAAATTTTATTTTTCAAAAATTTCAGTTTTGGCAAACCCCTAACCAAATCTTTCTTGGCAAGTTTTTCAATCAAATCCATATTAAAATGACAAAGTCTTCTATGCCAAAGCCATGGATCATCTATGGAAGCGGTAAGACATTTTACATTGCTATTGCTAATTTTATCAAGATGAATCACATAAACATCATTGTGCCTAGTGCCCTTGAATAAAACAACATGATTTTTATCAAGGATAAGACATTCATGCTTGGTAAAGAAAACATATAAATTTTTGTCACAAAGTTGACTAACACTTAATAAATTATAGTTCAAATTATCAACAAGAAGTACATTCTTAATCAAGGTTTCACCATTTTTACCTACATCACCAATGCCGATTGATTTTGCTTTGTTGTTGTCCCCAAAAGTGCAACTTTTTCACTGTTTTTGGATGTAAGATTTGTGAAGAGAGAGGCATCACCCGTCATGTGCCTTGAACATCCACTATCTATGAACCACTTAGCATTGTTGGCGATGTAAAGTACCTACACAATAAATCAATTGATAACTTTTGGTACCCATATTTTCTGGGATCCATTTGAGTTAGTGAAATTGCTTTCGATCCATGCAACTTTCATTTCAAGTTTTTCATTCCTCTTGACATAACACATATTCTTAGCATGTCCATGTTGTTGGCAATATCTACAAATAATGCTTTTATTACCATATAAAGAAGATTTTGGTTTTACAATACATAAGTCATCCCTTCTAAACATGACAAAATTTTTGTTGATTGCTACATTTCTATTTCTTTTCATATCAAAAATATTTTCTTTCTTTCTAGTTAAAAGAGCATTCAAATCATCCATTCTTTTCTTCAAGGAGGCTTGTTCTTCCTTGACCTTTGATCTCACATGCATTCTTTTCTTCAACATGCGTTCAATCACGATTTTCTTGAGATAGCCTATTGTTTTCATTCACAAGTTTAGAGTTAGTATTCAATAAAGCATTTAACTTTTTAGCTAACTCCTTATTTCTAGCATATGATTCCTTTAAGCTATCAGGTAATTTCAAAATGAAAGCTTCAAGATCATCTTCACCATTTTCATCATTAGAGTCATAGTTAGAATTTACCTCATCATCTCCAATGGCCATGAAGGCCATTTGTGCCGACTCCATTTCTTCTTCAACTTCTCCTTCGGAGTTGCAATCATCCCATGTGATTTGAAAGTTGTTGAATCTTGGTTTTATTCCTTCCTTCTTTTTCTTGGAAGGACACTCATTTGCAAAATGCCCGAGTTGACCGCATTCAAAGCATTTTTCGTTTTGCTTCTTCATTTCAAGCATAGACTTCCCTTTGAAATTATTTGAATTTGTAGCTCCGCCTCTTCTCATTCTTCGTTTGTTGATGTAATGTTTAAGAAATCCTTTGGTGATGAGTGAATTCTCATCTTCAAGATCTCCTTCATCAAGATCTTCATCTTCTAGATTGATGGAGCTATTTTCATCTTCCTCTTGAGAGTTCTTTAGAGCAATGCTCCTTCTTGGCCTTGCTTCTTCATCATCCACAACCTTGGCCTTTAACTTGAGTTCATAAGATGTAAGAGAGTTGATTAGTGATTCAATAGGCATTAATTTAAATTTTTGGCTTCCTCTATAGCAATTGTTTTGGCATCCCATTCTTTGGATAGAGCATTTAGGATTTTTCTATTTTTTTCGCCCAAAGAGTACTCCTTACTCAAGGCTTCAAGATCCTTTATAATGTCATTGAACCTGCAGTACATTTTGTCTATGTTCTCATGTGGTTCCATCTTGAAGGACTCATACTTGGCAACAAGTAGGAATTTCTTTTGCTCACAAACATCATCGCTCCCTTCATGAATTTCCTTCAACTTATCCCATATTTCTTTAGCGGAAATGCAATCCTTCACGCAAGTTGATTCATTTGCATCCAAGCACATGCATTATATAACACATTCAAGGCTTTTGCAATTAATGTCAAGTTTGCCTTGTCTTGTAGAGTGAGCTCATTCCTTGTCTTTTCTTTTCTTCTATTTGTGTGATCATCAATGATAGAAGCTTTAAATGGACCTGCATTGACAACACACCACAAATCAATGTCAATAGATTGCAGAAATATTTTCATTCTATCTCTCCAACTAATAAAATTTGCCCCATTAAACATAGGGGGCCTAGTAACGGATTGACCCTCAAAAAATAGAGCATTGTTGGTTGCCATATTTCTTTACTCCAAAGCAGTTTAACCAATATAATGAGACCAAGCTCTGATACCAATTGTTGGTCCCAAAGCAACCTAAGAGGGGAGGTGAATTAGGTTTCTTAAAAATATATTTTGAGAAATATTGAGATTTTCAAATTAAATGCAGATACAGCAAAATCAATAGAACAGTAGAGTAAAGAGAGAAAAATTAAACAATCAATACTTCCAAGCTAGCAAGCTTGAAGTGTATATCAAATCTCTTGAATGCTTCACACACTTGGTGAGCCAATAATCTTTACAAAGTTGGGAAGTTCTTGCTCACACTAAAACTCTTTTAGTTGAGCCAAGAATCTTACTTACAACCACACTTTCATACAAGATTATCACTCCACTCAAAGTTGAATTACACTCACAATTGCACACTAATACAACAAAGCACTATAGTCAATTTGCACTCAAATTACTCTTTTCTAAGGCTTGTATTCAATGTATTAGATGATTTTTTCAGGTTATTAAAGCACCTATTTATAAGAGCAATAAATAGTGGTTTCAACTACTTCCTAACGGCTAAATAATAAATGCACAAAAAATAGCCATTGAATGCGTCCGAGGCAGCGTCCGATCTTCTTTAAGTTTGTTGAAGAGCTTCGTTGGACGTCCGTGCATGTGTCCGTTCCTTCTTCCTACAGAGGTTTCGGATGGTCCTGAGCGTCCAAAAGAGAAGCAGTAGGATCCCATTCTTTCTGCCAGTTCATGTTCGGACGATGCAATGCGTCCGAGGAGTTTTGACCTAGTTCGGACGGTTCTGTGCGTCCGAAAGATCTGTTCCTGCAAAAGCTTGTTTTACAGAGTTAAGTGTTTATGTCATCATCAAAATAAGGTTTGGAAAACATCAGTTCCTTTCATGAATTTCTTTCAATTTGTCCTAGATTTTCTTAGCCGAAACACATCTTTTGACACGAGTTGATTCGTTAGCATCTAAGGCATTGTATAGCACATTCACGGCTTTAGCATTTAAGGTCAAGTTTGGTTTTTCTTGTGGAGTGAGGTCATCCCTTATTTTTTCTCTTCTGCTATTTGTGTGATCATCAACAATGGTGGTTTTGAAAGGACCTTCATTGGCAACATACCACAAGTCAATATCAATAGATTGCAAAAAGATTTTTATTCTATCTTTCCAACTAATAAAGTTCACTCCATTAAACATAGGAGGTCTAGTTATAGATTGACCATAAAAAAATAAAGCATTATTGGTTGATTCATAAAAGATTTTTACTCAAATGCAATTTAAGCAAACTAAAGATACCAATGCTCTGATACCAATTGTTGGCCCCAAAGCAACCTAAGATGTGAATTAAGTTTCTTAAAAGATTAATTTGCAAATGATGCACAATTAAAATCTTTTATACTGACAAGAACGTTGATAGTGTTGAACCCCAGTTATGATAATCATATTTTGATGATGACCAAATCGCACTAATGGTTTGAAAAGTGTGCAGAAAAACAAAACAACCAGAAGACTCAACGAACGCAAATGATTGTCTGAAAGACAGAGCTTTGGATGATGGTAATCGTCTGACACAAAGAATTTGAAGCAAGTCTCGGATGAAGAACAGCATTCAATCATATTTCCAGAAGACTTTGCATCGATCGGACGCATCCTCGGACGTCCGAACGAATACCCTCAGAGAATGGACGCAGCGTCGGACGCAGGGTTTAGCAGCGGCAGTCCAAACGGTCTAACGGCTAGTTTGTTCGGACGCACCAACTTGCTGCATCGGCCGTCTGAAAGGTCCAACGGCTAGTTTTCCAGTAAACAGAAAATAGCCGTTGGAAAGTTGTTGGAAGCAGATATTTGGCAACTATAAATACCCTAAGCCTTAATTAATTAAAAGAGACTTCTACATTGATTACAAATAATACTTGAGCTATTTGGGAGAAATAGTGTGTACAAGTGTTGTAAAAGTGTAGGTAGTTTTGTGAAAAGAGCTTAGAAGTGTAAGAGTTCTTCAAGTGTAATAGTGGAGAGATAACAATTGTAACAAAGGGAGATTGTGAGTGTAAAACTCTTGGCTCAACTAAAGGAAATTAGTGTGAGCAAGAGGGATCCTCATTTGTGTACAAGAGGTTATTGTCTCACCTACTTTGAAGAGACTTTTAGTGGCTAAACTTCAAGTTGTGAACTTGGTAGTTGCCTTGTAAGAAACTCTTTGCAGTTGTAAGCTCCAAGCTTGAGAAGCTTGGGAGTTTGGTTTGATTCTCTTAATCTCAATAATCATTCTTATTTGTTCTTTAAGCTTAAATAGTTGAATATCTATTGTATTCATTTGTGCTTAAGTTTTTATTTGGTGCACAAAGTTTGAATTTCTATTAAGCACATAAAAAGGTTTTGTTTTAGGTGCAACCTAATTCACCCCCCCTCTTAGGTTGCTCTTTGGGGCCAACAATTGGTATCAGAGCTTGTTCTCATATATTGAGCCTAACCGCTTTTGAGTAAAAATCATTATGGCAACCAATAATGCTTTATTTTTAGAGGGGCATTCTATTACTAGACCTCCCATGTTTAATGGCATTAATTTTGTTTATTGGAGGGATAGAATGAAAATTTTTGTTCAATCTATTAATATTGAATTGTGGTATATTATTTATGAAGGTCCTTTTGAGGCAAATATTTTTGATGAAAATACTCATAGATTAAGGCCTAAAACCAGATTTGAGTTAAATGCACAAGATAAAATAAATTTATCTTTAAATGCTAAAGCCATTTATATTTTGTATAATGTCAAACTTTGGATGCAGATGAGTTTTCTAAAGTAAAAGGTTGCATATCGGCCAAGGAGATATGGGACAAATTGAAAGAAATTCATGAAGGAAGTGAAGATATAATAGAGCAAAAGAAGTCACTTCTTGTGGCTAAATATGAATCCTTCAAAATGAAACCTCATGAGAACATTGACAAGATGTATTGTAGGTTCAATGATATGATAAAGGATTTGGAAGGTTTGGGTAAAGAATATTCCTTGGGTGAAAAGAATAGAAATTTTTTGAATGCTTTACCTAAGGAATGGGAACCTAAATCCATTGCCATAGAAGAGTCTAAAATTTTAAATTCTATGCCTATTGATTCATTGATCAATTCTCTAACCTCATTTGAATTGAAGTTGAAATACAAGGTACAAAATGAGGAGGCAAAGGAAAAAAGAAGCATAGCATTTAAAGCTTCATCAAAAAGGAGAAAAGACTCAAACTTGCATCACTTCAACAACTTCCAAATCATTGATGATTGCCTCGTGTAATTCGGATGGAGAGGTTGAAGAAGAATATGAGAAGGCTCAAATGGCTTTTATGGCACTTGGCAATAATGAGGTATCCTCTAGTTGTGATTCTTGTGATGATTCATGTAATAATGATTATGATGATGTTGAATCATTTATTTTTAAAATGCATGAATGTTTGAAAGAATCATATGCTAAGAACAAAGAGTTAAAAATTAAAGTTAAAACTTTATTGAGTGTCAACTCAAAACTTGTGCAAGAAAATAATCTTTGACAAAAGAAAATGATGTTTTGAAAGAAAAATTTGTTGGAAAAACCAAGATCATGGAAGAACAAGCTTCATTGAAGAAGAGATTAGATGATCTTGATGTTACTTTGAAAACAAAGAAAGAAAATGTTTTTGAAAAGAAAAGAACTAGAAATATGTTTTTGAACAAAAATTTTATCACCTTTAGAAAATATGATTTGTGCTTTGTTAAATCTAAATCTTTCTTTTTATTTCAATAAGAATATTATTTGTATCTTCATAGATTATTGTCATCAACATGGCCATATAAAGAAAAATTGTTATGTTAAAAGAAATGAAAAATTGGGAATAAATTCTATTTGGGTGATTAAGCATGCTACTAATCCAATTGGACCCAAGAAAGTTCGGGTACCAAAAGTTGTTACTTAACTTTGCATGTAGGTATGCTTGAAGAGCACTAAGGAATTCAAGATAGATTATCTTTGAAGGGTGTTCAAGGCATATGACCTAAGATGATATTAAAATGGTAACATCTAAAATTTTGTGTGCTTTCATTTATCAAGTTGAACTATGTTGTGTTTGAATTTATTTAGAATGCTAGGAAATATGTATCCCCAATTTTTGCCTATAATAAGTCACAACTTGTAAAAGAAAGGGGAGCATTCAAATTTTTTTTGGATTATTTTGCAAAAATTGCATCACACATGCTTCATTGTTTTGATGATGCTTTTGGTAAGGAATGAGCAAAAATGGTTTTGGTCCTTATTCTTTGCATGAATTCTCTCATTTCTTATGGAACACATATTCTTGAACGGAAGAATTGTTTTGTATAACTTGACTCATTCTCCATGTACTCATTATATTCATCTTTCAAGGAGAAGAATAAACTTAGGGGAGCTTAAATTGCATTATTTATCTTATGTTTTGATAATGCCAAAAGGGGGACACATCTAGATGTTCTCAGAGACAGCCGTTCATATTTCGGATGGCAGAGAGACAAATTGTCCAATTGATTTGTCATCGATCAAAAAGCTCAAGTTCTTTGTAATATGAACTGTCTCTTATACAATCATGCTTAGGGTATTTAAGAGACTGTCCGAGGATACAGTCCAAACATGTGTCCGATCGAAGCAAAGTGTTCTGGACTCGAACGAATACCCTCAGAGAACGGACGCAGCTTCGGACGTAAGGTTTAGCAGCAGCCGTCCGAACGGTCCAACGGCTAGTTCGTTTGGACGCATACTTGCTGCATCGGCCGTCCGAAAGGTCCAACGGCTAGTTTTCCAGTAAACAGAAAATAGCCGTTGGGAAGTTGTTGGAAGCAGATATTTGGCAACTATAAATACCCTAAGCCTGAATTAATTAAAAGAGACTTCTACATTGATTACAAATAATACTTGAGCTATTTGGGAGAAATAGTGGGTACAAGTGTTGTAAAAATGTAGGTAGTTTTGTGAAAAGAGTTTAGAAGTGTTAGAGTTCTTCAAGTGTAATAGTGGAGAGATAACAATTGTAATAAAGGGAAGTTGTGAGTGTAAAACTCTTGGCTCAACTAAAAGAGTTTTAGTGTGAGCAAGAACTTCCCAACTTTGTAAAGATTATTGGCTCACCAAGTGTGTGAAGCATTCAAGAGATTTGATACTTCAAGCTTAGCTAGCTTGGAAGTATTGATTATTTAATTTTTCTCTCTTTACTTTACTGTTCTATTGATTTTGTTATATCTGCATTTAATTTGAAAATCTCAATATTTCTCAAAGTAATTTTTAAGAAACCTAATTCACCCCCTTTCTTAGGTTGCTTTGGGACCATCAACTAAAGGAAATTAGTATGAGCAAGAGTGATCCTCATTTGTGTAAAAGAGGTTATTGTCTCACGTACTTTGAAGAGACTTTTAGTGGCTAAACTTCAAGTTGTGAACTTGGTAGTTGCCTTGTAAGAAGCTCTTTGCAATTGTAAGCTCCAAGCTTGAGAAGCTTGGGAGTTTGGTTTGATTCTCTTAATCTCAATATTCTTATTTGTTCTTTAAGCTTAAATAGTTGAATATCTATTGTATTCATTTGTGCTTAATTTTTTATTTGGTGCACAAAGTTTGAATTTCTATTAAGCACATAAAAAGGTTTTGTTTTAGGTGCAACCTAATTCACCCCCCTCTTACGATCATTGCTCTTTCGGGCTAACAGATAGCAATATAGTCAATTAAGCACAAATGTATAGAATGAGTAGAGAGAGAGATTAAACAAACAATACTCCTAAGCTAACTAATTTATAGTAGCAATCCACTAAGATGCTCTTTCAAATTTGGTGAGTCAATAATCCCAAATGTACACAAAGTAGGATCACCCTTGCTCACACTAATTCTCTGTAGTTGAGCCTAGGATTTTACACTTAACCTCACTTTTGTACAAGATTATCACTCTACTCAATGTTTTTGAATAGTACTCTTAAGTACACACTAATACAATATCACTAAAGAGCTAATATGCACTCAAATTGCCTTTTTATTTGCTTGTATTCAATGTGTAAGACGCTCTTTCAAATTACAGATGGGTTGGCATTTATAGATGCAGTAAATTAGCTCCCAACCACTTTCTAACGGTTAGGTAATAAATGTTGAGAAAATAGCCGTTATAGGTTTCAGACGTCCAAGATCTTTATTAAGTGCTCCGAACAACCGTCCGATCAATGACATATGGAGTTAAAATTTTCAGTTGGATAGCTGAGGTTGCGACTGTTTCTTTGTCCGAAACAGGTAGGTTTATGAGTTTGGTCATCGGACAGTGTGATGCGTCCGGAAGGTTTAGTGCTTGACCAGGGTTGCTTTTTCTTCGTACAGTTAGGCGCGTCCGATAAGATTTTCTTTGGACAATTAGGCGCATTCGTTATAGGTGCCTCAAAATCTTGCTCTCTGCCTGACCTTTCGTACGGTGTATTGCGTCTGAGGTAATTTCGTACGGACGAATTTCTGCGTCCGAGAACTTAGTGCTGTTCGGATGATGTGTATCGTCTGAAAACCCTGTTATGAATATATAAAATAGATTTCTTGCACAGCTTAATTTTAAATTGTTAGATTGCATTTGTCATCATCAAAATCAAGATTGTTGGTTATCATTTATTTGCTTTCATTTAAGTGATTGGTCAATATCTTCAGCAACTGCAATTTAAAAAAAAATCTGAAAAATCAAAAAAGATTTACAGTGGATTTCTACCTACTCATATAACTACTCGAATTCATGACCGAAATAATGATAAATAGATAATCTTATCATTTGGACTATGCTTTATTTGGTAGGAATTGCAAAACTTCAGGCCTTACATATGATGCATGTTGAGAAAGTTGTTTTAAGAAAACTAAAGTTAACATTATGAGATATGACTAGGATATCATCTAATATATCTTGTCTACCAAATAATATAGAATAATATGAGCAATAAAATAGATACAAACTATTTATATATTATACGGCATTCTGAATGTTACTTTTATTTATTATTTACTATAAGAAGAAAATATTCTGTGTGAAAAATAATTGATTTGATATTACAAAATGGTTTAATCTCAAGTAGGATAATATAATCTATCCATTTTTCCAAACTAAACTGTTTGTTCATTATTTTTAATAACTATTAATTCACTATTAATTCCAATTTTTTTTAAATGAATTACATAACATTCTTTCCTCCATTCAAAAAACTGGTTAAGTATGTACCCGAGTAACCATAACAACGATGTGTAACCAATATTTTCATCAGATCAGTAAATGAAATTTGACAGGCAGTTTGTTTTTTGTAGCTAATGTTTTGCTTCTGAATTCACTTGTCAAATAGATATGGACCATTTAAGTAATACACAAAATTTGGGGGGGGGAAAATATCTAACCTAGAAAAACCTACTTTACTACTTCCGGCTTCTACCAAACTCCAAGTCTAGATATTCCAATTTGCATGCATGTCTACGTTTTGTAGGACGTCTGGTGCCTCCTGCTGGTAGTTACGCATCTGTTTTGTCATCTATATAAACCATCACATAAACTCACTTCCACAACAGAGGCAGCTAACAATTTATTTGAGATCCATGGCGAATCATATGGCTTCGTTATGGCAACTCATAGCAATCTTCTCGATGTTAATTTTGCATGCCAATGCAAATTTTCCATTACCTCCATTAGTTCTCCCACCGCAACCCAAATTAACCTCCCATTGTTCTCCCACCATTACCCAAACCTCCACTTATACTCCCACCATTACCAAAACCTCCCATTGTTCTGCCACCATTACCCAAACCTCCAATAGTTCTTTTGTGTTTCCCAAACCTCCAATTCTCACTGAATCGCCTCCACGGCCGTCCCCTCCTCACCATCACCTCTACCACCATAAATCCGCCGCCTTCACCACCACCACCTAAAAAACCACCTACACCTAAAAAATCGCCCCCACCGCCATCCCCTCCTCCACCATCACCTCCCCCGCCATCACCTCCCCCGCCATCACCTCCGCCACCATCATCGCCACCTCCTCCACCACCACCTAAAAAATCACCACCTCTTCCTCCACCGGGAAAGAGTCCACCCCCACCACCACCACCAAAGAAATCACCCCCTGTCTCTTACCCACATCTAGATGTGTATAAGAGACAGATAGACCTAAAAAATCACCACCACCTCCTCCTCCACCCAAAAAGAGTCCACCTCCACCACCACCACCTAAGAAATCACCCCCACCTCCACCCCCACCGAAGAAATCGCCCACACCTCCTAATCCACCTAAAAAATCACCACCACCTATGTCCTCCACCGAAAAAGAGTTCACCTCCACCACCTAGGAAATCACCCCCACCTCCACCCCCACCAAAGAAATCGCCCCCACCTCCTCCTCCACCTAAAAAATCACCACCACCACCTCCTCCACAGAAAAAGAGTCCACCTCCACCACCACTTAAGAAATCACCCCCACCTCCACCCCCACCACAGAAATCGCCCCCACCTCCTCCTCCACCAAAAAAGAGTCCACCTCCACCACCACCACCTAAGAAATCACCCCCACCTCCACCCCCACTGAAGAAATCGCCCCCACCTCCTCCTCCACCTAAAAAATCACCACCACCTCCTCCTCCACCGAAAAAGAGTCCACCTCCACCACCACCACCTAAGAAATCACCCCCACCTCCACCCCCACCAAAGAAATCGCCCCCACCTCCTCCTCCACCGAAAAAGATTCCGGTCCACCTCCACCACCACCACCTAAGAAATTAGAATGAAGTGGGATGGATTACCCCCACCGAAGAAATCGCCCCCACCTCCTCCTCCACCTAAAAAATCACCACCACCTCCTCCTCCACCCAAAAAGAGTCCACCTCCACCACCACCACCTAAGAAATCACCCCCACCTCCACCCCCACCGAAGTTTTCGAGGTGGACCTCCTTCTCCACCTAAAAAATCACCACCACCTCCACCTCCACCGAAAAAGAGTTCACCTCCACCACCACCACCACCTAAGAAATCACCCCCACCTCCACCCCCAGATTTTTTGGGGGGGGGGGGGGGGGGGGCGGCCACCTCCTCCACCACCCAAAAAATCACCACCACCACCTCCTCCACTGAAAAAGAGTCCACCTCCACCACCACCACCTGTCTCTTATACACATCTAGATGTGTATAAGAGACTATCACCGCCACCTCCTCCTCCACCTAAAAAATCACCACCACCTCCTCCTCCACCAAAAAGGAGTCCAAGATCCTCTTTTACCCCCATCTAGGATGTCACCCCCACCTCCACCCCCACCAAAGAAATCATCTCCACCTCCTATCCACCGAAAAGGAGTCCCCCACCCCCACCTAAGAAATCACCTCCACCTCCACCTCCACCTCCACCCCCATCAAAAAATTCACCTCCACCACCAGCACCACCTAAGAAATCACCTCAACCACCACGCCACCAAAAATTCCCCTCCACCACCACCCCCACCTAGGAAATCGCCATGGCACGCACGAAGAATATCATCTCTTAGCCTTCCCGAAAATGGTTAATTTTCTATACTAAACTAACTTGAGTACTTATAATAAGATCATTTCGACCATAACTTAAATTATACACCACCATCTACTATCTAGTCCTCTTCATTCATTAGAAAGTAGGGATTTGGTAAGGCATATAAATAAAGGCATAAGTTGCTCAGAAGATGAATAATCACCTATATATGGCCCTGGATTTCAGCTTTGGAGGAAGATGTCGTCTGCTATGCCTTGTGATCTTCAAACTCATTTCGTTTTCACGATCAAATGATTAACCGTGTTATTGTCCGTTATTTGTTACACTTGGAATAAATTTGATTTTCTGTAATGATCTTGCGGATTTACAGAGACAAGAAAATACTGTACAACATGTTATTTGATTGTGTGTGATTTTTCAGTAATGACCTATTTGGAATGAAGTATACAACTTTACTTCCATCTTAACTAATTTCCAATACAAACAAGCATTCGAGAACCATAATCTCTATTACAATGTTAAATGTGGTATCTTGTGATCATTGACTAAACAGTGAGAAAATTTTACTCTCGATGATTAATTATTAAGGAGTAT
The DNA here is from genome assembly GCA_025175665.1 of Cinchona pubescens. Taxonomy (NCBI): domain Eukaryota; kingdom Viridiplantae; phylum Streptophyta; class Magnoliopsida; order Gentianales; family Rubiaceae; genus Cinchona; species Cinchona pubescens. Next base: position 2,732,836 of record JANKKI010000084.1, read on the forward strand.
TTCGCCATGCATCAACTTATATCCAATTCCACTCTATACCTTCAATTTAATTTTGAATATTTTGCATGCCAATTTTTAAATCTGTCACATGTAAGTACTCCGTCCGTTCCATGATTTTTGTCATTTTTCTGAATTTATTTATTGATATCAGTGTGTTGATATGTAATAATTGTTTATATCTTTCCTATTTTATCCTTCAAAATTTAAATTTTGAATGGTGTATTATTTGTATTCACAAAAAAATGAAGAATAAAAGTAAAAAAATGTGTAATGATTATGTTTTAACTTTTGAACAGAAAAAAATTTTTGTTATAAAAAAATAAAGAATATGATAATTTCAATAAAACAAAAGAAATATATTTTTTAATACGATCACCAAAACTAACGGAATATTTAGGCCTGCACAACAGGGATGTGCAGGAATGTAATAATGCCACAATATTTTCGCTACACTAATGGAATCTTTGGGTCTGCATTGACAACATATACAACATTGAGACTACAAAATAATAATGCCACGTGACGGTAATAAAACTGAATTAAAATAAAATGAATTTGACAATTAGGACTACAAAATATACAACATTGACATACAAGGTATAAGGTGAAAACTAGATATAAATTAGGAGTACAAAGTGAATTAGTCCAATTATTAATGGAGGAACGGGGTCGCAAGAAAGGTAAAAAACAATTAGCATAAGCTTGATTTTAGCCCAAAGTTTTGTTATCTATAACCTTACATATTTCTAATCACTTTACAACAATTTTCAAGTTTTATCTCGATATAGAAGTTATCCAAATTTTTAAATAGGACTAATTTCACTTTGCATTCTGAAATTTTACCAAATTCTCACTTTGTACTCCCAATTTTAGTTTTAGATAATTTATACCCCCAACTCTTTAATCCATCCCACTTCATTCTAATTTTTAACAGAGTCATTAAATTTAATGGAATCTCTATATACGTACAACTAATTTAGCAGGATGTACAATATTTTGCCTTAGTATTTTGGGTGTACATGAAAAGATTCCATTAATTTTGGTAACAAAGATAAAAATTAAATTGAAGTCGGATGTGTTTCAAAGTTGGGGTGCAAAGTATCAAAAGCTAAACATTTTAAATACGAAATAGTGTAACATGAGTGGATGAATTTGGGTCCTCCATTATACATGTTTAGTATTATAGTTGTGTTGCACCATCTAATAAAATGACATATATTTCTCATTTTTGACTTATGCATAGGAAAAGTACACGTATCATTTTATTAAGTGGTGCAATACAAATGTAACACTAAAAAATATAATAGAGGATTCAAAGCCTGATTAGATTGAACTCCTCTCGACACATGTATTAATTCAATACCGAAGGCACATATTAATTGTGTCTAACTATAACTCTTAACCTTAGTTAAAATTGGCTAAGTTTTTCTCTTCTTCTCTAAACCTTTTTCAAATTATTTTTTTTTGCGACAAAATATTATTATGTTATATCCATCAATTTCACACAATAAATCTGACATAAAAAAGTAGGAGTATGTGTTACTTCCTTTGTATATTGTGAAAAGTAAATCTGTAAAAATTTTAATCTAGACTATACAAGAAGTAACAAAAACTTTTTGATTAATTTGTTTTCAGAAGAAATATTGTTGGCCCAAAGCAACCTAAGAGAGGGTGCATTATTGATTGTTTAAAAACAATTTGCAAATGAAGGACAAATAAAATTTTTCACACTCACAAGTAATTTGATAGTAATATAATCAATTAAATACAAAATGATCACAATAAATAAATAGAGAGAGAGAGAGATTATTCAAACAACATTCTCAAACTAGCAAGTTTGGAGTAGTAGTTCACTGAGGTGCTTCTTCAAATTTGGTGAGACAATAATCCATGATATACACAAAGTAGGATAATCCTTACTCAAACTACTTCTCTTTAGTTGAGGCAAGGATTTTACACTCAACCTCAGTTTTGTAAAATGATTATCACTCCACTCAATGCTTTTGAATAGCACTTTCAAATACACACTCTTTTATACTAATACAACGCTTCTAAAGAGCTAATTTTTCCTCAATTTGCTTTTTACTTCCTTCTATTTAATCTGGAAGTTAAGTTACATAAATTCAGGTTGGTTAGTATTTATAGATGTGGTAAATGAGTTTTCAATTACCTTCCAACGACGAATCTAAGTAATTAATGTTGAAAAACTAGCCGTTATAATTTTCGGACGTTCGATAACTTTTTAATACGTCCGACGTAGCGTCCAAACATTTGAAACACAGAGTTGAAATCTTCGTTCGAACGGCCGAGGTTGCATCTATTCCATTATCCGAAGTTGATTATTTGTCAAGTTAGAATCTCGAATAGTGCAGTACATCCAGAAGGACTAATGCCTTACAATGATTGATCTTCATTTGAATGAACAGGTATGTCCGATAAAATTTATTTCAGACAATGTTGAGCGTCCATTGTCAACTGCCTCAGATTCCTTGCTCTCTGTATAACCATTTGAATGGTGCTTCATGTCTGAGAAAAATTTTTCGACGAATTCCTTCGTCCAAGAGAATAGGTTCCGTTCAAACACTCTTCTGCATCCAAAACTCCTTTTTTCTTGGACGATACACGGCATCCAAAACCTTGCACAGCTTCATTGCAAACTATTAGATTGGATTGTCATCATTTAAACCAAGATAATGGATCAACAATCTCTCCATTTTTTTTGATGGCAAATCACAGAGCAATCAAAACAAAACATGGCTCAATCAAATAACCACAAGCTTAATCAAACACGCTCAATCAAACAACCACAACAACATTTCTCCCCTTTTTTGCACTATCAAAACAAAACAGGAGAAAACTTCCCCTGAGATGATGCTTCCCCTTAATCAAACAACCAAGAAACAATTTCAACCAATAAAGTATGGAAATCAAGTTGAAGACCAATATCAACCAAATGTCACAGCAATATCAACAAGGAAGTCAACCACAATCAAATGTCTCATCAACAATTTCAACCAAATGCTCATCGATACAAGGCAGTCAATCTAAGAACTAGAATCTAAATCATTCTTCTTTTTTGATCGTTGTTAGCATTTCTACTTTCTGGTGGGCAAATCGTCATCCGTGGCTTCACTATCATGTTCACTGGCTTCTTGAGTATCACGGCACTACATGATATAGTTGAATGTTTCATCAACATCTTCATTCAGATTCATCATCCACATAGGCGTGTTGTATGTAAATAAAGTAAAAGTTAAATTTTTGTAGGGATAATGTAAAAGTGGCAGCAGTGTCTTCAGGATTTGGCACACCAGCTGGATCTACTTGCGCTTCTTGCTCAGGGTGTGAATGCTATACATCTTCGTTTTCATCATTGTCGCTGTCAGAGGAGGATTCAAAGGTTTACTACAACTAAATATAGGTGAACTGCACTTGGGCATAAGCAGACATACCCAAGCTTAATGCCTCTTGAAGGATTATTTGTTTGGTTTCCAGCTTCTTTAATTTCCTAAAGGTTCGACGTTGACATTTGGCCATTTGGTTGCTGAGATTGGTTACAAGGTTGCATAAATGTGAATGAGATGGTTTGAAAGTGGAAACTTGTGAAGGATAGGTCAGTGGAGGTGTGGATGAAAAAGGTTGGATAGGAATAGGACGAGGAAGTGCTTGTCCAGAACTTGAGGTATGATCTTTTGACTTTTCCACTTCATATTCAGCTTTTGGTGAGCCACTTTTGATTAAAAAATTCAAACATTTTCTTTCAATATAAGCTTTATTAAAATATGGGAGATGTTATTTTTTTCTAGTAAAAGGAATATCAAAATGATTAAAACTTTAGTTAAAAACTTTCCAAATGGGATATTCCGCCTAGTATCAGTCAAGAACAACTCCCATAAGGAGCAAAACAAATACCCAAAATCAAGTTTGATGCCTTTAAAAATGCAATAAAACAAATAAAGCTGCATTTTTCTTGGCTCGGTACGATGTCTGTCGGTTGGTAAAAGCAAGTTTGTAACCAACATATACAAGATGCTGAGCTCAGGACTCAATAATGTAGTTTTGGCTTTCGCCTATTTAAAATCAACATGAAAAATTTGTTTGTCGGCTATTTAAAATCAACATGAAAAATTTATTTGACTTCCTCGATATTAAATCGAGTGTCAATAGCAGGCCATTTATCCAGAGAAAAGAATTATGAAATTTTATCAGGATTATCAACACTTTTTCACATTCAAAAATCGAGCTAATGGTATTGGAATTAAACTCAATATTGATTTGGTTCACTTATGAAACTAAGGTTCCAACATTTGAACCTTTTCGAAGATTCGGTATGAATTGTAAAACTATGTCATGATAAACAGGTAAGTCAATATGAATTAAATGCCCCTATTTTTTTTCCCCAAAACACTCTTTAATGGAAGACGAATTCAACTCATCAAAATTGCCTCGAGAAACCGGACATTGCACTGTAATGGATTTACTTAAAAGAGATGTATACCTTTCAAATGCTTTTGCATCAATGAATTTAAGAAGAGTTGGATTGGAAGAAGGTGTAGAACTTGTTGATGTTTGACCTTGTACTACAGTTTTTCCCTTGGATTTCTTCCCACATGTGCCCATTGAAAATCCTTCATGAGATCGAACTATCTTGAATGCAAACAAGGGATGACAGTGTTTGGGATGAAAGGTAAAGGATCTCAAAAATTGTGGTGAAAGGGACGTTTCAACGTTGGAAAGGGGATTAATCAAGGCTATAGAAGGGATGGTAAGAAGATTTGTTGGATGAATTTTGAGTAAAATAAGAAAATTTGTGGGAATTGAAGGTTTTCCTTTTTTTCTCTAGAGTTAGGGTTAGGGTGAGAAGAGTTGTCCAAAAAGAGGAAAGTGCAAGGCATTAGCAGCATACATTAGTCGTTTAGATGTTTGAATGATTGGTATACATATGAACACATGTCCAATCTGTAATGAATGGATGACTGAAATTAAGGCCCAAGCATCTGAGAGGCCGTCAAACGGTTGTGATCGTCAGGTAGATTTTCCAGAGAGATAAGAGTTTAAGCTAGATAGTTTGGACGAGAGGGATCGTCCGATCTAGCAAGTCCAAAATCCAAGATAGTTCAGATGGATAATATTGTCCGAGACCACAGAAGGCGTAGGATGCATATATGCATTCGAAACATGAAATTCACACAATTTTAAAATTAGTAATACCCAAACAACTTCTAAGATAGTATGATACATAATGATCTACGGTAAGACATTAGTAAAAATGTCAGCCAATTGATCTTTAGTGCACACAAATTTTCTTTTCGCATTCAAGGTCTCTTATGAAATGGTGTTTAACATTGATATGTTTTGTTCTAAAATGTTGAATTGGATTTTTTGTGAGATTGATCGCACTAGTTCTATTGTATCTAATGGGCATACAATCAAAAATAACACCAAAATCTTTTAAAGTATGTTTCATCCAAAGAAATTGAGCACAACAACTATCTACGGCTATATACTCAGCTTCCGCTGTGGACAAGGATGTAGAATTTTGTTTTTTTACTAAACCAAGACACCAAACAATTACCTAAAAAATTATACATAGCACTAGTACTTTTTCTATCAATTTTACACTTGACAAAGTCTGCATCCGAGTAACTAATTAAATCAAAACTAGTGATTTTAAGGTACCATAAACCATATTTCAAAGTCCCTTTTAAGTATCTAAAAATTCTCTTAACCGCAATTAGGTGTGGACCATTCTTTAGAACATGATTGAAATACAACACATAAACACACGGAAAATAAAATATTCGGTCCACTCGCAGTTGAATATAGTAGGTTTTCGATCATACCTCTATACTGTTTTTCATCAACACTATTACCTTTTTCATCCTTGTCAAGCTTGGTTGAGGTGCACATTGGCATTTCAATTTGTTTGCAATCCTCCATTCCAAAGCGCTTGAGTAAGTCTGTGTACTTGATTTGTATGATGAAAGTTCCCTTCTTTGTTTGGTGAATTTGAAGTCCAAGGAAGAATTGTAACTCTCCCATCATAATCATTTCAATTCCTTTTGCATCAAACATAAGAATTCTTTGCACAAACTTTCATTAGTGGTTCCAAAAATGATATCATCAACATAAATTTGAACAATTGACAAATTAATATGACTATTTTTGGTGAAAAGAGTAGTATCAACAATTACTCTTTTAAAACCGTTTTCAATCAAAAAATACTTAATCTTTCATACTAAGCTCTAGGAAAGCTTGTTTCGAACTATACAAAGCCTTTGATAATTTAAAAACATGATTTGAAAAATCCTAATTTTCAAATCCCGGAGTTTGTTCAACAAAAATTTCTTGATCAATAAAACTATTTAAGAAGGCACTTTTCACATCCATTTGAAATAATTTGAAATTATTGAAGCATGCATATGCAAGAAACATACGAATGGATTCTAATATAGCAACGGGTGCAAAAGTCTCATCATAGTCAATTCCTTCTTCTTGTGCATAACATTTCGCAACTAATCTACCTTTATTTCTAACCATTTCACCTTTATCATTTAGTTTATTTTTGAAAACCCATTTTGTTCCTATTACTGGATGATTTGAAGATCTTTCAACTAAAGTCCACAAATTATTTTTGTCAAATTGACTAAGTTCTTATTTCATGGCAAGAATCCAAGATTCATCTTTTAAAACATGATCCACATGCTTTGGTTCAATATGAGAAAGTAAGGCACAAATACTATTCAAAGGTTTATGAGAGCGAGTTTTTACCCCATCAGATGGATCACCTATGATCAATTCTTGAGGATGACTCGAGAAAACCTCCAACCTTTTGGAAGATCTTTTGGTGATTCTTCTTTCCTTTCTCCTTCTTCATCGAAATGATGAGTATTGTCTTCATTGCTTTCCTTGGTCTCTTGATGTTTCTCTTGAATAGTGAGCTTTTTAAGTTTCTTTTGCACACCTACATCTCCATCTTCACAAACATCTCTTGAAATAACATCATTAGTTTCATCAAATGCAACATGTATAACTTATTTGGTCACAAGAGTTCTTCCATTGTATACTTGGTATGCTTTCTTGTCACTAGAATATCCTAAGGAAATCCCTTCATCCGATATCTTATCAAATTTTCCAAGATTCTCTTTAATTTTCAAAATAAAATATTTACAATAAAAAATTTTCAAATAACTTACAATGGCTTTTTTTACAAAACAAAAGTTCATAGGAAGTTTTGTTTAAATGGGTCTTAAATAAGAACTCGATTCATAACATAACAAGCCGTATTAACAGTTTCGATCAAAAAATATTTTGGTAATCACACTCATTTATCATGGTTCTAATGGCCTTTTGAAGTGTTCAATTTTTCTTTTTAACAACCCCATTTTGTTGAGTCACTCTAGAAATCGAAAATTCATGCAAAATACCGTTGTGATCACAAAACTTCGGAAGACCGCAAAATTTGAATTCGACTCCATTATCACTTCTTATACGAACAATTTTCAAATTCAACAAATTTTGTATTTTGGAAAATAATTTTATGAAATTTTCAAAGGTTTTATTTATGTGAACAAGAAATAGCACCCAAATATACTTAGAATAGTCATCAACAATCACAAAAGTACATTTACTACTACCGAGACTAGTATGTTGAGTTGGACCAAACAAATCCATGTGCAATATTTTCAAATGTTTAGAAGTAGACACACAATTCTTTGATTTAAAAGAAATTTTAACTTGTTTACCAAATTGACATGATAATTCATCACAAATTTTGTTTTTCTCAAACTTTAATCTTGGCAAACCTCATACCAATTCTTTCTTAGCAAGATTATCTATCATATCCATGTTAAAATGACAAAGCCTTCTACGCCAACGCCAAGGATCATGTTTAGAGGCAGTTAATCACTTTATATTACAACTATCAATATTATCAAGATAAACCACATAAACATCTTATGCCTTCTACCTTTGAACAAAACAACAAAATTCTTATTAAGAATTAAACATTCATATTTAGTAAAGAACACATAAAAATTTCTATCACATAATTGACTAACACTTAAAAGATAATAATGTAAATTGTCAACTAAAAGTACGTTTCTAGTCAAAGTCTCACCATTTTTACCTACATCGCCAATACCGACTGATTTTACTTTCATGTTATCTCTAAAGGTCATCTTTCTACTATTTTTGGAGGTTGGTGAAAGGAGATGCATCACCAGTCATGTGTCTTGAACACCCATTATCAATGAACCACTTAGTCATTCTTGGTGGTGTTCTCTACCTTCACAAAGAATTAACCTATAACTTTTGATAACTTTTGATTCCATTTTCAAATTTTCATTTCTTTTGATATAACACTTATTTTCACATGTCCATGTTGTTAGCAATAATTGCAAATAATGTTTTATTTCCATACAAAGAGAATTTTGACTTTATAAAACATAAGCCGTTCTTTCTAAAAGCGATAAAATTCCTATAGATCAACATATTTCTATTTCTTTTCATATCAACAACTTTTCCCTTTTTTCTATCCAGGATTACGTCAAGATCATCTAATTTTTTCTTCAAGGCGACTTCTTCTTCCTTGATCGTTGTTTTCACATGCAATCTTTTCTTCAAATCATCATTTTCTTGTGATAACCTATTATTTTCATTCACAAGTTTGGAGTTAGCATTCAACAAGGCATTATATTTTCTAACTAACTTCTTATTTCTAGCATATGATTCCTTTAAGTTATCATGCAATTTTATGATAAAAGCTTTCTCAAGGTTATCATTATCATCAATTTCATTATCTGAATCATAAAAGTAAATAGTTGTTACCTCATCATCACCAATAGCCATAAAGGCCATTTGTGCCGATTCTATTTCTTCGTCAACTTCTCATTCGGAGTTGCAATCATTCCATATGATTTGCAAATTGATGAAACTGTATTTTCTTTCTTCCTTCTTTTTCTTGGATGGACACTCATTTGCATAGTGTCTAAGTTGACCGCATTCGAAACATTTATCATTTTGTTTCTTGTTCTCAACTTTGGTTTTCTCTTTGAAATTATTGGAGTTGATTGCTCTTTCTTTCCTCATTCTCCTCTTGTTGATGTAGGGTGTGTTCGTTTGGACTGAAAATATTTTCTTCCCTCGAAAACATTTTACATGAAAAAGTTCATTTTCCATACAATTTTTTGGTGTTCGGTTGACAAAATAAAAATATTCTGAAATAAAATTTTTTAACGGTTTCATCTTCAATTTTATGAATACAAGTTTAAAAAAGAAAACTTATGACAATGGTAATAAATACCTTAAATGCAATTGTGGTTAATAAAAGATTAATTTTGTTCAAAATTAAATGATAGTACAATGTAGTAGTAAAATATACATAATGATAGTTATATTAGTGTGGGACCCATGATTATGAGAAAAACAAATGGAAGAGAATTGAAATCGAAAATAAGTTTAGCAAATGAAATTATAAAAGTAAGTATTTGAGGTTTAATGTCACTCTTGAATTACCTAGAAAATAACTTACGTTAAAAAATTTCGTAAGTTATTTTCAGCCAGAGGAAGAAAAATTGGAAAATATTTTTCGGTGTTTGGTACCAAAAAAATTTTTGAAAATATTTTCCTGAAAATATTTTCAGTCCAAACGAACACACTCGTAATGTTTGAGAAATCCTTTGGTGATGAGTGCAAGATCACCTTCATCAAGGTCTTTATCTTCTAAATTGATGGAGCCACTTTCATCTTCTTCTTGGGAAGTCTTCAAGACAATGCTTCTTATTTGGTCTTGCTTCTTCATCATCCACAACTTTATCTTTGAGCTTCAATTCATAAGATGCAAGAGAATTAATCAAAGATTCAAAGGGCTTAGAATTCAAATTCTTTGCCTCTTCTATAACAATAGATTTGGCTTCCCATTCTTTGGATAAAGCATTCAAAAAAATTTTTATTCTTTTCAGCCAACGAATATTCCTTACCCAAAGAATATTGATAAGATATATTGTAAATTCAAAGATATCATTAAGGATCTAAAGCATTGAGGATCTAAAATTAGGGGGATGTGATTTGATAAAATCTTGCAACGTGGAATGGTTTTGGCAAATGGCTATGAATTTGTGGCTTTGAAAATGATTTTCCTAATATAAACTATCCAGTTTTCCAAACTAAACTGTTAGTTCATTATTTTTTATAACTATTAATTGATTATTAATTCCAATTTTTTTAAATGAATGACATAACATTCTTTCCATTTCAAAAAAGTTAAAAGTATGAGTAACCATAACAACGATTTGAAAAAAAACCCAAAAAAGAGTAACCATAACAACGATGTGTAATCGATATTTTCATCAGTTCAGTAAATGAAATTTGACAGGCAGTGTATTTTTTGTAGGTAATGTTTTGCATCTGTATTCGCTTGTCAATTAGATATGGATAATTAAAGTAATACACAAAATTTTAGAAAAAAAAAATCTAACCTAGAATAACCTACTTCACTACTTGACTCCAAATCTAGATATTCCAATTTCCATGCATGCCTGCATTTTGTAGGACGTCTAGTGCCTCTTGGTGGTAGTTACGCATTTGTTTTGTCATCTATATAAACGAGCACATAAACATCTCTTCCAACCAATGTTTTTAAATTTGGACCGGACCGGCCGGTTCAACCGGTTAAACCACGAACCGACAATGGCTCTGGTCTGAGTGGATGCTAAACCCGAAAATTACAAAAAAGTCGGTAAAAATCGGTAAAAATTGAAAAACTGATAAAAATCAGACGGACTGATAGACCTCGATTTTTGATTTCCCTCCCCCAAAATCAAACCCAATTTCATGGTGTCCCATCCACAATCCAAATCCTACAGATCCATCTATCAGAATTTGCTACAATTTCAAAAAATCCATCACCAATGCACCAAATTCATCAAATCTACATACCAAAAAAAAAAAACTAAACAAAGAAATATTTTATGAAGAGCAAAGGAAAGAAGAAAGAAAATGGGATGGTTGTAGATGGCTTGGAGAAAATAAAGAGGTGGAGAAGATAGAGAAGAAAGTGGGGATGAGGCTGTGACGTTGGGGCGAGAGGGAGAAAAAGCAGTGGAGATGGAGAAGATTGAGGGAGATGGGGGTAGGAGATGGTGATGATGAGATTACTGACGGAGGCAAATGAGAAAAGAAAAGGAATGGGAAGAAAGCAAAGAGGGTTTTCTTTATTTGGTTTGAATTGATTAAAAAAAAGAAGTAGAAACGGAAAAAAAAAAAAAGCAAAACAAAACAAAAGAAAGACTAGTAAAAATGAAAATGTAGAGACGAACAGTTTTAAACCTTGAACCTTAAGGTCAAAAGGTAGCCTCGTCGACCATCAAGGCAACTTAGGCACATGGAAGTTGTGGAATTTCTTCAATATTTATTTATTAACCCGGAATGTTAAACAGGTTAAACCGAAAATCGGAAGCTCTGCCGGTCCGAGTTTAAAAATATTGCTTCCAACACAGAGACAGATAACAATTTATTTGGAACCATGGTGACTCACATGGCTTTGCTATGGCGACTCATAGCAATCTTCTCGATATTCACTTGCAAGCCAATGCAAATGTTCCCATATCTCCATTTGTTCTCCACCACTACCCAAACCACCCATTGTGCTCCCACCATTACCCAAACCTCAACTTATACTCTCACCATTACCAAAACCTCCCATTGTTCTCCCACCACTACCCAAACCTCCAATAGTTCTCCCACCATTTTCCAAATCTCCAATTCTCATTGAATCGCCACCATCGGTGTCCCCTCCTCTACCATTACCTCCGCTACCATCCTGGCCTCTGCCGCCTTCACCACCACCACTTAAGAAACTACCTATACCAAAAAATCACCGCCACCACCGTTCCTTCTTCCACCATCACATCTCCCACCATCACCTCCATCACCTTTACCACCACCACTTCTACAATCAAAAAGTAGTGAACCTCCACTACTACCACCACCACCACCACCACCATAGAAATTGCCTCTACCTAAAAAATCAACTTTACAGCCTTCCCCTCTCCCATCATCACCTCCGCCACTATCATCTCCACCTCATTCTCCAACAAAAAAATGTCAACCTCCACCACCACCACTACCTAAGAAATCACCTCCACCTCCTCCTCTATCGAAAAAGAGTCCATCACCACCGCCACCTAAGAAATCACTTCCATTACCTCCTTTATCCCAAACAAAAAAGAGTCAACTACCACATCCTCCACTTAAGAAATTACCACCACGTCCACCCCTACAGAAAAAATCACCCCCACCTCCCACCTCTACCTAAGAAATCACTTCCACCTCTGGTCTCTTCCATTGAAAAAGAGTCCACCTCCACCACCATCACACAAGAAATCACCTCTACCACCACCGCCTAAATAAATCACCTCTACCTCGACCTCGACCTCCATCTCCACCTCAACCTAAGACATCACCACCACCTCTATCCTTATAGGAAAAATCACCATCGCCCCCACCTCCATCTGGGAAATCAACCTACACCTCTTTCCCTATAGAAAAAGAGTGAACCTCCACCACTACCACCTAAAAAATACCTCCATCACCGCAACCTAAGAAATTACCTACATTTCCAGCACCACCTCCACTCCCACAAAAAAAATAGTCCACCAACATCTTTATCCCTACAGAAAAAATCACCCTCACCCCCACCTCTACCTAAGCAATCACCTCCACCACCATCACCATCGCTTCCACCCTTATCTCTACCCAAGAAATCTCCTCCACTACCATCACCAAAAAAATCATCCTCACCACCTCTTCCACCGAAAAAGAGTTAATCTCTACCAAAGCCCAAGATACCTGAGAAAAAATCACCTCCATTCCTAGCTTCTACCAAAATATCACCAGTACCACTACCCCTACCAAAGAAATCTCCTCTACCTACTCCTCCATCTAAAAGATCTCCCCCACCACTTGTTCCAATGAAAAGGAATCCATTCCACCACCACCTCTAGCCCCACCAAAGAAATCTCTCCCAACACATCCTCTATAGAAAAATAATCTACCTCCACCACCATTCCTTGTGAAAAAATCACCCCCCACCTCTGTCTAAGAAATCACCTGTATTTCCTCATCCACTGAAAAAGAGTGCACCTCCACCACCTTCACCTAAAAAATCACTTCCATCACTACAACATAAGAAATCACTTCCACCTCCATCACCACCACCTCCACCCCATCAAAAAATAGTCCACCACCATCTCCACTCTCACAGAAAAATCACCCTTATCCCCACCTCCACCTAAGAAATCACTTCCACATCCATCACCTCCAACTAAGAAATCACCTCTATTACAATCCCCAGCAAAAAATCGGAGGATACTGATTTCTACTCCCACCCCCATCTCCCAAGAAATCACCACCACTTCCTCCGCTATCCAAAAAAGCTCTCCCACCTCCTTCTTGACTTAAAAAAGTCAACCACTAACACCATCTAAGAAATCACCACCGCCTCCAGCCCACCTCTACCTAAGAAATCTCATCCACTAACACCATCAAAGAAATCTCCCCCACCACATTCTCCACCGAAAAAGAGTTCACCTCCACCACCACCCTAAGAGAAAAAATCACTTCTATTCCTGCCGCCTCCCAAAATATCACCACCACTACCACCTCTATTAAAGAAATCTCCCCTACCACCTTATCCATCTAAAAGATCTCCCCCACTGCCTCTCCCAACAAAAAGGAGTCCATGTCTACCACCACCAAAGAAATCACCACCACCTCTACCCCACCAAAGAAATCTCTCTCACCACATTCTCCACTGCAAAACAATCCACCTCCACCACCACGCCTAGTGAAAATATCACCCCCATACCCACATCCTCTTAAGAAATCACACACCACCTCCACTTGAACCAAAGAAATCACCTCCACCTCCACTGCCACTAAAAAAATCTCCCACACTTCCTCCTACACTAAAAAAGAGTTTGCCACCACTGCCACCTCCACCTAAGAAGTCACCACCATCTCCACCCCTACCTAAATAATCACCCTCACTTCCACCTCCACTAAAGAAATCTCCCCCACCTCCACCTGTACCTCAAAAGTCACCACCACCACCTACAAAATCACCTCGACCTCCATCTCCCCCACCAAGTAGTGGTCCACCTCCATCCCACTAGCTATGTAATCATTCTCCATCCGATAAGAGATCACGTCTACCACACCCACGAAAAAGATCACCTCCTTGGCCTACCCAATAAAAGGTTAAGCTTACAATCAATTCTACCATAACCTAGAAAGATTACCACAGTATTGCTTTTTACTCATCACTTGATCCCTTCGAAACCTTTCAATATATCAAGTTCTCTTCAATAACTGGATAGTAGTCATTACACTCCCTCTTTGAAAGGCAAAGTAAGGATGTTGTGAGGCATAACAAAATGAATAATCACTTCAAAGAATAACATTGGTTTTCAGCTTTGGAGCAGGATATCACCTATTTTGCTTGTGTGCTTCAAAAATATTTGGAATAAATTTGATTTTTTAAAGGTTATGTGATAGTATATATCGGTAATGGGCATTTGCCATAAAATAATGTTACTCTCATCATAATTAATTTCCAAAACTAGTATTCGAGACACTAGTCATTAACTACGATAGTGTTAAAAGTTTTTCTCATTGATTGATAATTAATGGAGGATTCAAGAGCTAGAAAGGTTAAAAACAATGAGAACAAACTGGATATAATCCAAAATATTGGTTAATCTTTAGCTTCACGTTAACTAATAACTTTTAAGAAATTGTCAATTTTATCTTGATGTGCATGCTTGTAATAAAAACTTTTTAGGGTTAAAAATTCATTTGGACACTTAAACTTATTAGCATTTACTACATTGCACCCCGAACTACATTATATTTTTTTAATACTTTGTCCCCAGAGTTTTTGTTTCTCGACACTTCACCACAAATTATGATGGAAACTATAAGAGTGATGGAATATCCGCAAGTTCTATGCACGTATCTTTAGAGTATGTTATGGTGTTTAAAATAATATTTTGTTTTATTGCGACTATTAACGTTATATTAATAACTAGTGAATTTAACTCACGAACATTCTATTCCTTTTATAGTTTTCATCAAAATAGAGGGGTAAATTATCAAGAAACAAAAGTTTAGGAGGCAAAATAATCAAAATTAGTTCAAGGTGCAATGTAGTAAATGATGACCAAGTTTAGAAGGCTAAAGTGAATTTAACCCAACTATTTAAATACAAAGCAATGCGACATGAGTAGAATGTTACCCTTTGTGAGAAGTTTGTCATGAGTAGCATGTTACCCTTTGTGAGAAGTTTGTCCTGCTCATCCAAAGAGGGCCTTTGTTCTATACTAACTGAAAGCTCGACACCTCGCCTAAATGAAGAGCAAATTTCATTGAACACTACTCCCTTAATCTCCATGTTCAAGATGTCACCAACATCTTCTATTTCCAATCAAATTACGTCTATCTTCTTTATGCATTATGCCAACTATTGGAGAAAATGTGAATAATTAAATACTGAAAATGAAGGACAACTTTGATGTGAGTATTCTCTATCTTTAAAGTATTATTTTCCCCTACTACTAAGAGTTGTTAATGGATTGAGGAAAATAAGACTTCCAAAATTCATCAAAGCCATACTAACATGCTTGGCAATGCTGGTGTTCTATTCTTGAACACTCAAAAATAAGTATGTGACTAAGAAATGCTTTTAAATTTGAACTAAAAAATTACCTAAATGATTGTCCGGTACATGATTTAACTTGTTCAACCGATTCAACTGTCTGGGTCACATGATCTTTAACTTTTTGAGGTTTATTATTAATATATAAATTATGTAAACCAAGCAGCATTAGGTAAAAGGTGAATGCACTGGTGTCTCTAGGCTTTTTACGTTTTCCACTCAAATATGGGATCAAATCTGCCCACAACATTTTTTTTCTTCGATTTTTTTCATTGTTTGAAAGTATAATAATCCCCATACATCCCAAAACAACCCTAGCAGTCTCCTTCCCATTATCATCTCCCTTCTCTACCACCACCATCACCGCTTCTTACCACTACCACCAGCATTCAACTTTCTTCCTTTCTAACTCTGCTTATTCTCTCACTCTGCTCTCATATTCTTTCCCTCTCTACCACCATCTCCCTTTCCTTCTCCTCTCCTTTACCTCCACCACCACAATAGCACCACTTAATTCTTCTTTTTTTTTGGTTCCCATCTCCTCACCATTATCTTCTTCCCATTCTCCTTCGCGTCTATTCTCCTCTGTCGCCGCCACCATCTCAACATTCTTTTCTCATCTGTCACCACCACCACCACGTTCCTTTCCTCCTACTCTTACTCCTACTCTGACTCCCTCCCCAAACATGAATTAAGAAATTTTTGTGGCTTTGTGAATTTATGTCTGAAATATTTGTTAAAACTTGATTTATAGAAAAATTCTACAGTCCTTTTTATAGAACCATTCCCTTATGCTTTAAATACTTGTTCAGTATAAGATTGATAAGTTCATAATTTCTATATATTGTATGTGTCATTTATCGCATTTTTTGTGTGTTGTAAGTAAGATTGGAGTTATTATTGAGCTTAATTTTGTTATTTTTAGTTTTTTTCAAGCTTAAAATGAAAAAATAACTAAAAAAGATGGAAAAGATGGAAAAACAATTCTAAAAGCGAAATGTGCAAGAGTATGGAGCCATTCTGGATGTTGTTGTGTATTTTAAGCATAAATTTCAAGTTTGAGCTTCGATTGATTTAAGATGAATTGGAAAGCTAAGAAGGAGAGTTACAACTTTCACATTTTGCATTTTCCCAAATTCAAAGAGAATTGAAGTCAAAATTGAAGCCGACGGTGAAATTTAGTACAAAGGTATAGCGCACGTGTGCTAGAGTTAAGCTGCGCATGTGCGCTGTTTCCAAAGAGCTCAAGTCAAGAAGAAGATCGTGCGAAATTGTGCATTGAATAGCCTTTGCATGTGTGCAAGAGCTCAAAAAGGTTATGTTATTTTTATTTTTTGACAGATTTCTTCATCAGCTTGGACTCTTTTAAGCCGATTTCACGTTCTTATCCTAGGATAAGGGTTGTAACCCTAGTATCATTATAAATACTCCCTATAAGGTGCGACACAGGGATGACTATTATTCTCATTTTTATCGTTAGTTTTTCAGTAATCATTATTGTGTGTTCTCCCATGGCACTTAATGCCTAAAACCTTTTTCTTGGTCAAGAGAATTGAAGCCATAGATGATTCTATTAAGTTGTGAGACTTTTGTACTTGAATTCATTCATTTTTATGCCAGGTATTGATTATTTTTCTGTATTAATTTTATCATTGTTCTCTTTTGATTTGCTATTGCTGCAGAATAGTAAGTTATTGGAATTAATATAAGGCTAAATTATTTTAACTGCGTAGAGTGTTTGATATAATCTGTGAAGTAACTAAGTTTGATAACTGCTCGATTAGCATTATTGAATTTAGGAAAAAAAAATCAACTAATTAACATAAGCGCCTATGTTCAGTAGCCAAATTGCTCTTGTTGATTTCAATGCTTCAAGTAATTAATTTTTGGCACGTGTGGGTTAAATTAATAGTTAAGGTTAATTGGATCGCGTGTTGAAAATTAACCAACTTTAGAAAAAAATAAGAATCAACTTTGAATTGGAATTCAGGTTAATTCTTTATTTAGTGCTTGGTATTAGAACTGAATTATCTTTTTTGTGTCGATGATCGATTGGAAGGATTTTCATGCTGGATATGACTGGAACCAAGATTCTTCTTCAATTTAATTTTTTTAAATTTTAATTGCTTGCACTAGTTTTTAATTTATTGGTATTCAAAACCCCTTCTTCCTTGTTTTTTTTTAGCACAAAAAAAAAAGTATAATCCCTGTTCTCTGAAGAATGACTTGGACTCACTACTACCATCCTAAAATGTTATTTTTACAAGAAGAATTTGATTTTTGGGGAGCCCACAATAGAACCACTAGTGATTTTGGCGTCATTGTTGGGGAACGGTTTAATTTTGTTAAATTGTTTTCTATTTTTATTTTATTTTATTTTGTTATTATTTCTTCTGCTAATTGTGTATGCCGGTAACACAATCTGCTGGACAAGTTGAATTCCAATTTGATTTGGAAATACAGGAAACGCTCGGCAAATTAAGGAGGGAGTTAAGGGAAAGACAGCTAAGGAAAGATCAATTGTTCAACTTCATTTTCGCTGACAATAAAGAACACCAAGGAGAGAAGATCAAGGCCCAGAGAACTCTTAGATAACTAGCAGTGCCCATCTTAAATCAACAACCTTTGTGCATTACATATCCTGAATTAGATGCAAACATTACATTTGAATTAAAGTCTGGGCTAATCTATTTATTACCTTCTTTCCATGGATTACTAGGTGAAGATCCAAATAAGCATCTTCACGAGTTTCATGTAGTTTGCACACAAGTATGATACCCATTGGAGTTTTAGAGTAGCATATTAAATTGAAATCATTCCTATTCTCACTCATGGACAAGACAAAGGATTGGCTGTTCGATTTATCTTCAGGTAGCATTATAACTTGTGAAAAAATGAACAGATTATTTTTGGTAAAATATTTTGTAGCCTCTCGAAATGCGAATATCTAGAAAGAAATTTGTGGGATAAGACAGTTTAACTACGAGTCCTTGCATGAATATTGGGAACGCTTTAAGAAATTGTGTGCAAGCTGTCCATATCATCAGATAAGTGACTCCTTATTGATTTAATTTTTTTATGAAGGTTTGTTTCCAAATGAGAGGAACATTATCGACGCCGCTAGTGGAGGGGCATTAGATAATTTAACTATTGCCGCTGCCTGTGAGCTCATATCAAATATGACAGCACGTTCTCAAAAGTTTGGGACACGACATGAACAAGCTCTCAAACGTGTTAATGAAGTAAATGTTTCATCGTTAGAATAACAAATAGGGGCCAATCTAACTTTTTTTGTGCAACAACTGGCTTCAAGAACTGCACAAACAGTGCAACCCTGAGAGATTTGTTCAAACGAGGGACACCTAACAGATATGTGCCCCACATTACAAGATGAATCTCAAGAGCAAGTAAATGTTGTGGGAGGATTTTGACGGCACACCCGAGTAAATCATGATCCTTATTCTGATGCATATAATCTTGGATGAAGGGATCACCTTAATCTGAAATATAGGAATTCGGCACAACCACAGCCTCAACAAAATTAGTAGAATTTTCAACTGTATAGGGCTCTATTTTCTCAAAGACAACAATCTAATCTGGCTACCCCATCTGGTAAGTCTTTAGAGGACATGCTAAATGCTTTAGTTGCTAATACAATGTAATTCCAACAGAACACCAAGGCTAGTATTTAGCAATTGCAGTACCAATAGGATAAATGGTGACTGCAATTAGCTGGTTGAAAACTCAGAGTTCTGGAAAGTTGTCTTCTCAAAAAATTATATATCACAACAATAAAAAGCTTAAGTACAATTGTGTTGAGGAGTGAAAGGAGGTTGAGGTGCAGTGCAAAATGGTTCCTGAACGTGTTAAGCCCGAAAAAGAGGCCGAGACTGAAAAAGAGGTTGTTCCAAGCAAAAATAAAGGTAGCGATGGTGAAGAAAAAGGTGGTCCTCTTGTGTGGCCAGAATAAAACTCGAACCCCTATTTCCTGAAGCATTAAGGAGTTTTAAAAAAAAATATCCTCATAGAGAGCTGTATGAGACTTTTAGTAAGTATGAGGTAAATATTCCTTTATTAGATTCTATTAAATAAATACTTCTCTATGCTAAGTTTTTGAAGGAATTGTGTACACATAGAAGAAAGAAAAAAGAGAAGAAAGTTAAGAAAATAAAGTTTGGGATAAATGTATCGTTTATTATTCAAAAATCCCTACCTGAAAAGCGTAAGGACCCAGGGATGTTCTCTGTTCCTTGTAAGATAGGCAATACACTCTTCGAAAAAGTCACGCTAGACTTGGGTGCATCTGGGTGCTAGTATTAATATAATGCCATATTATTTTTATGATGCATTGACAATTGGACCATTAAATAAGACTGATATGATAATTCAACTAGCCGATAGATCTTTAGCCTATCCTAAGGAAATAATAGAGGATATCTTAGTTCAAGTAGGGAGTTTGGTTTTTCCTACTGATTTTATGTGCTGGAAATGGAGCAAGGTGATTCTACTGCTCCTATTTTATTAGGAAGACCATTCTTAGCTACTTATCACACTAAGATAGATGTTCTTAATGGAACTCTTAGCATGGAATTTGGTGATACAAGTGTTAAATTTAGTATTTACGAAGATGTTGAATCTTCGGACCATACTAAACTCGTTTTTGTAATTGACGTGCTTAAGCCTCCAATACAGGAAATTTATGGACATAATAGCCGTAAAGAGATAGATGTGAACCACAAAGAACATCTTGATGAAAATAATAAGAAATTGTCACCCAGTGCTAATTCCCAGCAATCGATGGTAGAACTGGAAAGTTCCTTCCAAGTCGCAGTGAATAACTAATGGAGGTTTTAGCGCTTTACCACTTACTAAAGAGAAGTTGATGTTATTTGTTGTGCAGGGAACAATCCTAGATTATAATCGCCTTCCTGGTCACCTTAAATACTTTTTTTTGAAAGATAAGGAGTAGGTGATCATCTCAAGTCAACTTAGCAAACTGAAAGAAGGGCACTTGTTCCGGTCTTAAAAGAACAGAAAAGTTTGAATCCCTTGTTTATGAGAATAGTGAAAAGGAAGATCCTTGGACTCCTCAATATGGGATTTACTTGATTGGAAGAAGAGCATTAAGTCGAGCCAACGACAGTAAACAAAGGCTCTACATGGGAGGCAACCCATGTCCATTTGAATTTTATTTCGTTCATTTATTCTTGGAGTCTTATTTTGGTTTATTTTATTCTTTGGGTTAACATAGTTTATTGGGTTGTTAGTATTGGAATCAACTTAATTAACAAATTAAGCTAACAAAATGGTCACTTAAAGGTACATCACCTTTATGTGTTGCATCGGTGATTTAGGAATAGAAACTTTGTGCTTAAAAGGGTGATTTTACGCAAAACACAGAAATAAAATTTCACATGCAGCATCGCCCGCATATGCATGCTACAATTCTCACACATGTGCGTGAAATTAGTTTCTAAAAAAATTGTTTCTGCCAAGCACGCAAATGTGTACTAAAAGCCTCGTACATGTGCTGAGGCCAAACCCTGAACAGTGCTCTCTGTCTAGCGTGCACGACCTTTTATAAGGAAAACCCTTAATTCACGAACACAACATACAATGAACTTCTCTTCTATTCTTCTCAAACCCATTCACACCCTCTTAATCCCCTTTATTCCCCACCACTTTCTAACATCAATTTGCTCTTATTTCATCACAATCACATCAAAAACCTTTCTTTTTCACAACAAACACACAATGAAGGTATGAATTTCTAGACTTTTCTTATGTTTTTCTTTGTTGGGTTTTGATTTCAAATACGTGAATATTTTGCATGATGTCTACATTTATTTTAGTTGAGTTAATTTGTTGTGAAATAAATTCTAAACATGTAATTTGAGTGATATATTTATAAACTGTTGTTTGACGAGTGATTGCATGTTATTTATTTGCACAAAAATTTTCTCTTTATTTATGCATGCCATGTGTTTGATAAATTGTCTCAATGAATAAAAATGTTAAAACACAAGGCATTGGTGCATGAATTCAATTCCTAGAATGTTAATTATGCCTTTGGATTCAATTTTAGTCCATTTTTATGCATGAAAATGTTCTTGGAATGTGTATAGACCATAGTTTTGGGCACTATTTTCTTTGAGTTACATCTTGTGCATCCTAGGGCTTATGAGTTGGGGATTTGACATTTTGTTTAAGTGTGGGGTATTGGATTAATGGTTGGGTAGCCATGATGCTCATATTTATATTTTGTAGGAATGTCAAGAACGGGCAAGAAGGCAACTATGGGCAAAAATGTCGGAGCATTCTCGTCATTCGGGTCTCAACAGCCCAAGGGAACATTTGGGGGTGTGAAATTTGTAACTGCAGTAGCCTGACAAAAGTATGATAATGATATTTCCATATAGGCAGTGTTCAAAGAAAAGGGCATTCAAGTACGGTTAGCAGGAGTATCCGATATTAAGTAAACCATTCGCAATCGTGGGTGGAACCACTCCACCTCGACTACTATAACCGCAGTGATACCGGTGGTGCGTGAATTCTATACAAAATTTGACCATTATAGTGACACCGGGGTCAATGTTCGAGGCAAAAAAGTGGATGTCTCTGCTAATGTAATTAATAGAATTTTGAAAGTCAATCAGGTACACAATGATGAATGGCCAGATACCCGTGACACCAACATAGAGTTAAATGAAATTACAGGTATTCTTTGTAATGGTGCGTACTAATGGAAACGTGGCTAGGCACTTAGTAGTAATACACTTCAACCAGCTTGGTTCGTCTGGTTTATGTACCTTTGTCCTCGCTTCCTCCTGGTTAGCCATCTTATGTATGTTACTTTAATACTAGAGAGCCAAGCTCTTGTAATGTATTGCTACTGGAAAATCCATCGATGTCAGTCAACTTATCCACCATCAGATATGCTATTCAGCCACCAATAAGCAATCTGACTTATGGTTTCCCCATTACTACTTTGTGTTTGGAAAATAGCGTCGTGATTGATCCTGTAGAAGAAAAGCTTAAGCCTAGGAAATTGATTGTGATGGAGGGTGCGAGAGCCCTGATTAGATGCAGTCGCTCTCGTGCCTCTACACCACAAGCAGATGAAATTGCCGATTCAGAGGATGAGCCTGTGCCCAAGCTGCAGCATACTCAAGAAGAGCTTCTATAGCAAATCCAAGAGGGACAGTAGCAAAAAATCAACACTTTGATATATTTATCCAGTACCAGCATGCCTGGCATAGACCATGGAGACTTGCTAGTTGGTGAGGGAGCGGGGAAAGGACCCATCGACATTCCTGCCTTTCCTTCCATTCTCGCAGGATTTGTGGTTGTGTGCTCCTTTAACTTATGATGTTTAATGAAGCTAATCCTCCCTATGCTTAGGGTCGTTTTGTTGATTTTCTTATCTTTAAGTTGATTTCTCAAATAGTTTAGTTATTTTTACTGATAAGATTTTTCAACTTTCATTTTCGTCGTGGTATTTTCCTTTATTTTTGTCATGTATTCCCTTAAGAGAGTAAGTTTTTTCCAGATTATTGTAGGATTCTTTTCTACAATATTCATCTTGTTCTTATAGTTTCAAGGGAATTATTTGTTTTGCTTTGTTTAGTGTTACTCTAGCTTCCATTTGTAACGAAGGGATATTTATAGCGGATACTGCTCCAAATGCTAATTAAATCTAATGAAGCTTTTCTTTTTCCCATTTTATGGTTTTAATTTCGCATTGAGGACAATGCTTATTTTTAAGTGTGGGATGGGGGAGTTATTTGGATTTATAAGTTGTTTGGTGTATTTTTCTTGGTTTTACTGTTATATTTTGACTTTTCTTTTGATTTGAGAACTTTTCAAAATTTTTGAAAATTTTTGTGGATTAAAAATATTGAAAATTTTTGGAAATTTTTTCTTAACATATTTTTTCCCATTTTTTCTGCATAATAATTCTTTAGTTTTACCATTCTTGAATGACTAATTGGTGTTATATTTTTCATTCATGATTTTTAAGAATTTTGAGCACTAAGCTATACATTAATTGCTGACTTGGGACATTTAGGAAAATATATGTAGACTCAGTTATATGGCATCCCAAAAACTTACTTTATTACATTGTTTAAACAAATTTTTAGACAATTTGATTTAGTTTAAAGATGAGTGTAGAGCCTTCTTTGATTGTTCGAGCCTTGCTGACCAACCCTTTTTAACAATTTTATCTCTAAGTACCTTGTTTGAACCTTATTGTTATGAAGGGAGAGAATGTCATTCACCTTCTTTTTTTTTAACTTGGTTTACCTACCCTTATTGAGCTTAATAATCTCTTTTGATTGTTTTATCCTGAATTTTCCCTTCAAGAGATTTATTGCCCACATTAAATGTTAAGGGGAGAAGATTGTCTTATATTGATCTTGAGAAGTGGATGGTATACATTTACAAATCAAAATCGGGTACTGGAAAATTTTTTTGAAAAAATAAAAAATAAATAATAAAGATTTTTGATATATACAAGTAGTGCCTATCACTAGTACTTGTATTTGCAGGTAGTCCTCATCTCTAGTACTTGCGTATTTATATATTGCTGGTAGTGCCTGTCACTGGTACCTATACTGTGAGCGGACACAAAATAAAATAATGATGTGATGCATAAATGTTCGGAGGAAGGTTGGCATGTTTGGCAAATTCGAAGAAGGGTGACTTATTTGCTTATTGGTTGTTCAGAATTTTTCATGAGTGTTTGTTATTCAAGTGTAGGGTTGTGGATATATGATATTTCACATGTAAAGAGAAGTTTTATTTTAATGTGTGGCCACTATTACTATAAAGCTCTTTTCTTATTTGTTATATCCTTTCCTTTCTTTGGATAACTAATGTCCTAACCAATGTTTCGAGCTAAAAAGTCCTACCTAATTTAAATTGAAAGAGAACATCAGTTGTCTAGATTAGTGCAGAAGTGTAAGAAGAGTAAGCTAAGGGGCATTTAGAAAAATTGGAGGGTTTACGTGATTTGATCTAAATGTTTTCAAATCTGAGTTTTTGGATGGCTATGCATACGTACACACAAATCTCATGTTCTAATTTTTATTAGCATCCAGGCTCTTGGGTGCTTAGACTACTCTAAATGGTGGTTTGGCTATTGATTATTTATGTGGATAGTTGAAGATATGTTAAGTGGATTTTTGTTATGCTTAATTGTTTCAATTTTATGTTTGCTCAAGGACAATCAAAGATTAAGTGTGGTGTAGATTGATAAGTTCATAATTGCTCTATATTTTATGTGTCATTTACCACATTTTTGTGTGTTATAAGAAAGATTTGAGTTATTATTGAGCTTAATTTTGTTATTCTTAATTTTTTTTTTGTAGGGTTAAAGTGAAAAAGAACTATAAAAGATGAAAAAGATGGAAGAAAAATTCTAAGGGCAGAATGTGCACGATTCATGTACAGGGCCATTCAGGTTGCCATTTTGTATTTTAAACATAACTTTCAATTCTGAGTTTTGATTGATTTGATTTGAGATGTGTTGGTAAGATAAGAAGGAGAGTTACAACTTTCATGTTTTGTACTTTTTCACATTCCAAGAGCATCACAGTAAAATTGAAGCCGAAAATGAAATACAGTACGAAGGTCTAGCACACATGCACTAGGGTTAAGTTGTGCACGTGCATGGTTAACTGAGAGCTCAAGTCCATAAGATGATCACGCACACATGCATGCTAAATAGCTTGTACACGTGCGCTAGAGCTTAGAAGGGTTACGTGATTTTTAATTTTTTGGCAAATTTTTTTGTCTGGTTGGATCTTTTAAAGCCGATTTCATGTTCTTATTCTAGGATAGGGATTGTAACCCTAGTATTCACTATAAATACTCCCTATAAGGTGCGATATAAGGGACGACTATTATTTTCAGCTTTGTCATTAGTTTTTCAACAATCATTATTGTGCAACTAGTGTTCTCCCGTGGCACTTAGTGCCTAAAACCCTTTTCTTGGTCGAGGGAATTGAAGCCATGGATGATCCTATTAAGTTGTGAGACTTTTGTACTTGAATTCATTCATTTTATGCCAAGTATTGATTATTTTTCTACATTAATTTTATGGTTGTTCTCTTTTGATTTCCTATTGTTGTAGAATAGTGAGTTATTGGAATTAATCTACAGTTAGA
Organism: Cinchona pubescens; assembly: GCA_025175665.1. Lineage (NCBI taxonomy): Eukaryota > Viridiplantae > Streptophyta > Magnoliopsida > Gentianales > Rubiaceae > Cinchona > Cinchona pubescens. The sequence continues at coordinate 2,758,720 of JANKKI010000084.1, forward strand.
TTATTTTAACCGCATGTGTTTGATTCAATCTGTGAAGAAACTAAGTTTGATAACTGCTTGATTACCATTATTGAATTTAGAAAAAATAATCAACTAATTAACATAACTGCGTGTGTTTATGTTTAATTAGCCTAATTATTTTTTATTTATTTTAATGCTCCTATGAATTAATCTTTGGTACGTATCTGGGTTAAATTAATAGTTAGGCTTAATTGGATCACGTGTTAAAAATAACAACATTAGAAAGAAATAAGAATCAATTTGAATGGAATTTAGGTTAATTTTTCAATCGGAATCTTAGAGATTGGTATTAGAATTGAATTATCTTTTCGTATCGATGATCGATTGGAAGGATTTCATGGTGGATATGACCCAAACCAAGACTATTCTTTAATTGAATTTTCTTAAATTTTAATTTCTTGTGCTAGTTTTTAATTTACAAGTATTCAAAACACCCTCTTCCTTGTTTTTTTTTTTTTTTTTTTTTAACAAAAAAAAAAAAAAAAAAACAAACAATATAATGCTAAAAAAAAAAAAAAAAACAAACAATATAATCCTTGTTCTCTGTGGAACAACTTGGATACACCGCTACAATATTTTTTCAAGAAGAATTTCATTAATCTTTGGGGAGCCTGTGAAAACACCACCAAATATCATGTGCTTTAAAGGCTTATACTATAAAACTTTTAAAGGCAAGGGAATGGTTTCCAAAAGGGATTGTAGAATTCCCCTAATTGATAATTTTTTGATTTAGATGGAAACTTTTCGTTGGTGTTTTTCTATATTTTATTTGGGGTTGAGAAATCAGATATATTTTTTGGCTTCAAAGAAAATTAGATTTACTTAGAAATTTTGTAAACGGTAATTAGATAGAGATGATGATATGGGAAAACCAAAACTCAGTCTGCCCTAGTCACTGGTTTTTTGGGTTTTTACTGGGTTTGATCAATTTTTTATCATTTCCGGTGATATATACAACTGGACCGGACTTGTGACCAGTTCACAGTTTAACTAGTCGAACTAGCTAGTTTGGTCCGAATTTCAAAACATTGTGATTAAGTAGAAGAATAATAAAATCTGATTTTTGTGCTGTATATAACGCCTTTGATGAAGTCTAATATTCATCGATACATCAAACACACTATTACAGGTTGTCTCCCTTGATTGGTAACAACAAGAAATTAATTTGTAGCCTTTCAAATGAATATTTAAGAATTTTTAGCAAAATTCAAATGAAGGGTACCTTTTGCTTGAATTACACCAATTCATGACAATAGACGTTTAAATAAGCACTCAATTACTTGTTTAACACCTTCTGAACATAAGTCCCACATTAATATTATAAGTTACCATTGAATTCAAACTAAAAGACACTATTTGAAATTTCATGTGATAGAGGTTTTAGGCATTGGCCAAAACCACTTTTGTCACGGCAAAGATGCTTTCGCAAATTTCTAGTAATTCACACTCTACAGCCTTAGCTGCAGCCAAGGGATAGTTTCTAGCACCAAACATCTCTATCTAATTTTTCTATTTTTTTAAATTTTTGTCTAAAAAGCACTGTCAATTGATAAAATCTCTATCTCTATTAATGGGATGAAAAAAGAAAAAATAAATTAAAATCGAAGGAAAGGCTTCGACATATTTATATGAAACCAAAAGAAGGCTCTTAGTGCAACATAGATTTTGTATTTAGCTGATTTTACTTCTGGGAATAATTCACTTTGCATCCTTAAACTTGTCATAATTTTTTACATTACATCTCGAACATGTTTTCTATCACTTTGCATCCTAAAGTTTTATTCTATTTCCACTTCAATCTAACCTACTGAAAAATATTTCATCAATTCAGTGTTTTGCATTAACAGTTGGACTGAAGTGCCAAGAAAATAAAACATTAGGGTGCAAAATGGTCACACAAAAATTCAGGATGCATTGTGGCAATTGGTAACAAGTTTACAGTGCAAAGAGGAATTAACCAAAAGGGAAAAAAAAAAAAAAAAACTAATATTGAGAAATAAATGGATGGACTAGGAGATGTTTAGATATCCTTCATTGAAAATTCATCAAGGAAATGAGACTTAGTTTAGTTGAATTTGATGAATGAAAATATGAAAAAAAATATGGGAATTTGGTATGGTACACGCGAATGATCTTCTTGAAATTAAAATACAATCTAGCACTACATAGCTTGCAAGTGTTGTTTAAATCTTTGGAGTGAGGTAAAATATTTAATTTGTACTTGCAATGTTGTTTTAATTGTTACATATGGAATTAGTGGTTAGAATGAAGAAAAGGTAAAAATGTTGCGAAATATTATAGTTGATTTGTCAAATTAAGTAAAGAAGTTCCCCCTAAATCGTTATTTTGACCACTTTACTTCCTAATATTTTCTTTTCTTGTTATTTAAATGCAATCATTAACGGAACCACTGAATTATGAATTTTTTTTGTATGATTGATTAAAATGGCAAGAAAAGAAAATTTGGATACAAAGTTATCAAACAAAAAATTGAAGTGAAATATGCATAATGGTGACAAGTTAGATGCAAAGTAGATTATACCCTTTTCTTTTTAATTTTTCAACTCATATTAGGAGCTTTGATGGGCCTTGGAACAAAGAGTCATAGTAAACTACTATCAAAAGAGAAATACAACACTAGAAAAGCGAATGGTTAAGTTATTTTTGTTCTTTTGGGATGCCATTTAGATTATGGAAATATTTAGACAGATTCGATTTTTGACCTTATTTATAAACCTTGTGGTGTGCACTAAACCAAATAGAATAAATAATATCAACTGATGTAAGTAAGATTTCATAAGATTTAGGATTAATTCCATTTTACACCCCTCCAACTTATACCTAATTCTCACTAAGCACCTCAAACATTAATTTTTGACATTTTGCATCCCGAATTCTCAAATTTGATTCACTTTAATTCTCTTTCTAACACCGCCTCAAAAATTAACAGAATTTTTCTGTGTACATCAAATTTAGCAGGATGTTAATAATGTTTGATGCAAAAATAAACCTTCTGTTAACTTTTTTGACAATGTTAAAAAAACTAAAGTATGAGACAAATTTGAGAGTGATAACTCTAGTATACTAGAGTTATTCTACTCTAAATTGTAGTATTTTGATAGTATAAATCTCAAATTTTGAGTACTTAATTGTAGGTTTAAGTTAATTTCTTTCAAATGCATTTATATTTTTGTTCTTGTTAAATATGTTAAATTTTTATTAAAATTTAGCTTAATTAATTGTTTAATTATGTTAATTTTGTGCAGGTCAAATTTAGAAGTTGGAAGTTAGACTAAACAAGCTCTGAGGGACCAAAGTGCAATTATCAAAGAAGAGAGGGGATTGCTGGGATGAGAGTCCAAATCGCGATCTGGATTCTCCAGATTGGGGATCTCGACTCGAAAAATCACTTAAAAGATTAACGAGTCGAGATCGCTGATGGTTAAGTAATAGGGACAAATTTGTAATAGTCCAAGAACTAATTTCTAATTACTGAAGATTAAACGGCTAAATTAAAATGATATTGCTTTTGGCAGTGCAACATCTTCTTCCCCACTCCCATAAATTTAAATAATCGAGATAAAAAAAATCCATTGAATCTACTCTCTTCACCAACATCTCTCTTGTCCACCACCTAGTCTTCCACCATATGGTACAATTTTGGCCTAAAAATCAACTAAAACAATATATCTAATTATTTTTTTCTTCATTTGATTTTTATTAAGAAAGTTTTTTTTTTTTTTTTTTGTCCACTTGTTCCCTTCCCATCTGATTGATCAATCTTTTGGATGTCAATAGAACCACCACAAAGTTTTAAGGATGTCGAGTAAGTTTCCATTGCTTTTCATTATTTGTTCAAGTATAAGAACTAGGTTTTCTTGTTGAGCATTGGTAATTGTTTTTGAAATTAAATAGATGTAATACAATCGTTGCTATACTTTTGTCTTAGGATAAACAAGACTTCCATATAATGAAATTGCCTCAGAATAAACTAGTTCTTAATATTTTGTAAATTATGGATGAGAATGCAGAAAATTAGTAGGAAATTGTGATTACATGTATAGTACTTGAGAATTTATTGGAGCGTAGAGAATATACACAAGAGTTTCATATAGGTACGGAATAGTTTTTAACATTTGCATATGAGCAATTCTAGTTCAAAGATAGAAAAGGAATTACGTGCCCGTGTGCAAAGTGTAGGAATTATTAATTTCATGCTATGGATAACATTAGCGAGAACATTTAAAAGTCCAGATTTGTCACGAATTATTATGACTGGAATTGCCATGATGAAGAATACCGCGCAGTATGGACATGTCTGGTAATGCACTTCTTTAGTGATTATGAATATCAGTTAAATTCTTACTAGAGAATGGCGTTGGATGCTGCCGGCAATTATGTTGTTCCCTCTTGGGGCCAGATGAGCACTATTTATGATCCTACATTCAAGCAACCTTTACTAGTTATGCATCGTCCTCCCAAAAAACAGTTTAGGTGGCCAAAGTGAAGAAGCTCAGTGTAATTAGTTTTGGAATGTCCTTAAGGTTGAAGATGAATGACTATGGAAAGGAACCTGTTAGAATCACTCTCAGTTATTAGCTACTTCAGTGATTATAAATATCAAGGCTAAGAATATATTTACAAAGCTGCTTCAATTTATTCTTGCAATTGATACGTGAGATGACACCCGAGGACGACATATTGCTGAATGATTTTATGATATAAAGAAGTTGGTCACATCTTAGGGCTTTCATTTAGGAGGATAAATTAATGTGTGCAGTGATGGATCCATGTTGTGTATGAAAGATGCTGAGAAAGAAGACAAGTGTAGGTTCAATCGCGATTCCAAGGTACGGAAGGCGAGAACGGGTTGTAAGGGGAAATCTAGCGCATAAAAATAGTTGTTCTATCTCCCATTGGCAGCTAGATAACATCTACTTTATGCATTCCAAGCAACAACACCACATATGACTTCGAATACAAAACATGAAACAGAAAAAAGGTCTGGTGTCTCACCTTTTGTATGTAGAGAGATACATTTTGACAGGATACATCAAGATTTCACCATTGAGGATCCTAATATACTAATAGAACTGTGTAGATGGATTTCCCCATTCGTTAAATCTCAAAAGATGTATTTTTGTTGGCCAGTTGTCCTTGCTCCCTACAACCTTCTACTTGGATGTGCCAGAACACTTTTTTCATGTGCTTGACATTGATTGTGCCAAGCCTGCATTATCTAAAAAGATAATTGAAATGTGCAACTAAACATGATGTATCCCCTTAAACGAATTTTAGATAAGAACTACCCTCTTGTAGACGTTAACTGATTTCTGTATGAATAGAATGCTATCCAGATGTTCTAGAGTATCAGACGTTCTCAATTGTCCAATATATGTGTGAGGATGCCAAGGTTGATCAAGTTGAGGCTTGTCAAGAAGGCTTGCTACTTTAACTGCCATGTGTAATTTTCTCTGGAAATTAACAATTTTGGTGGAAGAAAAATGAGTACAGAAAAAATAGGAGTAAAAGAACCGAACCCTTACACCGTTGACGCTTTCATGCAATGAAATTTTGAAAATTTTGCTTGCATTGCCAACTGTCATTAATGACCATCTACGAATGATTTTAATTACAAGAATCAATCACCAGTGAACTAGATGGAATATATTCTAGGATCTGCCATACTAGAAGATTAATCTTGTTCCCCACGACAAGATAGTATGTGTATTGATGATGACGTGCTGGATAATATTTTTAATGCTATCATTATGTCAGCGGAAAGGTAAAGTAAAACTTGGACACAAGGAAAATCTGTGAGACGTGTGATCGTCCGGCATTGGCTGTAGATACAAGACAAAGTGAGCTTAAGCTAGATAAATCTTAAGTAGTCTACACTTTGACTAAAGAGCATAATATATTGTATGTGAATGTCTGAAGGATATTAAAATAATATGAAACTTTACGACCGATAAGCCTCAAATATTGTCAATGAGTGCATTTGAAGAATTGTCAGCTGATCGGAATGAAGAGTCATGATTGCCACAAGTTCATGGTGAGGCTACTTCTAATTGCCTTCAAGGAACTTCTTCCAACTTTTGGATGGGTAGCCCTTACAAAGGTTAGTCTCTTCTTTCAGGAAATTTGTTCGACGTCGTTCAGGAACTTGTAGATCTATAAAATGGAAAGAGATGCTCCGGTTATCCTATGCAACTTGAAAATTAATTTTCATTCATTTTTCTATTCAATGGACGATCTCATAGTCCACTTACTGTTTGAGGCTAGAGTTCCAGGTCTAGTACAATTTCAATAGATGTATACATTTGAGATATATCATGTTTTTGAATGACTCCTTCTTATACATTAATTACTGAGTAAACGATTTTTGATAATAAGTTGACTTTTAACATTGGTACAAATTCTTGTTTCACTCGAAGAAGAATGTGAAGAACAAGGCGTGCATTAAAGTGTCGATTTTAATTACATACATCATGGACGAAGGAGATGTTTGCATCATAATTCTCACATCCCTAAACCGGAACAATGACACACTATCCTTATGAATCACTCCAAGTAAGGTACGGTTCTTTCACGAAATTTGTTCGACGTTGTTTGGTTTATTGCACATGCATAAAAAGGAAAGGGTTGCTCCTATTATCCTCTGCAACTTGGAAACTACTTTTCATTCTGCCTTTTTTGATTCAACAGAGTATCTCACAGTCCACTTACTGTTTAAGGCCAGAGTTGCGGGTCTAGTGGAATTTTGATGGATGTATACAATGGAGAGACATCATGTTTTTTAATTACTCTTTCTTATGCATAAATTAATTACTACTATATGATATTTGCTAATAAGTCTAATATTAACATTGGTATCAAATTCTTGTTTCACTTAAAAGAAGAATGTGAAGAGCAAGACGTGCATTAAGTGTCATTTTGGAATGCAAGTATTGTGCACGAAATAGATGTTTGCATCATAATTTTCTTGACCCAAAACCGAGATAATAACACGCTATTTTTGGAATTATCCCAAACATGTAAGACATGATACATTGAATATTTAATAACCATTGCCACAATAACAATTTCAAATCATCAATAACAAGCCAAATACATTAATTCATATAAACCTGGTAATAAACATTCTTCAAACCAAATAAACACACACTCATGCACGACTAGTACGTTTGGAGATTAAAGCATTAGACAAGCTATTCAGAAAACAATACACACACCAACTAACTACATTGGCTCGCAGGCCAAACTAAAGAAAAACCTCACACCAAAAAATTCAGCACACTTAGCTCAGTCGCTAGAGTCCATACTAAAGTCCCCTCCCTACTAAGTGCAAGAACGTGAATCAACAAACATCTTTGGACCTAGTCCTCAATTGCAAAATAATATTATAAACAAGGATGAACAAAATATTGTCCAATAAATAGCACTTATAGTTGTTTATTGAAATGAAAAGCGTATAAACAATCCAATGTTCAGACTGTACATTATAACTATTTATCAGAGTATACTTTATATATAACAAAGGCTCATGGCTCACGTAAGTTTTTTACTATTAGATCCAGGTCTTAATATTATCTTCCTGATAGACTAGACATGTACAGAGTTATACATATAAATAATCAATTAGTAGAGTTAAGTACTCATAATATTATTAGTGGGGGGGAGTTAAGTACACCTAATAGTATAACATAAAGTGAAATTGAGTCTAGCCATGTGATCCAATGAGTTTATTCTAATGATGCATTTACCATTACTAAACTTTACATAATTTGCATAACCACAAAGTATGTTATCAAAAATGACTCACACTTACCTTAATTAGATGATAATCATGGTTACGATGTTAGTATATACATTGCAAGAGTATAGAAATATTTAAGAACAACTTACCCTGCAATTACCACTTTGGAACCTTAACTAATGTTAACCGTGAATTCCTTGTCCTATGAATACGAAATGGTAACACCACTTAATTGATCAGACATCAAGGCACAATGTACGATCGAAAAGCAAACTAGAACACAACCGAAATTCTAGAACTGAAGGAAAATGTCACGCCACTTTATTTAGAATTTCAAATGTCGTGGCATGCATATTCTTGATAGAACATGAACAAGCCGATAGGTCACTCCAGTACAGCCACGAAGCAGGACACTTTGAGGGTCAAAAATCACTCTAAAGGTTTAGAAACAACTTTTAAAATATGTGGGAACAAATTGTTGAGATCTTAAGTAAGTGCAAATGTGAATAAACACCAGGAACCATGCATAATCAACCAGCCAATCACACCTCCAATCTATGACACCTCAAAAGATATGTTTAAGAAGCAATATTAACCACAATTCATAGCTAGACTTGGAATAGACTTTATCATTTGGCAACAAAAAAACACTTACAAACTACTAGATTTAAGCACAAACAAATCATTTGGCAAGCTATCAACCCCACACATCTGTCGCCAACCCCAACTCAGCTCGCCACCACCACATCGTCACATCTCTTCCCTACCCCTCTTCCTTATCTTTTCCTGCTCCCACTTCCCTCTTTCCCCAATCTCCCTCCCAGATCTGAAAGATTGGGGGAGGGGGTCCGGGGAAGAGAAAATTGGGAAGAGAAGGAAAGAGATGGAGATCAGGCAAGAGCGAAGTGGGAGTGGAGAAAGGAAGGAGGGGAGATGGTGGCAGGCTAGTCTAGGGTACAAAGATTAGCGGAAGGAAAGGGGGAAGGGGGATGGTCCTCCAAGGAAAGAGATGGGGTAGAGGCGGGGTAGGTAAGGGAGATAAGGAATAAAGGGTGGTAGTGGAGGCTGGTGGGGCAGCTGTATTGGTGGTGGTGGTAGGGATAGGGAGAGAAGAAGATGGTGGGGCAGATGTCATTGAGGGTGGTGGTTGTTGGGATAGGAGAGGGGAAGATGTGGCATCCATATTTTGGGAGAGGGATGAGAATGTTGAGAAATTTTTGAAATTGTATTTGTTTTGAAAATTGTTCTTTTTTCATACTAACTGAAAATGGTAATTCCGACAGGGGAACTCTCATTCAGTGAATGCGAGTTCGTAGCAAAATAAAATTGTCCAATTTAAAAAAAAAAAAAAATGAATACGAGGTCTAAAATTTTTTTTTTTTTAAAAAATTCTGACCAATATCTGTCAACGGTCGCTTCCTATCCACCAGCCTTGTCACTTCCTCTCTTCCGCCACTCCACTTGGCACCCTCTCCTCCTTTTGCCAAATGTCATCCCAATGTAAAAGCCCTTATGCCTTCTTTAATTTAGTGGTGTCCTATAAGCCCGCTAAGAAACAAAACTTGCAAAGTCCAAGGAGGAAATTATTGGAATAAATTCATAGATTAGATAATAATAATAATTCTACGATTAACTCTTTTTTAAAAAAATCTTTTTCCTTCAACTACGATTTTTAATCTAAATTTTAGATTTTTTAAAGGGTTAAATACATTAAACCACTTAATGTTTGGGCTATTTTGCACTAAATCCGTTAACGTTAATTTTTTGTCACTTTGTCTCTTTGACTAATAGTCAATTGTAAGTCCACCTTTAACTTTTTCAAAAAGACAAATTTACCCCTAAAGATCAATTGCGGTAAACCCCTTTAAGGTTTAAGTGAAATTTCACTTTACTCCTTAGGTAAGGTTTGTAGCATTTAACACATTGGGATAAACATAAAATTCAATAATATTATCAATATTGTTAAAAATATAAATATGCTTCAAATTAATTACTAATATTCTAATTCTCGAATTATATTTTTTTAAATATTTAAAATTTAAAAATACGATGAAATAATTAATTTTAAAATGTTTGATAAATTAACCAAATATCTGCCAGATATCTCCAAGAAAGATTTTCTACAAGATTTTCTCCCTAGTTCAAGTGACAAGGCTGGTGGAGAGGATATAGTGACCGTTTGGTCAGAAATTTTTTTTTTAAAAAAAAGTGTTAGACCTCGCATTCACTGAATGCGAGGTCATGAATATATTTTTTTTTAAATTTTGACAATTTTATTTTGTCTTGAACTCACATTCAGTAAATGCGAGTTCATTGAGCTCGCATTCACTGAATGCAAGTTCCCCCTACCGGAATTACCATTTTCAGTCTGTATGAAAAAAGAACAATTTTTAAAACAAGCACAATTTTAGAAATTTTTCTGAGAATGTTAGGTTTTTTAGGAGTAAAAATATCATTTTAGTATTAATTATTTTTTTTAAAAAAAGTCCAAATGCAGAATAGGAGTGTTGATCAAAATCGCTTAAATTTGATGATTTCTGCCATTTTGCTGGAAAAAATTAAAACATAAGAAGGTCAAACACACATTTTGAAACCAGGGGGTAAAGTGCATATTTGCCTAAGCACAGGCAGTTATTTGCATTTTACCCATTCTTAATAGTATAGTTATTTATTTTGAAGAATGACTTGTTAATAGATTTTGTTCAATTTAAAAATTAAAATTATAACATAAAAACATGTACATAAACCAAAACTTAAGTACTGCAATATGTCACAAAGACAATTGAAGCACATAATATCTACAAAACAAATGAGCACTATTGCAAACTTAGTATAGGAAATTTAATTAAACTTTATTTATTAAATAAGCAGTGCCTATTTGTTTTTATCCTGATTGCTCAGTTTTAATAGGTTCCAATTATTATTTCTGGTCTTGAGTCTTGACCACGTTAGATTATTTCCCTAGTCGATGCTAAAGGGTAATTTATATCTTGCATTTTTTTCCCAACGTAGCACCAATCATATGCTAAAGGGCATAGTTATATCTTTTGTTTTTATCCTTCGTAGCACCAGCACAGAACTACTTTGGGTTTAAGCTTGTATTTTCTTCATTTTGCAACTATTGCCTTAATATTCTTTTTGAATACTTGTGAAAGTTTCGTCTCCATTAATTTTTGTTTTCTTTTTTTTTTTTGGATATTCCTTGAAATTTTTGGTTCACCATGAATATCTAACCCAAGCATGTGTACGTCATAAGAACTGCAAAGAGTGCCTTATTTCTACGTTCTAACATACACTAGTTAATTATCTCAAAATCATGAAATGAGCTAAATTTATGCAAAACTTTCAGTGTAAATTAAATATATGCTAATAGTGTGTGATGATATTATATGCTTGATTATGCTCTCCAAAAAAGAATCATTTATTAATGCATTAGTTCTAAAAAGGAAGGAATCTAAAAATTGATCATAAATAGTCATTAGATTGTGCAATCCCATGATATAATACACTAAAAATAGTCACTTGTTCGAAAATGCTCCATTTAGTACGTGATTTTTGTTTATATTTTTCAAATTTTAAACTATAATAATATGACAATTTGAGAATATGATATTTTATAATTTGATTTCATAATATGATTTTAAAGTGTATTCACAAAATTTTCTTTCTATTTCTTGTTTTTCTTTAATTTCTAAAATCGGACATTCTAGAATTTCCATTGAAGAAAGAAATTTACTTCAATCAAATTTCATTCCCAAAATGAAATATCATATTTGGTAATTTTTTAACTCTTCCTAATAAAAAAAGGAAACTTACTTTGATGAAAATTGTATTTCTAAAATAATACCAATATTTCTTCTTTAATTTTTAAAACACATCCTAGAATTTCAATTGTAAAAAAATTTACTACTATTTCCGTCCCATTGAAAGTGTCATACTTTCATGTTTGGTCTGTCCCAAAACTAATGTCACTTACCAAAATTGGCAAGTAAGTTTACATTACATTCATAATTTTATCCTTTCTAATGTAGTATCAAATATTTTATAAAATACCATGTGCCTTAAACAAAGGTGGTGTTTTTGCCAGAGTATATTGTATCAGCAATTTTGCTCTTCATGACAAAAATACCCCTCACTCTTCAATCACCCGATCCACTCGTCTCCTGTTTATTCGTCTCCTTGGCTTCTTTTTTCTCTCTATTTATTTGGCTTTCCCAAACCGAAACTTCCCCTTTTTAATTGTCTCTTTAAGTATTTACTTGGCTGAAGAAATTCTCTACGAACTTCGGGGTGTTGGTTTTGCGTCTTGTGAGGGATTTACCACTTATGAACTTGTAGCCAATGCTGCACATTATAGGTCTCACTCCCTTGTTTTCCATTTTGTTTTTCTTTTTCTTTTAGAGTTTGAATCTTTTAGATTTTGTACTCTTCTATTTAAAAGGACTAAATGTTGGTTCAAAATTTTAAGAATTATCATCTATAGTAGTCTCTTAGTCTTCCTCAAAACCTCTTACCTCTAAATCTCTCTTTCCTTCCTCGCTCTAGCTAATCTCTTTCATCCCCTTCTTGTCAAAGAAAATAAAAAAAGATGTTGAGATACATAGCAAGGCTCATTAATTGTTATGTGCGTGTTTAGAAAATTTTCTTTCTTTTTGGGTTGGAAACAAAATAATCTATCCCTTTTGATTTTTGTTCATATTGCAAACAGTAGTCCCACTAGACTATTGGTTTGTTGCGAATGAGGCTGCCCAACTATTTTTTTTTGGCAAAAATGGTTAGTAAAGTATTATAAGTATATATTTAAGGTCACTCCGTCAAATTGAATTGTTAAGAGTAATGAATAATGATTTTTTTATAGGTAAACTTGTCAATATACCTTAGAAAAATTATAGCTAGTCGTTAAAACACAACATATGAAACGCTTAGGTATTAAACTACAATTTTAAAAAATGTCTTATTTTCCATGTTTGAAAGAAAAGCTTAAGGATTCTTGGTAATGGTTGTAGTTTGAGGAAAATGTGGATGTTCGAGGAATGCAAGAGGTAGCAGGTGGGGGGAAGGAAATGAAAGAGGTGACCCAGATCTAGCAGGGATAGGAAGGGGTGGCCAGATTTGGAAGGAATAGAGAAGGGGCGATCAAATTTGATGAGAGAGGAAAGGGTGGTAAAATTTGGAAAGGAGAAGAAAGGACGGCTAGATATGGAAGGAAGAAGGAGGGGGCATCGATCTGCGATGAAGGGAGGGGTAGCGAGATCAGGGAAGGAGAAAGAAAGAGAGGGAAAGCAAGAGAGAGGGACAAAAAGAAATGGAGAGGAGGAGAGAAGAAGGGGCATTCAGAGCGTGGACGTGATGGCAGCCTGAGAGGGAGGGAGAAAGCACTACTAGAAAAAATGCCTATTAGAAAGCAACTGGAAAAAATCTATTTCAATTTGTAACGAAAATAGCAACGAATTTTTTAAAAAAATAAAGTCTGTTGCAATTAAAAAAAACTAAAAAAATGTCTCCAATGGATATTTCCATTTGGGGAAAAGTTTTTACCTTGATTTTGTTTACAGCCACAGCAACCAAAATATCTCGTTGCTACTGTTTCTTTTTATTTTTTATTTAAAAAAAAATAGATTTGGCATATTAATCAACAACAGACCATTGTAAATTTTTTGTCGTTTAAAACTTCAAAAGTTGGAAAGATAAACGCACAAAACCTATTTTCTCTATGTAATATCGATCCCTATCTAGTCTCGCAACTTCAATCTTTCTTCCTCTTCCTCTTCCTCTACCTATCTCTACTTCCCTTTCTCTCCACACTCCCTTCTTCCCCGTTTCTTTCCCTCCTGAAGCTCCACTATCAAGTTGCTATCACTGGAGGAACCTCCATCACCGCATCGTTACCATCAAGTCGCCACATCTTCAAGCCACAAACTTCAAAGTATTTTCTATTAATCCTGTCTCTATCTTGCCAAAATTATAGCTTCACAATTCCTCCACTTTTTGTTTAAATATTTTCCATTAATTCTGCCTCTCTCCCCTCAAACTCATGCAAATCCTCTTCCCTTACTGGATTTTCCATTTCCTCGTACACATGCGAATCTCTGTGTGTTGTGTGTGAGAGAGAAAGAAACAAGTAAATAGACTATGGCTCTTTTTTTTCTCTTCTGCTCTTCCTTTTTTTTCTTTCAACTTTTTAGGTTAATTTGTGTTTATATATATTATTTGAATTTTTTTAGTTCTTTGTCTTTTTATATCTCTGAAGTTTGTTTCTTTTATGTTTGTAGGTTGCTTTTGGAGTGGATAATGATTTTGGAGAAAAAAGAATCAGCTTCCGTATCACTTGCTAACAAGGTGATTGTTCTTCTTGTTTCAATTTTTCATCTTTCCTTATCATTTTTTTAAACTTTTTTCCGTTTTGTACGCTTCTTGCTTTTTTCTTTCCTCTAAGTGTTGTTGTTGTCTTTGTTTTTTTTTTTTTTTTACTCTGAATCAATATTCTTATATGTCAATTTTGTAGCAGATAGTTGGGGATTTGGATTTTTAACTTTATTCTTACCTGGCATACCTTTTTAGTTTAACTTTACTTGTTTTTTTTTTTCCTATGAATCAATATTCGTATATGTCAATTTTGTAGGAGATAGTTGGGGATTTGGATTTTTAACTTTACTATGGTTAATCTTACCTGGCTTACCTTTTTAGTTCAACACGAAGATCGAAAAATATTAGAAGTAGCCGGAGTTGTTTTCCCTTCAAAAGGTACAGTAACAAACCCATGGAATTTCCTCTCTGTTTGTTTTACTCTTCATTATTTCTCTATGCTCTGAAATTATGTCCGGAATATAGTACTGTTTGTTTAATAAGAGCAAGTTGCAAGATCATTTATGGTTGAATCTCCTTGAAAACGTATAGTTCTTCTAAACTTTATAATTTATTTTTAAGTCATATAAATGAATGTTCTATGTTTGCTTTGTCTATGTTGCAGGTTTTAGATGATGATTTGGGTCTAATTTTTCATGGCTTTCTTTCCAAAAACTTTTGATTGTGATTCTAATTTGTTGCGCAAAAACATTTTGAAAGGTAATTTTCTCCCATGCTCTACATTTGCCCTTATCTTCAACTACTTTATTGATGATTAAAAAATTTTAAAGTTGTTTTTTCTAGAGTGTTCAACTTCTTTTTCTTTGTTTTTTGGTGTTCTTTTGCTGTTGCATTTATCTATACATATTCTTATTAAGTTTAATGTTTCTTGAGAAAAGTAAATAATAATAGTCTCTTATTGAGTTGTATTAATGACAGATGAATTATATTTTTGCAAGTTACAAGTGTGGCTTACTTGGCATTGTATGTTTTACTATTATCTTGATTATCAATACAATTAGAATAATTGAGTCATATGTTTATGTATAGCTATAAAAAGCTGCATATTATTAATTTAATTAATTAGTAAGTAATTCTTGTTGATTAATTTTTAGCTTATAAATATGATATTGTTGAGAGCTAGCCTTTTTTCTTTGTATAATTATATGAGGGATACATCATTTCACCTATGATTTTGGAGCTTTTTATTGATTTTCCTATAATTTGGGAATTGTAAAAACAAAAATGTCCACCAGCTATATTTGATGAAAATACTAACAAGAAAAAGGACTCACCTTTCATGATTGAGTTGTATTTATTTGTGGGAACATCATCTAATGCTTCATGTGTAGTATTATTTTGTATTGCATGTTTCAAAATTCGAAGTTGAACATTATCGCTACTGGACATTTTTTTCCAGCAAAATAATGGACTAAAGGGTTTTGTGATGGTTCGAAGCTGATTTCAGTTGTTCGAAGATTAGACTTTTAGTTTTAAGCTTTTATCGAGTGTATATTTTATTCATTGATAAAGATTCTCTGACCCTACTAACCATTAGAATGTCATTTCTGCAGCTTAATAATTAGACAAATTCAACCCAAGGCTTCTTTAAGCCATATGGGAAAGAAGATTATAGGTGGGCCTTATTTCATAGTATATGGAGAAGTATTTGGGTTTTCAACCAACATGATTAAGATTGGCTTTATACTTGGTCTTTGATTCATTAACTAGGATATGCGTATTTTCTTATAACATGATGATATGGCTCAATAATATATGAAGGATACATATTAAGACTGGTTTTTCTAAAGACACTATAATATAGCATAGTACAGTACTAGAAGACATGTTTAGGATTCAATGTTAGATATTTATCTGGCTGTCTCTTGATATCCAATTTTGTGCATTAGTAGTTACCCCCCCTATAATTGATGAGTTACTAGTTGCTTGTTCAAAGATTGCTTGGGATAAAATTTATGAATATTAAATTGTTGGGTCAACACTTACTGGGTTAGGAATGATTATTTTGATTGATTTTAAATTAGGGGAATGGTTTAAATTAGGGGATACTATTCTGCCAAAAATTCTCCAAAAAGACCATACTCTTTAAATGTAATATAAATTATGAGAACTAACACATATGATGTTGATATGTTTATCTTTAAATATTAAAACATTTTCATATTTCATTCTCAGACTATGAATGCTGTTGAGGAAAATATATCTTTACTGTAGTTTAATCCTACTCAGAATTTCAGCTCAACACTAGACTTGCTAGCTTTTATCACCATTTTGTCTACCATCAAGATTTGGTACTTGACATCATGATAATGATGATGATGATACTGAGGGGAAGGATGAATGAGAGTTCTCAATTTTATATTTTTATGTTTGTTCTTTTTCAGATACACTTGAACTTTGTAGTATTTCAATTTAATACTCTTATTTATTGAATTTTTTTTATTGAAATGGATGGATGTATTGCTATAATCGACTATTTTGTGGTTTTTGTTAGAAAGATAATTTGATTGTTGACAGGTACACGTTTGGTTTCTGAATTTTTTAGTTTTTATATGTTTTAATTTTTTTTTTAGCTTTGCAACGAAATTTTCCATTGTGAAGACTAGTGGCCAAAATGGCAACAAAAATTTCCATTGCAAAATTAGCAATGGATAATTGCATTCCAAATTAGTAACGAAACCCAAATTCTGTTGGTACTTCGCAACAGAATATTCTGCTGTTAATTTTGCTACAGAAAATTCCATTGCAAATTTTAACGAACTATCCATGACCAATTTTGTTGGAAAGAATTCCATTGATATTTGTTTCCGACAGGATATTTGCAAAAATAATTTTTTCATTGTAAAATCCGTTGCTAAGCTGACTTTCAAGGGATCTTTGGACAAAATTTGTTGGAAATTCTGTTGCTAATAAGCAATTTTCTAGTAGTGAAGGTAGTGGTGCAAAGCTGTTGGCTGAGGAACACGAAGGTGAGGGAAGTTGGCTTGGGTTATCGGGGGCTTTAGTTAAAATTTTAATGAATTAAATTATTTGATTTTGATGTGAAATTTTTTTCTCTTACAGTCTATGCTTTTTTCATAATTTAATGGATTTTTTATCCTTTAATTTTGACCGCAAAAATATTTAGGATTTAGTTCACTATATATTGACTATTTTAATCCTTAAAAAACTAATTTTCATTAGTATTAATGAAGTAAATAGACAGAAGGACTATAAAAATGCAGTTAATGTAGTTAGATGACCAAATTTGTAAAAAAATATAATTCGATGACCTCAAATGTAACTAACTGATAGTTTAATGATTATTGATGCAATTTACACTTTTTATTTTTCTAAGTAGAAATTTCTCTTTAAGTTTTTATTTGGATAAAAAAATCGGGTTGAAATGCACGGTGCTCACCATGACACATTGGAGTTGATCTTATACGAAGTTCAAGGTCTGGGTTTAGCGTATTGTGAAGGATTTACCACTTATGAACTTGCAGCCATTGTTGCAAATTGCAGGTCTCACTCCCTTGTTTTCTATTTTCTTTTTCTTTTCTTTTTTTGTTTTAAAAAAGTTTAAATCTTTTAGATTTTGGCCTTTTTTATTTATTAATACTGAATTTTGGTTTGAAATCTGAGAATTATACTCTCAAATAGTTAGCTAGTCTTCCTCAAAAACCTCTTTCCTCCAAATCTCTTCCCTTTCCTTGCTCTATCTAATCTCTTTCTCCCCTTTGTTGTCACAGAGAAAAAAGATATTGCAATACATAACAAAGGCTCTTTTATTGTTATGTGCATGTTTAGAAAATTTTCATTCTTTTTTGGGTTGAAAACAAAATAATCTATCCTATTTGATTCTCCTTCATATCAAGCCCCAAACAACCATGATTTCAAGCAAAATACTTCTGTTGCCGGTCCATAAAGAGTTAATTATCAAAGTCAAACACTTCAACAAAAATTAGAAAAAAAAATAGTGATTGTTGTTTTTGATTTTGCTATTGTTGAGTTTGAGGGATGAAGTCTTTGATGTCTTGATGACTGTCTAGTCCTTAAGTAGAGATCAATTTAAAGCAAACGAGTAATAAGAAACCTCGCAAAATCACTACACTCTACCTCACTTTCGTAAGTATACAAATTGGTAGTAGTATAGGATGAGTGGGTATCATCCCACAAGGATTGTTGGAAGGCAATTACCAAGTTTTACGAGTCTTTGTGTAGTTAATCAAGTTCAAACAATGGATGGTGAATTTATTCTACTCAAATCATAATTCAATGCAAGCAATTAAAACCTAATTTTAAACTAGATTATCTACTAAAATAAATAAGTGAACTAAATAATTACTAAATTCGGAAACTACTTAGTCTACTCTAGTAAAAACAAGTAAAGAAAGTAATTAATAATAATATAAACTAGTTGGAATAGAACTAAAATTAAAGACCAAGTAAATTAACTCCAATAAAATCACCATAAAAAGACATTACAAAGGTAGAAATTACCGATTCTAAACTTGAAATTGAAAGTGTTAAGCTTGAAATCAAAATATTTTTGAATTTTTGGTAAAATTAAAGAAAGCCCACTAAAAATTGGATAGAACTTAATGTAAGAAATGGAGGATTCTTCACTAAAAACTAAGAATTTAACAAAAACCCTAATTTTTCTAAGAACCCTAATTTGCAAGCAAAGAAATGTTTAACAATTTAAACTTGAAAGCAAGTAAAAATTATATCTACTTGAAGCTAAAGATTAACCCACTACAACTATCTAATCAAAATTTAAACTTGCTAAGAAATGAAAAGTAGATATAAGAGACAATTAAAGAGAAATTTCTATTAAATAAGAAGCTTGATGTTCAAGATATCCTAAACTATCCTAACACTAACTAACTATCTACTAATTATCCTACTTACTTCCAACAATTATTTTTAAAAGTAGCTTAAATAGTATAAGGTAAAATGTCAAAACTAGTTCCTGAACTATTACAAAATTGCCCCTATTACTAATCATCCACGAGTCAAGATCGCTGTCTGAGAATCGAGATCATGATCACGATCACGATCTCGACTTGCTAATGTTTTAAGTGATTTATCCAAGTCGAGATCGCGATCTCGATTCTTTGCCCAACTACCCCTCTTTTCTTTGATAATTGCACTTTGGTCCCTCGAGCTTGTAAATCCAATTTCCAACTTCTAAATTTGACCTGGACAAAATTAACATAATTAAACAATTAATTAAGCTAAATTTTTAATAAAAACTTAACATATTTAACAAGAACAAAAATATAAATGCATATGAAAAGAATTAACTTAAACCTACAATTAATTACTTAAAATTCGGGATTGATACTATCAAATTGCTACAATTTAGAGTAGAATAACTCTAGTATACTTGAGTTATCACACCCCCAAATTTAGCGTTTTGCTAGTCCCGATGAAAACAAAAACTAAAAGGAACCTACTATCAAACTTAAAACACATAAATACCACCAAAATTGACGTAACACTTGATGAATCGTGGATGTACTTAGAACAATTAAGAAGTCTTTCAAGAACGTTAAATACTATATGATATGTGAAGTATCTAATTGAGTCAATCCAAAATTGAAATTTTGTTCTACATAGAAGCACACATTCATTCACTACACAAGATATCATATCACCAAGCATTACCATTCTCAAAAAGAGTTACCAAAAGTTTTGATTCTGTCCATTTAAAATATCATTGCTTCTCAAATCACAAATATTATGAAGTTAGTCAACTATCTCGACTAGGCATATTATGAAGTTAGTCAACTATCTCGACTAGGCATCATGAAAATAGAAGTTCAATTAGGAATTAACTTAAATGCAAATGTCACACATTTCGTGAATAGACATCTAACAAGGAATAAGTAATGCGAGATCAGTGATAAGTATTACAAATATTTACTCCTTAACTTATTGGTATACTAAAATGCAATTCTTAATACTGACTAAATTTGGAGAAACAACATGGGTACATGTCGGGATCCTGTACTCGCCTTATTACTATTCTAATGGCTTATTTCGGAGATACAACATGGGTACATGTCGGAATCCCGTACTCGCCTTATTCCTAAATTGTTTTGGGATACGGTCATAAACCAAGGAAAATGAGTGAAATATACATAAAATTAATCTCGAATATCAATTATTCACAAGTTAGAAGAATTTACAAGAATGCAAACACACAAAATGTCCTAAAATTGCTTCTATTTCATTTGACTCATTTCTTTAAAAAGATAGATCATATAACCAAATAATATAAACATTAGATTAGAATAACATTTTAAATAAAGTTTCCTAAAATTCAGCACTTGTTTTTGAAAAATAGTGATGCCAAGTTAGTGAAATCTTTATGTTGCAAACGAACTTCCTACTCACACAAAAATCTGTGGAATGACTCAATTAAATATTTCCATCATAGATTATTGAATGTCAAAATTCATCATCATTTGAGTACCCAATTGATCAATTTCCATCCATTATACATCAAGTGACAATAAGATGTACAAAAATAACCATTCCCAACACGAAAGAAAATAAACACCCCCAAACTTGTCTCTTTTATTCAAATTGATGAATAAATCATTATTCCACTCACCCAAAATGAAACATATAAACATCTCCAAAAATAACAAAATTTTCTCAAACCAAGACCTAATTTTAAGCTAAGAATTAAAATTGAGTAAAAATGTTAAGAGTAATAAATTGTGCCGTGCATCTCACCAATTAAGCTCTATAAAAATCAATATCCAATTCAATCCATCAATAAATGAAGAAATAGCATTAGCTTAGGGCTTTGAGCCACGCTACTCTTATTTGGCAATAATCATGATCAAAGCTACACCAAGTATCTAGCAAGAAATTTCATAAAGATTCAATCCATGAAGCATCAAAATAATTATCTATTTGGCGTTAGTTTAAGGCCATTAACCAATCTACTAAAACGAAAACCTAAACTAAAATACTTCAATCTAAAACACTAAAAGTTAAATAAAACAAAGGTAATCAGAAGTCATGGTGCTAATGTCATGAGAATCAAAGAAATTGTTCATCATTCACAAAATAACTTCATTTCCAAGGCTTGGAGATCATCATTGCATAGGGTAGTCGATGGCATCAATCTTCTCAATCCATATCTTCCTGATCCATCACAGCGTCACTAGGCTGGGCTTCTTCATGGTCATCATATTGATCTCTTCCAGTTGCACTTGCTTGGTTGGATACTTCTTGATATGCTGAAGCTGCAGGTGATATGTAGTATTGTCCACGAGGTGGACCAAAGTGCCAAACCGGAGGTGGTGGTGGCTGAACCCATGTGCTCAATGAGGTAATACTTAAAGCTTCTCCAATCAGGATCAAGTTGTTGTGCATTACCATTTGGTTGTACGTCCAAATTCCTTGCAATTCGTTCCTCTATTCATCATTCACTAGAGCATTAAACGCATATCCTGGGGGCATTGGGAATCACACAAGTACTTTGAGGCGGTGGTGGCTGTGGCTGGGTAGGTTGCTCTTCTTGGTAGTGCTTCTCTTACTCCTTCACCATCCTGTAAATATATTCTCAATTGATCATTCCTCTTGGATGTGTCAATGGCTCCGAAGGATCAATTGGACACCCTACTGAAGTGCAAAGACGGTGAATCAGACTAGGGGCATAAAATATAGGTTGCCCGGACCTTCCAGTCTTCAAAAACCCTTATCTGATAAGGTGACCAATATTCATCGGCAGCCCAGTCAAAATATTGGACCCCCAAATCCGACAACTAATGAAATAAAACCATAATTTGGCTACCAATGAAAGTCCTTGCTGTGCAAATTTCAGTTCAGTGTTAGAGGAAGTACTCTTAATCCAGTTCACATTCCTATCACAAATGGCATTTTTAATTGAATCCATGTATTTCTCTTTGTTATTCAAAAATGCCAAATACTGATTGGAAGAGACGGGGGACGGGAGGGGGGTATATCGAAGTAAGCATATTGATCAAATCCGCACCAAAATCCACTAACACCCCCTGTATTAGTACCTTTCCATCCTTCTGTTCACACATATTACAATGGAATTCCTTAACTAACTGGGATGTCCTGGGTCAACTGGAGTGGTAAATCCCTCCCAGTACCTCAACCTAATCTATTCCTCATTGGCTTTTCCACCATCCTCATAAGTCCCCCCCAATGCATTGATAGGTTGAAATTCCTTTCTCTAATCATCTTATGCTTCTCATTATTCTTGTACAACTATTTGGCTCTATCACTCGAGAACTGAGGTTCTACCTGCTCGCCTCTCTCAAAAGGTTATTCTGAGCCCCCTTCTCTACTAGTCCGCTCTCCGGATTTTTTTTTCTCGACCCAGTTCCTCTTTCCCTCATTCTAATCCTACGTTCAGCATTACCCTAAACACCTCGAGCCATTATAACAATCCAATTCAATCAACAATTCAGATATTCACAACCAACAAAATGAAAATCACAAATTTTCAACAAACTTCATCTTAAATAATTCAACCCAATTCAAACCAATTCAAATATCAAGCCAATAATTCAAATATTGGGCAATTCAACATCAAAATTTTTCCTTCAAGAAATTCAAATAAGTTTTTGCCCAAAAATAAAAAATTGGCTATAAATAATTCCACTACAAAATCATCAACAAAAACAACAACTATCATCAAGAAGTTGGTAATTGAAACTAAAAATCCAGGGAAAGATATTACCCGTTTACGAATTGAAATTTCCCAAAAAAATGTTGTTTGTCAATTCTCCTTCCAATCCCAATTTCTCCAAGAAATCTCCTCCAAGATGCTTGCTTTGATGTCCCTATAGGGAATAGAGATGATGTGAGTGGTGATTGTGAAGTTTAGAATGATTTTTGAGTGGAGATTATGGAAGAATTTTGAGGGATTTGGGGAAGGGTTTTCGAGTGGGGAAAAGAAAATAGAATAGATTTGAGAGAAAAGAAGAAGAAGAAGAAGATTTTTAAATGTTTCTACATTTCGAGCTGTCTTCCATCTTCTTATCACATCTCGACTCGGTGCAAAATTTTCCTTTGTAGAAGTTTGGATTTGAGATCATGATATCAACCAAATGACTTCATTATGCCCTCCAGAAGTTTGAGTCTGAGATCGCGATCTCGACCCAATTTCTGCAAAGTGTAATTTTTACACTTAGTCAAGATTGCTCAATTCTTCATCACTTTCCTCCATTTGCAAGGACAACCTACAGACACAAAATTAATAAGTTAGGATGACAAATTTACTCATTCCTTACCACCATTTATTAAACTGAATAAAACTTAGATTTTTGACCAAAATTCTAACCAAATTGAAACTAACTTACTCAAAATTAAATTAATGAAAATTTACACCAAAAAGAACACAATAATAATTAAATCAAAAACTTGGGTTGCCTCTCAAGAAGCGCACTTTTATAGTCACTAGCTTGACTATGGCACGGCTTCATTCTTGCACAAGTTATCTCTCATCCGCTTTCAATGATTCCTCCAAAGTAGGGTTTGAGTCAACACTGACCATTAACCTTGAAAGCTCCCTCTTTCCCTCTTATTTTCACTGCTCCATGAGCAAAAGTTTGAACCACTTCAAATGGCCCACTCTACCTAGACTTGAGTTTTTCTGGGAATAACATGAGCCTTGAATTATAAAGTAGCACCAAATCACCAACTTTAAATTCCTTCCTTAGGATGAGCTTATCATGCCATGCCTTAGTTTTCTCCTTATAGATCAAAGAATTTTCAAATGCTTCTCCACAACTCATCTAACTCATTCAAATCAAGCATTCTCTTTTCATAGGCTTCATTCAAATCAAAATTCAAGTTCCTGATTGCCCAATATACTCTATGCTCAAATTCTACTGGCAAGTGACATTCTTTACCATACACAATACGATATGGAGACATGCCTATAGGGGGGTTTTAAATGCCGTTTAATAGGCCCACAATGTGTCATCCAACTTAAGTGCCCAATCCTTCCTAGCCTTATTCACCGTCTTCTCTAAGATCCTCTTCAATTCATTGCTCAGTTTGAAACCTCAACCCAATACTTGGGAATGATAGGCTAAAGAAACTTTGTGTTTCACAGCATGCTTTGTTATCAAAGCCTCAAAATGTGAATTCTTGAAGTGAGAGCCTCCATCACTAATGATAGCCCAAGGCACTCCAAATCGAGAAAAAATGTTCTTTCTAAGGAATTTGGTGACCACTTTGGCTTTGTTTGTTGGAGTGGCTATTGCTTCAACCCACTTTGACATATAGTCCACCGCAACCAAAATGTACTTGTTGGAAAATGAGATCGGGAATAGTTCCATGAAATCAATTCCCCATGCATCAAATACCTCCAACTCAACAATGCCGTGAAGGGGCATTTCATTTTTCCTTCAAATATTTCCCACCCTTTGACATTCATCACACTTGAGCACAAATTCCCGGGAATCCTTTAACATAGTTGGCCAATACAAACCACTTTGAAGAACCTTGAAAGCCGTTCGTTAAGCTCCATGATGTCCACCAACCAGAGATGAACTGACAATATCTCAACACATCGGTAATTTCACATTCCAGGACACATCTCCTAAGGACTTGATCATTGCACATTCAGAACAAATATGGCTCTTCCCAAAAGTAATGTTTAAGTTCTGCAAAGAATTTCCTTCTCTGACTGAAATTTAATCTCTTTGGTATTACCCTTGCCACAAGATGATTCACAATATCTGCATACCATGGACTTACTTCCTTCACCTCAAATAATTTCTCAATTGACAATTCTTCATTGATGGCTCATTCTTCATGATTGAAAAGTCTAGATTCTTCAATCGTTTACAAATGGTTGGCTACCATGTTTTTCACACCCTTCTTGTCGACCACCTCCAAATCAAACTCCTGCAACAAAAGTATCCATCTTAATAAACGTGGTTTGGCATCTTGTTTAGAAAATAAATATTTTAATATGGAGTGATCGGTATGAAAAATTACCTTTGATCGAATCAAAGATGATCTAAACTTATCAAATGCAAAGACTATAGAAGTCATCAGCTCCTTCTCCGTTGTAGAATAATTAAATTGTGCATCATTTAAGGTCCTACTTGCATAGTAGATGACATGCAATATCTTATTCACCTTTTGACATAAAATGAAACCTATTTTATAGTCACTAGTATCACACATAAGGTCAAATGGAAGAGACCAATTTGGTGCTATAATGACCAGTGCAATCACAAGAGCATGTTTTAACTCATTGAATGCTTCCAAACAAAAATCATCAAAATGAAAAGGACAATCCTTTTGAAGTAATAAGCATAAAAGGATAGCGATACGTGAAAAATTCCTAATAAGTGTTCTATAAAAGCCCGCATGACCTAAGAAACTTCTTACCCCCTTAACATTAATTGAAGGCAACTTTTCAATCACATCCACCTTTGCCCTATCAACTTCTATCCTATTTGATGAAACTTTGTGACCCAAAATAATTCTTTCTGTCACCATGAAATGACACTTTTCCCAATTGAGAACCAAATTAGTTTTTATACACCTATTTCAACACTTTGGACAAATTTGCAAGACAATCTCAAATGAGACACCAAATACACTTAAAATCATCCATGAAGATCTCTATGCTCTTTTCAACCATGTCATGAAAAATAGAAAACATACAATGTTGAAATTTGCTTGGTACATTGCAAAGCCCAAAGGGCATTCTCCTATATGCAAAGGTGCCAAAAGGACATGTAAAAGTTGTTTTATCTTGATTCTTTGGACAAATAACAATTTGGAGGGAACCGGAATAACCATCAAGGAAATAATAATATGCAAAACTGGCCAACGAATCAAGCATTAGATCAATAAAAGGTAAAGGAAAATGATCTTTTTGGGTGCATTCATTTAACTTTCAAAAATCAATATACATTCGCCAGCTCGTAACCAATCTAGAGGGGAGGAACTAATTGGTTTCACTTATGATTACGGTAAGAACACCCTTATTTGGAATGACTTGAGTGGGACTAACCCATTCACTATCGCTAATAGGGTAAATAATACCAGCCCATGTGAATTCGAAAAGTTCGAGAACCTCCTTCCTCACAACTTCTTTTAAAGTAGGATTCAATTTTCTTTGTGGTTGCCTTACCGGTTTATTTTCGTCATTCAACAAGATTTTATGCATGCATATGGAAGGGCTAATTCCCTTAATATCATCAATGGACCAAACAATGTCATCTTTATGCAGTTTAAGCACCACAATCAATCAATCAAGTTGCTCACTTGTTAAAGGTGCATTCACAATCACCGGGTATGTCTCATTTTCACCAAGATATGCATACATTAGGTGAGTAGGAAGAGGTTTAAGTTCCCACATGGGGGGGTTCTTTGATCGAAAACCCCCCCTTTACCTTTTTCTCGATTCTCCTCATCCTTCTTTTGCAATAAAGTCTCATCCACCAAATGATTCACATTCCTTATCCCTTCTTCATCATCTTGATTTAGCGTATTTGACTCCAAGACCTCTTCCTCCATTGAGAAATTCTCCATTGCATTCCTACAACAATAATCAATTAAGTCATGATAGATGATCTACTACATTTATATTCATGACATCTTCAAAAATTGAAGGAAGCTTTAATGAACTAAAAACATTGAATGCAACAATTTCATCATTTATTCGGAATTTCAACTTCCCTTCTTGAACATCAATAAGTGCACGACCGGTAGTAAGGAAATGCCTTCCAAGAATGATTGGCATTTCTTCATCCTCTTACATTTCAAGCACAATGAAATCAACCGAAAGGTAGAGTTTGTCAATTTTCACAATCACATCTTCAATGATCCATTTTGGAAACTTATGCTTTGGTCCGCAAGTTGCAATGAGATACTTGTTGACTTCAATTGTCCTCTATTTAACTTCTTGAACACTGAAAAAGGCATGAGATTTGTCAAAGCTCCCAAATCACACAATGCTCTCCCAAATTGTAAACCCCTAATCTCACATGGTATAGAAAATGATCTGGGGTCCTTGAGTTTTGGTGACAACCTTTTTGTAAGGAGTACACTAAAATTCTCCGTTAAGCATAAGATTTCAATCATCTCCATTCAACTTCCTTTTTGAATTAAGAACTTGTTTCATGAATTTGGCATAGATGGGCATGTTCTCAAGTGCCTCCATGAATGGAATGCTGATTTCAAGCTTTTTGAAAATCTAAAGAAACTTCTTGAACTTCTTTTCTTTTTCTTGATCTTTTAGCCTTTGAGGAAATGGCAAATTAACATATTTTGACTCATGGTGCTTAGGATCCTTGCCTTCTTTGCTTGGTAAGTTGGGCTTAATTGACTCATTCATCATTTTGTCTTGCCCATTTGAAGACTCCCATTTTTCTTCCTCTTCATCCTCAACTCCTTATTTTTCTCCACTTTTCAACAAATATTTTCCAATCCTATCTTTTAATTCTTTACCACTCCTAAGGGTAATGGCCTTGCATTGTTCCTTGGGATTGGGAATAGTATCACTTGGGAGCACCCCCAACGGTCTCTCATTATTCATCCTCGCCAATTGGCTCAATTGAATTTCCAAATTCCTTATAGATGCCTTCAAGTTCTCATAATCCCTCTTGTGTTCCTCATTTTTCCTATCCAACTCTCTTCTCAAGTACTCGGCCTCTCTTTTCCAACTATCTTCTCCCACATTCTCTCTTGAGGTGTATTGGTCATGATACGTAGGTTGGGAGGAATTTGCATATTGCAAATGAGGCCTTGGTGGTTGGTTTTGAAATGACGAATTAGGAAAGGATTGATATGAGCTTGGTTGGAAGTTCCTTTGATGTGGCGGTTGATAAGATCTAGGTGAGGAACTTGAGGCTTGAGTGTGTTGGATATTTTGAGGTGGGGGATTTGGTTGGTAAGGAGGGTTGGATTAATTGTTGGTGTTGCTCCATGAAAAAATAGGATGATTCGTCCAAGAAGGATTATATGTGTTCCCATAAGCTCTGGATAGGTTCCTTGGAAATGATGATTGATTCGACACACAATTGAGTTGTTCATTTGACCCATATGGCATCTCACATTCTCCATTAGCATGACCGCCTCCACAAAAAATCACACACCATGCTTGGTTGGGTTGGAGAGAAGACATGGCATTTACACTACTTGGTTTCGCCAAGTTCTCCAATGCCAACGTTAGTCATCACACTCATGAGCATACTTTGTTGTGCCAAAAAGGCATCTTGCATGTTCAAATTCAACACTCTACTATTGGCATTGGCTTGATTAGCTTGGTGTTGAGTCACCGGTGAGGTCGTCAGTCCGTGATAATAGTGATTGTATGCTATCATATTAATCAACTCTTGAGCTTCCTCCGGAGTCTTGTATGAGATGGATCCATTGGTGGAGGCATCCACTGTAGATTTGGTCTCTTGAGTCAAACCATTATAGAAAGTTTGGATTTGAAGTCACAAACGAATCGCGCGATGAGGACATTTCTTTAGCAACTTCTTGAACTGCTCCCAAACTTCTCCTAAGCTTTCACCAACATCTTGTTTAATGGAGGTGATTTTATTCCTCAATTTGACAATTCTTGTGGGTGGAAAGTGCTTTGTCCAAGAACTCTTAAGCAAATTGATTCCAAGTCGTAAATGCTCCTTGGTCATGGGATTGCAACCATGACTTTGCCCTATCTCGAAGAGAGAACGGAAACACCCTCATTTGCACACAATCCGGATGTACTCTATTAAACTTGAAAGTGTCCAAAACTTCTTCAAAATTCATGAGGTGTGTATAGAGATCTTCATCGGGACTACCCCTGAACATGGCATGAGCTTGGAGCATTTGGATTAGTGCCTGCTTAATCTCAAAGTTGTTAGTTTGAACGGGCATCTGTGCAATAATCGAGTTCGCTCCATCAAAATTAGGCAAGGCATACTTCCTTAATGGCCTTCTATTCCCATCCATGCCATTTCCATTCCTAAAACCACCTATCCCATTATTTTTAACCTCTTCTTCTTCGTTTTTCATGTTCAAATTTCTTTTGATAAACATTAGCGTTTGCCATTTCTATCATTTCTTGCTCTTGTTGTACCCTTCTAAACCATCGTAATTCTCCATTAGCTCTCTTTCCCTTTCCTTGTCTAAGCAAATGAATGGCCCTTGATCAACTCGTACCATGCACTACAACACAACCAAGGAAAATAGTCTATTGAAATTCCAAGTCAATTCCACATGATATCCAACAAAACATAAAGATAAACAAAATTAACAACTAAACTAAACTAAATTGCTTAATCTACACAACCCGTATAGCGCTTGATATTGCCAAAAATCAAAGACAATCCCCGGCAACGGCATCAAAACTTGTCTAGTCCTTAGGTAGAGATCAATTTAAAGCAAACAAGTACTAAGAAACCTCACAAAACCACTACACTCTACCTCACTTCTGCAAGTATATGGATTGGTAACAGTATAGGATGAGTGGGTATCGTCCCACAAGGATTGTTGGAAGGCAATTACCAAGTTTTATGAGCCTTTGTGTGGTTAAGCATGATCAAACAATGGATGGTGAATTTACTCTACTCATATCATAATTCAATGCAAGCAATTAAAACCTAGTGTTGGTATTTCAAACTAGATTATCTACTAAAGAAAATAAGTGAACTAATTAATTACAAAATTAAGAAACTACTTAGTCTACTCTAGTAAAAGTTAATAAAGAAAGCAATTAATTATAATCTAAACTAATTGGAAAAGAACTAAAATTAAAGAGCAAGTAAATTAACCCAATAAAATAAACATAAAAAGACATTGCAAAGCTAGAAATTACCAATTCTAAACTAGAAATTGAAAAATTGAAAATTTTTTGGTAAAATTAAAGAAAGCCCACAAAAAATTATATAGAACTTAATTCAAGGAATGGAGGATTCTTAACTAAAAGCAAGAATTTAACAAAAACCCTAATTTTTCTAAGAACCCTAATTTGCAAGAAAAGAAATTTTTAATAATTTAAACTAGAAAGCAAGTAAAAATTATATCTACTTGAAGCTAAAGATTAACCTACTACAACTATCTAATCAAAATTTAAACTTGCTAAGTAATGAAAAGTAGATCTAAGAGACAATTAAGAGAGAAGAGAAATTTGTTAAAGAAGAAGCATGATGTTCAAGATATCCTAATCTATCCAAACACTTACTAACTATCTACTAATAATCCTAATTGCATCCTATAATTATTTTCAAAAGTAGCTTAAATAGTACGAGGAAAAATTAGAAACTAGTTCATGGACTATTACAAAATTGCCCCTATTACTTAACCATCCGCGAGTTGAGATTGTGATCTGGGAATCGACATCGTGATTTCGACTCGCTAATGCTTTAAGTGATTTATCTGAGTCGAGATCGCGATCTTGACTCTCTTCCCGTCAACCCTCTTTTCTTTATAATTGGACTTTGGTCCCTCGAGCTTGTTTAATCTAGTTTCCAACTTCTAAATTTGACCTGCACAAAATTAACATAATTAAACAATTAATTAAGCTAAATTTTTAATAAAAACTTAATGTATTTAAGAAGAACAAAAATATAAATGCATATGAATGGAATTAACTTAAAACTATAATTAATTACTGAAAATTCGTGGATTTATTCTATCAAAATGCTACATTTTAGAGTAGAATAACTCTAGTATACTAGAGTTATCAATGACCCAGACTGGATCTGGAGATTCCTCATGGGAGTTGAGCTTTTATTTATGAATTTTTCCAAGTTGTAGAGTAGATGATCTGCTTTGTTGAAAGAGATGGTGCCGACAATTGAGTGGGAAACATATGGGTGACTGAGTTAGGCAAGGATAATTTTCACAAGAAAATTCTCAAATGCACTATGGTGTACGGTGGGGTTGTATGCCTTGTGATCTATATTATTTCACATTCACTAGCCTATTAATATTTTAAAAGAATTGGTGGATGTGAAACAATATTGACCACAAGGTGTATGATCCCACTGTTCATCTTAGTCCATACAAGAATTTTCCATTTTTGCGTGATGAGCAAAATTGCTTTGGCATGATTCAATGTGATGATGCCAAAATAATACATCCAATAATAATATTACATGTGACTCTGAGCCCAAGTCCACTACCTGGATATTTTAGTAATTTTACCCTTGTGGTTCAAATAGATTCAAATGGGTCCAATATTATATATTCGACCCACGGATCGAGTAGACCTATCGATTTCAGATATAAATATCAAAGTGACAGGTTAGATTCAATTATTACTTTCCTAATTATTCAAGCTCTAATTTTTCTATTTGAGATTTATATTCTTTTTGAAATACTGACTTGAGCTTCTGAGCCTATCCCGGGAGAGAAAGCCCTACATTTTTTATTCTCAAGAGATCCGGACATGTGTACTACGCGCGATGCTTAATATTTGCTTTGGATGATACTGCACACGGGTTAACACTAGCTCTGATTTTGTATCAACATTTGGCACCATCTGTGGGAACACTAAACTAAAAGTCAATATTAGGCATGACACCTAGCACGCGTAACACTTACAAGAGCAATGCCGACAAGGGTAAAGAATTTTCAATCAACCTAACTCTGGTTGATCTTGCAGGGAGATGGATCAGTAAGGGGAACACGAAGGGAAGATTCCGATCCCCGGGTTGTGGACAAGGATGAAAAGATTCATAAGTTGAGGCTGTAGAATGAGATGGTCATAAGACCACAAATGAAGCATCACCTCGACAAAGATGAAGATCCTTTGCGCGATTCAGGTGCCAATCCCCAGCCTAATGCCAACAACGGGGAGAGAAGCACCCAAAGAGAGAAAAGCTGAAATGAGCAAGGGGCAAATGAGCTCACTTTAGCCGGGTCCACTCGGCGGGAGTATGCAGGTCAGTCTACCTGACACGAATCACAAAAAGAGGCCTCCTCAAGCTTGAGTAAAACCATAGAAAGGAGCCTAGGTGAAGCTACATCTGTTGCTCATGAAAGAATAATACACCAAGAAAAGGATCGTATCGTACTACTAGTTCCAGAAAGGGTATAGGACTTGAGAAAAAGGTTGGAGCAACGGCAAGCCAGAGTGGATAAAATAGATGAAAGAGAAGGGATGAGTACCAGACACAAGTATTCACTTCCCTTCACTGATGATATGTAATGTGCATGCAGGAGCCTCTTCCAAGGAGGTGGCAAACTCCAAACTTTGACTCCTATGATGGGAGTACTAATCCATGGGAGAACCTAGACGCCTACCGCTCCAAGTGTGCCTTCGGGGAGCGTCAGATGTCATCCTCTGTCGAGGGTTCCCAGGAACCTTTAAAGGTACCACCTCAAATTGGTTTAGAGGATACAAGAGGGGTGTTATTAGAAACTTTAATCAACTGATAGACTTATTTTTTAATAAGTCTGGGAATCACAAGAAGATCCCAAAGACAAAAACCCATCTGTTTACTCATATGCAGAAGTTAGATGAATCACTCATGGATAATGTGGATAGGTTCAAGGAGTCATTTGGAATCCAAGGAGTCATGGAGGAAATGCAGATCATGGTCTTCCAGACCAGGGTGACGCAAGGAAAATTCTCCTTTAACCTCAATTTCAAGACTCCAACCACTCTCACTGCTCTCTTACTTAGAGCAGAAAAATTTGATCAGCTGATGAGGAAGAATGCAGGAAGAAGATAAAGGACAATGAAGAAATTAGTGAAGGAGAACCCAATAAGAAGAGCAATGTTAGGGACCGACTATCTGTAACCATATGCCATAAAAGGAGTCCCGACCCTTCTAAAGTTTATATTTCACTCAATTCTACCCTGGCTCATATTTTAGCTATGGATGAAAAGAACAATTCCAATGATGAGCAACCTAGAGCATAGAGACAAGAAGTGGTGTGGTTTCCACAAAGACCATAGGCATAATACCAATGATTATTTTTCTTTGAAAAATGTGATTGAAAAGATCATTGGAAGAGGCTACTTGAAATAGTTTATCCAAGACTAAAACGAAGTAGGTAGTCCCCAACTGAAGATCTAAGGAAGGTATTACCAACTAAACCCTAAAGAGTAGTACACCTAATATTTTGTATAACTTTTCTATGTACTTTCCTAGGCCATGCTACACCTTGTTTGAGGTGAAATCTACTTGTCCACCTTACAAAAATTTTATTTTCAATAAAGATAAATTAAGAAAGTTTTCTAAGTATTTTTATCCTTTGAATAGTATAATTGACTCTCTACAATAAGTAGTTAAATACAAAAGAGATTGAACAAGAACAATCCCATATACTCAGGTTCTTCAAAGGCACTCGTCCTTCAGGACATATGCATCTTCTAGGATCACATTACCTCTCTGGAAGCAAAAGTTAAGTTTCAGCCCAAGAGTGAGACTCATCCTTCCGAGGGTCAAATATCTTATCCTCTAGGATCATATCACCCTTCCGAGGGCAAGTCTAAGTCTTCTTAACTAATGGCTTTAAAAAGGTAAGTCTCACCCCAAGAGTCAGAATCACTCTTCAGAAGGTCAAATATCTCATCCTCTGGAATCATCTCACCCCTCTGCGGTTAATTCTAAGTCGTCTTAACTGAAGGTTTCAACAAACTAAGTCCTACCCCAAGAGTGAGAATCACCCTTCCGAGGGTCAAATATCTCATCCTCCGAGATCACCTCACCCTTCAGGGGTTAATTCTAAGTCTTCATTGTGATCAAATAAAGGCTTCAACAAACTAAGTCTTACCCCAAGAGTGAGACTCATCCTTTTGAGGTTCAAGTATCTCATCCTGTGGGATCATCTCATCCCTCCTGGGGCAAGTCTAAATCTTCTCAACTTAAAGCTCCTACAAGGTAAATCTTACCCCAAGAATGAGTCTTTCCCTTTCAAGGGTCAAATATCTCATCCTCTAAAATCACCTTACCTCTCCGGGAGCAATGCCAATATCTTACAAAAATGAAGTACTTAGGCCATACCTACTCTCCGGAGTAGGATTATCCCTCTGGTGCCAATTCTATGAACTTTCAAAGTGAAGTATCTATGTCATACCTACTCTCCGGAGTAGGACTTACCCCTCCGAGAGCAATTCCATGGACTTTGAAAGCGAAGTACCTATCTCATTCCTACTTTTCGGATTAGAATTTATAACCCTCTGGGGATAATTCTATGGACGTCCAAAGTGGAGTACCAATGTCATACCTACTATCTGGAATAGGACTTTATTACCCCTCTGAGGGCAATTCCATGGACTTTCAAAGTGAAGTACCTATGTCACACCTACTCTCCAGATTGGGATTTATCTCTCCGAGAACAATGCCATGGACTTCCAAAGTGATGTACCTATGGCATACCTACTCTCCGGAGTAGGACTTACCCCTCCGAGGGCAATTCGATGGACTTTCAAAGTGAAGTACCTATGTCACACCTACTCTCTCGATTAGGATTTATCCCTCCGGGGGCAATTCCATGAACTTCCAAAGTGAAGTACCATGTGCTTTGTAGCAAAAGAGTTCGATTATAACTATTTTACATATACAAAAATCTATATCTATCTATCTATACTATTATATATATGATAGTTATTTTTCTCAATTTTTGTTTCTCCCCTTTTTTGTAATACCTAAAATACCCACTTTTAATGTAATATAATTCCTAGGAAGAAATAATTAAACTACTCTTCATATAATCTAACTACCTAATTTTTAGGACACCACCACATATTTTTTAGTATAATACCTAGGAAGAAATAATTAAATTACTCCTCATCTAATATAACTACTTATTTTTTAGGACACCACCACTTATTATTTAGTCATATAATCCTAATATATTTATTTCTCCTTTTTTGTCACACTTAATATACCCTTAGTTAAATAATTATTCTAACATATTCTTAATGAGATATAATTGACTTATCTAAAATACTCTCCATTTAAGATAATAAGACTATCATTTTTTTTTATAATAATACTATATTTTTATTATTTATATTTCAAATTGTTATAACAAAATTCTTTAGATTTATATGAAAATTTGGGCATAAATGCATGATAAGATGGTAAAACTAATTTATATTTGAGAAAAAAATAAATAAATATAGTTTTATAACTATTATGCATGTTCATATTTTTTCTTCCTTAAGTTATTACAAAATTTTGGCACAAATACATAATTACAAGGTATAAATTTTTAAGAGTAGGAAAGTTATTTATACTTGAATAACGAATAAATAAAAGGACATATATTAATTTACAACGGTTATATATGTTCAAGTCGTTTTTATTGTTTTATTCATAATAAAGCTATCCTTTTATAACTATTTTATATATCGCAAATTCACAACAATTATTTTCTTTTCTCTTACTATTCATTCGACTATGCTCTTTTGTGTTCATTAGTTAGACTCATTTTGTTATTTTACATTTTTATATTCCAATAACATATATATATATATATATATATATCTTGTAAGTTGTTCTATAATGTATATGTTGTTATAATGTGACTAATGATATATATATTTTTATTACAACATGAACTTGTTATATTTTAAGATCAACTTATAATAATTAATTAGTTGTTTATCGTAGCAGATATAAATTGTTAGACTTTCAAATTTATTAGTGTTAATACCTTCTTTTACTTATGGAATTAAGCTTACCTTTACGAAAAGAGTTCAACCCCACTAACATTTAATAGAAAATCCATAGAAGATGAAAACTGACAAACTTTATGCATTCTCGGTTTGATTTGATTAGTTTGAATTCAATAACATACCTTTTAATATCAAAGTTTTAATCCAACTTAAAGATAACAAATTTAATAATTACACAACAAAATTGAATATTTATAAAAGTAAAAAGATATAGTTGAGTATATAAAACTATTTTCTTATATTGATAAACTCGTAAATGTAGTATATTTTATGTGTCATTTACCTCTGTTTTAATGTAATTTGAGCAAGAATTGAGCAATTATGAGCTAAAATAGTTTATTTTGAGCTTTGTAGGGTTTGAGTGAAAAATGTGTTAAAATGGATCACAATATTGGAGGAAAACGTTCATTGGCGTGGTGCAAATCGGATATAGTTTGGAAGATCAAGCATAACTCTCTTGTTCAAGCTCTGATTGTCGTGATTATGATGATTTAGAAATCTAAGGAAGGTTTCTACAACTTTCATGTTTTGAGTTGTCCAGGATTCTATAGGCATCTTGTTCAAAATTGCAAAGTTGTAAAATATGCACTATGCGAGGAGCAATTCTGACATATTTTGGTAGATTGATCATCAATTTCGTGTCCTAGCTCCAATTAAGGTGATTTTAGATGTTTTGGAAAGATACGACATATATCTACAACTTTCATGTTTTGAGTTGTTCTACATTCTACTTGCATCATGGAGAAAATTGAAGATGAACTGAAGGAACTTACTGGACCCAGCGCGTAGGCGCCAAGTCCAATAAGGGGCTTATGCTCACTGGAAACAGCGCTCAGGCGCCGGTCGATGGCCAGTTCGTGTTAAGTGACTTATTTTGCAAGAAAAGTTCTCCCGTGGCCCGATTGTGTAGAAAAGCATGTACTTATCATCCCGAAGCCCCAAAACCCTAAAAATATCTATAAATACACCAAGAAAATGGGAGGAAAAGGAGGATCATAATCAGCCATCATTAATTTTTAGGTTTTCAAAGTTAGGTCAATAATTTAGCCATAGGGTAGATGTTTCAATTGTTTGCGCAAGGATTTCATTATCTTATCATTAAGAGAATTTGAGATTTGACGATCATCAACATTGTTCTTGCTTCAATTACTAAGTTCGATTTAATTTTATGCAATTTAATCTTTGTTTTTATTGCTTTCTTGTTTTTCAATTATCATTCTTGTTTTATTGCTTTCAAATTATTAGTTGCTTCCATAAGTTTAGTCATTAGGGTTTTATTTTATTGTTTTTAATCATTTTCATAGAGTAGATTAATTTAAATTCATGTTCTTGATTAAATTCTCGAAAGTAGGATAGATTGAATTAGGGTTTTTAGTTAATTATCTTTAATTGCTTTTCGTAGGGTTAGAATTTTACGTTCTTGCCTTTATTTCAGTTTTGTGTGATTAAATTTAGTTTAAAATGCTTAATTATTTTGTTTAACTAGCAAATTGGCTTGTGAACCTAGTAATTATTCCGATAGTCCTTGTGGGAACGATCTTTACTCATCCTATATACAACTCACCTCGTATACTTCTGAGTGTGTGGGAGTTGATTACGATAACTAACTAAGATGAAGGTTTTTTTTTTATTTATTCATTGTTTGCAAAAAGACCTAATCAATAACTTACCAAACATATATCATTAAATTATTATTCTTATTAATTTAGATTTGTCTACCCTGCCCTATATGAAGAAAAGAAAATTAACCAAGAGACGAAAGAAAAGCTCCAAAACAAAATAGAAAACTCATAACTTTTAATTGAGATAAAAGTATTTATTAATTTTATGTCTCTTTGATAGGAATATTTGATTATAAAATCTTTATCTTTAATAACATAGTAACATATTGGTTTACAATAAATATTGATAAGGCAGAAAATAAGTTCAACCCATTGTACGATGCACATCCAAAATATTACAAATTAATCATTGTAATACATACAAGAATTGTACACATAATTTATGGTGATAATACATAAGAATACTTATGTAAGTAACTAATATGAAAACGATATAGAATATGTAAATAAACTATACTATAAACTATTCCAAATAGTTGTTGGTATATATTAAGATTTAAATGTCAACTTCAGAAACTATAATGACAATTGTTACAATAGAGTGGTGATATTTATACATTCTTTTTAACCTCTTGCACACCCTTATCACTATTCATTAGTATAATTATATTCGTACACACCTTTTCTATCTCCTTACACATCCGAAAATGAATATTTTGTACTAATAAACGTTAAAAGGGATGTGCAAGAAGGGAAAAAAAAGGTGTGTAAATATCATCACGCTACAATATTTGATAAACAATATTGGTTTAGAGTAACCACTGATGAGTAAAAAAAATTCAACCAATGATACAATGTAAACCAAAATAGTCTAGAATAAAAGAAAGTATACTACATATAAATTATAGGAATGACATATAGAAAAAATAAGTAGATAATTAGTGTAAAAGACAACATAAATTATACAAATAAAATCATACTATTAAATACTCTATCATAATTGTATATATAGATTGCACTCACTTGTTAACTTTAGAAATTGCAATGCAATTTTTTCACTATTATTTTATAAAATAATAAAGATGTAGATTAAATGTCTTGGTACACAATACAAAATAATCGAAAAAGTATGCAAAAAATAAAAGATAAATTCACACATTTTTATTAGCTTTAATTTTGTTTATATATATAACAAATACAAATTTACTTTTATAGTAAATATTTTATCAAAGTTAACCATATTCGATACCATTTAGGATAAAGTGAAGAGTTGAGAATCTCAATAGAGTTCTGAAGTGAATGTTATTATCAGGTTAAAAAAACATGGAAAAAATACTAATATATTCTTCATTTGGATATGTAATTTATGCAATATGTTAAAAAAGTAATTGCTATATAAATTATATAAAAATTATGTGTTATTTTGGATGTCTTTATAACTGCACGTGTTTTATTAGAGTTGCATGCATTTTAGAGTAAGATAAATTTTTTTTCATTAATGTTCTATACCTTTTAGAGCAAGGTGAAAGAAAAACTTTTATTTTCATCTTTTGGTAATGATCTTAACATACTCATATGCGATACCTCTCTATATTATAGTGAATATATCAGTTTAATGTGTTTAGTTCAATGTCTGTATCCTTATTAAATAATTTTTTTGTAATTATCATCTGTATCCTTATTAAATAATTTTTTTGTAATTATCATCATATATTATTTGATTTCCTGTTAATATTTTTTTCCTAGTAAAAGAATTTTCACATGCTTCATCTATAAAATGATGTTTGATACTTGATATTAATTTTATCTTTTAGCAATGATAAATAATATATAAACATATCTAAAATTTCAATATTATGTTAAAAAAATTTACATTTAAATGATCAAGTCATTGGTAGTGCCGTTACAACAAATTATAACCTAGGAAACTAAAAGAGAAATAGAAACTATTTTTGATAAAAAAAATAACCACATTTTTTTTATGCCATTCAAAATGAATGAAGAGTTCAAGACCACAAGGAGTGTTGAAATGAATGTTATCACAAGTTTAAGAAATATAAAAAATACCAATATATTTTCTAGATATGTATACACATTTTGCAATATATTAAACAAAAATTAATTATGATAGAAATTTATATAAAATCTCACTTAAATTAACATGAAATTTAAAATATTTTTAGATTCACATGTTTTTTTTTTATTACGATTGAGGTATTTTATAGTAAGATAAAGTATTATTTTCATTAATATTTTGTGCATTTTAGAGAAACAAAAAAGATCAACTAATTGTTTTAAATTTTTATAATGATTTAAAGATAATATGTGATACATATCAATATTATGGAGAATACATTAGTTTAATTACATTTAAATTTTTAATTATTATCCATATATTATTTTATTTCCTCCAAATATTTTTCACTAATAAAAAATATAAAAAATACTTCATCCATAAAAATAACATTTGATAGTTGATAGTGATTCATCTAGATTTTAGTAATGACATAGAATATACAATTTTTTTTTAAAATGTTCGATAATATGAAAAATATATTAAATTTAAACTGATCAAGTAATTGGTAATATCACAAATAGGAAATCATTATTTAGGCACCTAGAAGATAAATAAATAGAAATAAAATGCAAATATAATACATTGTTCTAAAAAAGACAAAGTTTGTTTAAGTCTTTAAGACGAAATGGAATTTAAGTATAATGTTATAACAAATAACAAATAATAATGAAAAAATTGAAATTAATTATAAAGAACAGAGCAAATATATTCGATATATATTTAAAATATATAACTTTTGCATCAAAAAACTCAACAAATAAAATTTTTATATCTTGTATTGTATTTTATCATTCACTGATTATTTATTTATTATTTAAAAAATTTTCAATAAATCAAGACTGTTACACCTGCGATGCACGTGCTTTTTTTCTAGTAATAATATATAACAAACATTTGTCTGTTTGTTTCCACAAAAAATTCTTAAGATAGTTACAATAATTAGCAATTAATTTGGTTCCAATATATATTTAAGCTAATAATTGCATGGATGGGTGTCTAGCATCATCTATATTTCAATTGATTGTAACCAGATAATATAGGGAAAAGCATCCTCTCCATTTAGGGATAAATGGAGGAGCCTCCATTTACCCTTAAAAAATAAATTTTTAAAAATATTTTAAAAAATCTTTTTAAATGTCAAAACCGTTCATGATTTAAATCATGTTTCATAAAAATGCTTTGTAAAAAGTCAAAAAAAAGAAAAGAATAATGACATTTTACGGTTGATTGAGTTACCTTATATTTTATAAAAAATTTAAAAATTTTTATGCCTTTCAAATGTGATATATAATTCTACTTTGAAATTTTTTCGAATGAATTAATTTTTAGATATGATGATCTACTCGATGAGATAAAACTAATGATATATTCAAATTATTTTTTTTCAGTTTTAATTATTTAGATATAAGTAAATAGATAATAAACAAAGGGAAACTAAATGAAGACGATTCAAATCCTATAATATATAGATCATTGATATGTTAGAAATTGACCGTATCTTAGATGGTAACCAATTATTAAACAAAAACAATGAAACATGTAGATGTCTAAATTTTAACTAACTTGGAAATATTTACATTTATTACCATGCTATACATAAATGCTATAGAAATTTGTATTCTATTTCAAAATAAAAAAATATCTTGAAATATTGATAAGGATGGGTGAAGTTGGATTCGGATAGGAAATGGATAAAATAGAGTTTCAACTTTTAAAATAAGTTAGGTATTTTGAACAGTTAGCCAAAAATCCCAGGAAGATGAATTATG
Source organism: Cinchona pubescens (assembly GCA_025175665.1). Classification (NCBI taxonomy): domain Eukaryota; kingdom Viridiplantae; phylum Streptophyta; class Magnoliopsida; order Gentianales; family Rubiaceae; genus Cinchona; species Cinchona pubescens. The sequence continues at coordinate 2,799,905 of JANKKI010000084.1, forward strand.
AGAATTTTAAAATTGTGCACATGAGAAGAAATAAATTGTCCAAGTCAACAAAATTTCAATACATGGCAAACTAAGGAGTTATCCATATCATCAGATAATAAGGGTGAGCCATGTACATCATATATGCTAGTTCTCGGAGCACACTCGATGTGTGTGGATAGAGGAAAATTTTTATAATTTAGGTGATTATGTAAATGCAAATGACATATTATGTTATGACTCAATATATAATAAAGAATTATTTTTAATGTTTTTTAATGTGGTTTAAGTTGTTTCCAAGTATTGCTCTTGTTCCTCCAATTATAGCAGACAAACATGAAAAATAGAAAGGATATAATGAAGTAAGGAATATTACAATCAAGTTGGAGGATAAGAAATTCTTGTCTATGGATGATATTGTTAATATTATGACAAAAATGAAAGTAAAAGCAAGCATTTGATAAGACAAATATATACAACCTTTAAATTGCAATAGTTTAGAGTACAATAAGAAGATTAAGGAAATAATGACAAGAGAATTTCAAGATATACAATGTTCTTTGTAAATAGACCATACCTTTGGTCCATTTTTCCATCCCTCACTAATATTTTCGTCGTGCTTTCTGACACCCCTCTTGAAAGAGTAATATAGAGCTGGCCATGGTTGAAAACATGATAACAAAGACAATTTTTTCCATACTTAGAATTGTTTGTCCTTGTGCTTTATTTATAGTTAGTGCAATACTCAACCGTAATAAAAATATTCTCCTTTTTATAGTTGTGGAATGGAGAAGTCGAACTCAAATATGCCATATGTAAATTTTAAAAAGTATAAATTAGAAAGTTTGTTGGTTATTGATAGATATTCATACATAATTAATTTATGCATTTTTGAAAAAGCTATAAAATAGAAATTCAGGAGTATTAATATTTTTGCATTCAAAGTAATAGTTATTTGTAACCTTTATTTGAACAATATTAAATAAGGGACTTGAAATATTTAAAGAAGATGATGAAATGAATGGGGAAAAAAATAAAGGCGAACGCAAAATGATAAAATATTTTATTATTTTAATGTAAATATTTCGATTGTTTACATGTTTTTTTAAACAATAAATTAAGCAAAAAAATATTTTTACCTTGTAATCATTTGCGAATAAATCATACTAATTCTAAACAAATTGTCTTGGTTTCGTCACGTACATGTGATAAATAAATCTTATGTAATAATTTTTTTAAGTGTAGTAGCTCACATAATACTAAAAAAGATAATGAATTGATTGCAAATCCAACGTAGGAAAATTTGATAGATAGTATAGTTATTTTTTTATTACCAATATTTTTCATCACAATATCGATGTTGTGGATGAATTTGACATGATATTGGCATGTGCAATAAGGTGAATGTTGTATAGTTTGGGTAAATATGTGTAATACAAATGGTATATTACTGTATGACTCAACATGTATGTATAATCAAATGAGTAAAATATTCAAAAAATGTCTATACTAGTTATGATTTTTGATTTTGTTGAAATATTTTCCAAAAAATGGATGTCATCAGTCTACATCACAATAAGATAAAACATGAGTGGGTAATTTTACTTGAATGATAATTGTTCATCACTTGCATGCATAAAGAAATAATATCATATTTGAAGAAGACAATAAATAAACCATTATGATATTACTGATATTTTTCAAACCTTATTTTGATGATGACATATAGACTAAACACTGAATTCAAGCTGTGCAGGTCCACTATCTTGTTTACTATAAATAGGGTTTTCGGACGCAGAACACCATCCGAACTGTACTACATCTTTCAGACGTCTAATAGGAACGTTCGATACAAACTCCCCTGGACACAGCTCACTGTCCGAACGGATAGGCAGAAAGAAAACTTTTTCAAGTACCTGCAACTGACGCATAGGAGCGTCCGGGGAAATATCCCTCGAATGCATATTTCTGTCTGATAGATGAGGTAGAATCAAATCTTCCAAAGCTTCACAATAGAAGCATACAATTGTCCGAACAAGTCTACTTCGGACGAACAAGACTGTCCGAAACTTAGTTTGGACGATAGAACGGATGAATGCTCGGCCATCCGAACGGTATTCATCACACACTCTGTATTGATATCGGAAAGTTGGTCGGACACACAACTAATACATCGGACGTCCGAAACCCTTAACGGCAAGTTGTTGTTCATTTATTATTGAGCCATTGGGAAGCAGTTCCAACTAGAATTCATTGCTCCTTTAAATACCTGCTCTGTTGTGGTCGTACAAATATCTAATACATTGAATACAAGCTATAAAAAAGCAATTTGAGTGCAAATTAGCTATTTTGCAGCAATATTGTATTAGTGTGTACATTGAAGTGCAATTCAAAAATATTGAGTGGAGCGATAATCTTGTACTAAAGTGAGGTTAAGAGTAAAATCCTTGGCTCAACTAAAGTGATTTAATGTGAGCAAAGATTGTCCTACTTTGTGTACATTAGAAGATTATTGACTCACCAATTTTGTGAAGCATTCTAGTGGATTAACAATTCAAGCTTCATAGCTTGAAAGTGTTGCTTGTTTAATTTCTCTCTTTACCTTTTATATTTCATGAGCTTTATTGTCTTTATATCCATTTATCCATTTGATAGTTTAAAAGATTTTATTGGTGATTATTTTGCTAAATAATTTTTAAGAAACCTAATTCACCCCCTCTTATGTTGCTTTGGGGACAACAATTGGTATCAGAGCATTGGTCTCATTCTATTACTTAAATTGCTTTTGAGAAAAGATCTATTACAACCAACAATGTTCTATTTTTTGAGGGTCAATCCATCACTAGGCCCCCTAGGGTGTGTTTAATGTGGCAAATTTTATTAGTTGGAGAGATAGAATGAAAATATTTTTGCAATCTATTGATATTGACCTATGGTATGTAAATGAAGGTCCCTTTGAAGCTACCATCATTGATGATCATATAAATAGAAGAAGAGAAAACACAAGGGGTGAGCTCACTCCACAAGGCAAGGCAAACTTGGCTTTAAATGTGAAAGCTATGAATGTGCTATACAATGCCTTGGATGCTAATGAATCAACTCGTGTTAAGGGATGCATTTCCGCTAAAAAAATTTGGGATAAATTGAAGGAAATCCATGAAGGGAGCGATGATGTTCGATAGCAAAAGAAATCCTTATTTGTTGCCGAGTATGAGTCCTTCAAGATGGAACCACATAAAAATATTGACAAAATGCATTGTAGGTTCAATGACATTATTAAGGATCTTGAAGCCTTGGGTAAGGAGTATTCTTTGGGTGAAAAGAATAGAAAAATCTTGAATGCTCTATCCAAAGAATGGGGAGGCCAAAACAATCGCTATAGAGGAGGCTAAGAATTCCCTACCTATTGAATCTCTAATTAACTCTCTTACATCCTATGAATTGAAGCTAAAGGCTAAAGTGGTGGATGATGAAGAAGCAAGACCAAAAAGGAGCATTGCATTAAAGAATTCTCAAAAAGAAGATGAAAATGCTTCCATCAACCTAGAAGATGAAGATCTTGATGAAGGAGATCTTGCACTCATCACCAAAAGGATTTATCAAACACAACATCAACAAACGGAGAATGAGAAGAGGTGGAGCAATCAACTCAAATAACTTCAAAGGAAAGACCAAGCTAGAAATAAAAAAGCAAAATGAAAAGTGCTTTGAATGCGGTCAACTAGGTCACTTTGCAAATGAATGCCCTTCTAAGAAGAAAAAGGAAGGAAGAAAGCCCCGGTTCAATAATTTCCAAATCACATGGGATGATTGCAATTCCGAAGGAGAAGTTGAAGAAGAAATGGAAACTGCACAAATGGCATTTACATATGGCCATTGGTGATGATGAGGTAACTTCTAATTATGATTTTAATGACGAAAATGATGACAATGATCTTGAAGCTTTCATATTAAAATTACATGATAGCTTGAAGGAGTCATATGCTAGAAATAAGGAGTTAGTTAAGAAATCAATTGCTCTATTAAATGCTAACTCAAAGCTTGTGAATGAAAACAAAAGGTTATCACAAGAAAACAGTGATTTGAAGAAAATAATGCATGTGAAAGCAAGGATCAAAGAAGATCAAACTTCCTTGAAGAAAAGATTGGATGATTTGAATATTCTAATGCATAGAAGAAAGGAAAATATTGTTGATTTGAAAAGGAATAGAAATGTATTGATCAACAAGAATTTTGTCACCTTTCAAAGGAATGGTTTGTGTTTCGTAAAATCAAAATCATCTTTATATGAAAATAAAAATGTTATTTGTAATTATTGTCAACAACATGGTCATGTGAAAAATAATTGCTATATCAAGAGAAATGAAAAATTTTGATTTACTTGGTATGAATTCCATATGGATTTGTAGTCATTTTGCTAACTCTTATGGACCCAAGAAAAAATTTGGGTACCAAAAATTATCAATTGATTTCTTGTGTAGGAAATGAATATCACTAAGGATGCAAAATGGTTCATAGATAGTGCGTGCTCAAGACATATGACTGGTGCTCAAAATTGTGTTGTTGAAAGAAAAAATAGAACACTTCAAGAGACTGCTAGAACTATGATTAGTGAATGTGACTTACCAAAATATTTTTGGGTCGAAGCCATTAATACGGCTCTTTACGTTATGAATCGAGTTTTGTTAAGACCTATTTTAAATAAAACACCTTATGAACTTTTATTTTGTAAAAAACCCGTTGTGAGTTATTTCAAAATTTTTGGTTGTAAATGTTTTATTTTATAATCAAAGAAAATCTTGGAAAATTTGACAAAAATATAGGATGAAGGAATTTTTCTTGGATATTCTAGTGACAAGAAAGCATACCGAGTATACAATAGAACAGAACACTTTTAATTGAAGAAGTTCTGTATGTTACATTCGATGAAACTAATGATATTATTTCAAAGAATGTGTGTGAAGATGAAGATGTAGGTATTCAAAAGGAGCTTGAGAAGGTCACTATCCATGAAGAAAATCAAGGGATCTCTCAAACAATGTGAGCAATACAAATCACTTGGGTGAAGAAGAAGAAAAGGGCGAAGATACTCCGAAAGATCTTCCTAAAGCATGGAGATTTGTTTCTAGTCACCCTCAAGACTGGATCACAAGTGATCCATTCGATAGGGTAAAAACTCGATCTCATAAACCTTTGAATAGTAATTTGCATTACTTTCTCATATTGAACCTAAATATGTGGATGATGCATTAAATAATGAATCTTGGGTCTTTGCTATGCAAGATGAACTTGGCCAATTTGAGAAAAATAATGTATGGACTTTGGTTGAAAGACCATCAACTCAACCCGTAATCGGAACAAAGGTGAAATTATTAGGAACAAAGCTAGCAAGACTTGCTGCAAAAGGTTATGCTCAAGAAGAAAGTATTGATTTTGATGAAACCTTTGCACCCGTTGCTCATTTAGAATCTATTCGCATGTTTCTTGCATATGAATATTTCAAAAAATTCAAATTATTCCAAATGGATGTTAAAATTACATTTTTAAATGGTTTTATTGATCAAGAAGTTTTCGTTGAACAACTTCCTGGTTTTGAAACCAAAAATTTTCCAAATCATGTTTTCAAACTTTCCAAAGCTTTGTATGATTTGAAACAAAAATTTTCCAAAACAACCAGAAGACTCCATGGACACAAGAGACTGTTCGAAAGACAGAACAAAGAACCTGAAGCAGTCTCAGACAAAGAACAGCATCCAATCATATTTCCAGAAGGCATTGTTTCGATCGAACGCAGGTTCCAATGCATCCTCAGACGTCCGAACGAATATCCTCAGAGAACGGACGCAACGTCGGATGCAGGAATTAGCAGCGGCTGTTCGAACAGTCCAACGGCTAGTTCGTTCGATTGCAATTTGGATGCATACTTGCTGCATCGGCCGTCCGAAAGGTCCAATGGCTAGTTTTCCAGTAAACAGAAAATAGGCGTTGGAAAGTTGTTGGAAGTAGATTTTGGGCTACTATAAATACCCCGAAGCCTGAATTAAATAAGAGGGACTTCTACATTTATTACAAGTAATTCTTGAGCTATTTGGGAGAAATAGTGGGTACAAGTGTTGTAATAGTGTAGGTAGTTTTGTGAAAAGAGCTTAGAAGTGTAAGAGTTCTTCAAGTGTAAGAGTGGAGAGATAACAATTGTAACAAAGGGAGGTTGTGAGTGTAAAACTCTTGGCTCAACTAAACGAAATTTGTGTGAGCAAGAGTGATCCTCATTTGTGTACAAGAGGTTATTGTCCCACCTACTTTGAAGAGACTTTTAGTGTCTAAACTTCAAGTTGTGAACTTGTTAGTTGCCTTGTAAGAATTTCTTTGTAGTTGTAAGCTCCAAGCTTGAGAAGTTTTGGAGTTTGGTTTGATTCTTTCTTAATCTCAGTATTCTTATTTGTGCTTTAAGCTTAAATTGTTCAATATCTATTGTATTCATTTGTGCTTGAGTTTTTATTTGGTGCATAAAGTTTGAATTTATATTAAGCACATAAAAAGGTTTGTTTTAGATACAACCTAATTCACCCCCCCTCTTAGGTTGCTTTTTGGGCCAACATTATATGGTTTGAAACAAGCTCCTAGAGCTTGGTATGAAAGGCTAAGTGGTTTTTTGATTGAAAATGGTTTCAAAAAAGGTGTTGTTGATACCAATCTCTTCACCAAAACTGATTTTAATGGTTTATTAATTGTTCAAATTTACGTTGATGATATTATCTTTGGAGCAACTAATGAAAACTTGTGCAAGGAATTCTCATACTTGATGGAAAAAGAATTTGAAATGAATATGATAGGAGAATTACAATTTTTCCTTGGACTTCAAGTTCACCAAACAAAGGAAGGGACATTTATTACACAAATCAAGTACACAAAGGAGCTACTCAGTCAAATGATTCGGAATGAAAGATTGCAAACAAGTATCAACACCTATGTGCACCTCAACCAAACTTGATAAAGATGAAGCAGGTAATAGTGTTGATGAAAAACACTATAGAGGTATGATCGGAAGCCTACTTTATTTAACGGCTAGTAGACCAGACATTATGTTTGCTGGTTGTCTATGTGCTAGATTTCAATCTTGTCCTAACGAGTCACACTTAATTGCTGTAAAATGAATTTTCAGATACGTAAAAGGTACAATGAATTTTGGTCTTTGGTATCCAAAATCCTCCTCTTTTGATTTAATTAGTTATTCTGATGCTGATTTTGCTGATTGTAAAATTGATAGAAAAAGTACTAGTGGTATGTGTCATTTCTTGGGTAACTGTCTAGTGTCTTGGTTTAGCAAAAAGCAAAATTCTATTTCACTTTCTACGGCAGAAGACGAATATATTGCTGCTGGAAACTGTTGTGCTAAACTTCAGTGGATGCAACATACATTAAAAGACTTTGGTGTTATGACAATTTTGATTGTGTGCCTATAAAATGTGATAACACTAGTGCAATCAATCTTACAAAAATTCCTGTCATGCATTCTAGAACCAAACACATAGATGTCTAGCATCATGTTATTAGAGATCTTGTATGCAAAAAAGAAATTTCTACTGAATTTGTGTGTTCAAATGTTCAACTTGCTGATATTTTTACTAAACCTTTGGCTTTGGATCGCTTTGAATCTCTCATAACTCATTTGGGCAACATTAATTTCACATCTGTTTCATTTCTGTGTTTGGACACTAATGATCTTCCGAACCACGTACTCTGTCGGAAGCTCTTACACGTTCGAAACATTCCTCTATGTCTTGGAAGCTTTTAATCATCCGTACTCTTACCCTTTCTTCTCAAACTCTCTGGAATTCACAACGGACGCTCTTCTTCGTCCGAAACACTCTCGAATGCACTGGCACAAAAGTTCGACCTTCCGTTCTCTAGCTTTCGGGCGCACAATCGGACGTAGACAAATTGTTCAGACATGTTTGAACGATTCCTTTGCATGTTTAAAACAGTTCATTTTCCTCCTATCGGACTCACACTACTCACCGAACTCCTCTTTGGCTATCTATTTTCCCCTCAAAATTCCCCAAATTTCTTCCTTCTCCTACGAAATTGTTTGAGGGATTTTCATTCTCATACTGTTAGTTACATGTATTGCATACCATTTCCATCTTAACATCTAAATTCTTGATATTTCTACCAACTTTCCCCAAATTTTCATTTTTTATTTTTTCTCAGATTTTCAAAAATTCACAATGGCTCGATCTCGTGGTGGTTCTTCGGTAACCCGTGGACGTAAATCGAAAGGAAAAGCTCCAGTGCATGGAGAATCATCAGCAAATCCTTAGACTTCCACAGATTCATCTCTACCAAAATTTATAGAAGCCAAGGCATCTGAACGGTACACCTATCTCCTTAGTAAATCCATCATTGTCCAAAGACCTGCTTCCCAATGTAATCTGCCAATAGTAAAATCTAGTTTTGATTAGCCGTTGGACAAAAACAAAATCGGGGTCACCTAATTCATATTGATCTACCTGTTTATCACAACATGGTACTCCAGTTCACAGCCAATCTTAGGAAGGGTCCCACTGTTCGCACATTAATATCTCGTGTGAACAACAAAAACCTTGAAATTTTATCCAATATCATTAACACCATTTTTGAATGTGAAGTTTCATCGCCTAATGATTTTTCCTATTTCTTTTCTCTGGATAAATGGCCTGCTTTAGATACTCATTTTGATATTGATGAGGTCCGACCACTTTTTAATGTCAACTTCAAACGGGCTTCGGAATCTGAAACTACTTTACTCATACCTGAATTAAACATTTTATGCACTTTGGTCAAGAATTTGTTGTTATCCACTGACAGGCATCGCACTGAGCCCTGAAAAATGTAGCTTTACTTATTCTACTGTGTTTTCAAGGGAATTTCACTTGATTTTGGATATCTTTTTTGTTCCATGTGGGAACTTTTTTTAACCGATACTCGTCGAAACATTCCTTTCGGCCAAATTCCTCACAAAAGTTTTTGATTATCTTGATATCCCATTCACTGGAAAAAAACAATTCCCTCCCTATTTTAACAAAGCCTACATTGAGAGAAAAGGCTTAAATCTTTTAATGACCAATAGATGTTTACCAAAGCTACTTATGAAGTTGAAAGAGCCAAAAGTCATGCTTCTTCCTCTGGTTTCGCATTTCCCCATTCCCCTTCTCCTCAAACTCTTTCACCCTCCCATGATCCCCGTCCTTCTTCCTCCGAACCTTTTCTTTCACAGATTTGTAGCCTTCTTAATTCTTTGAGCACTCAGATGTGCTCCTTCCAGCATCGCAATAATCGTAAGCTAAAACGCCTTGAAACTCGTCAACAAATTCTTCAAGAAGCACTTAGCTTAGTCATGTCTGTTTCTGCTCAAGTTCAATTTGCAAATATTCAGTCACAGCACACTCTTGAATCCTCCTTTGAAAGTGATGGGAATGACACAAATGACAATGATGAAGAGAAGGGTGATCGTGACGTCAAGAACCCATCTCTCATGGTGCTGTTGATGAGGACATTGACAAAACATTTAATTATATCATGCAGCGCCGCAACACAGGAGACGATGATAGTGAAGCTACTGATGACAATGCACCCTCTAAGAAACGCATGCTCAAAAAGAGTTCCAAGAAGAAAAATGACTCAACTTAGACTTTCTGCTCTTCTTAGGACCTCTAGTCTATATTTTGGATGACAATTGTTATTGGTGTAAATGACCTTATTGGTGTTCATAGTCGTGTTCACTTTTGGGTGGCTTTATATTAGTATTAATGCTGGCTTATTTTGATATGTGATTGGCATGGCTTATTTTTACATTTTTAATTGTGCTACTTCTCAGGAGGAGCTTACTTGTCTATTTTCATGATGTCAAAAGGGGGAGTAGAAATATGGTTTAAGAATAATCACATCTGTTGATTGTTGAATATGCACATCTGTTGTCTATGATCATATCTGTTGGTTGTATTCGTTTATTCAAAGATTGTCTATCATCAAAAAGTGAGAGATTGATGTTTTTCAAACCTTATTTTGATGATGACATATGCACTAAACTCTGAACTCAAGCTATGCAGGTCTACATTCTTGTTTACTAGAAATAGGTTTTCGGACACAAAACATCGTCCAAACTATATTACATCTTTCGGAGGAACAAGAACGTCCGATAAAACTCTCACGGATGCAGTTCAATGTCCAAACGGACAGGCAGAAATGAAACATTTTTCAAGTACCTGTAACGGACGCACAGGAGCGTCCGCGGAAATATCCCTCTGACGCATATTTTCGTCCTATAAATGAGGTAGAATCAAATCTTCTAAGCTTCACAATGGACGCATACAACTGTCCAAACAAAGTCTGCTTTCGACGAACAAGACTGTCCAAAACTTAGTTCGAACGATGGAATGGATGCATGCTTGGCCGTCCGAACAGTATTTATCACACAATCTGTACTGAGATCGGACGCAGAACTAATACATCGGACGTCTGAAACCCTTAATGGCTAGTTTTTGTGCATTTCTTGTTGAGCCGTTGGGAAGTAGTTACAACCAGAATTCATTACTCCTATAAATACCTACTCTATTGTGCTTGTACAAATATCTAACACATTGAATACAAGCTAGAAAAAAAGCAATTTGAGTGCAAATTAGCTATTCAGCAATATTGTATTAGTATGTACATTGAATTGCAATTCAAAAATATTGAGTGGAGTGATAATCTTTTACTAAAGTGAGGTTAAGAATAAAATCCTTGGTTCAACTAAACTGAATTAGCGTGAGCAAGAATTGTCCTACTTTGTGTACATTAGACGATTATTGACTCACCAATTTTGTTAAACATTCTAGTGGATTAACGCTTCAAACTTGATAGCTTGGAAGTGTTGCTTGTTTAATTTCTCTCTTTACCTTTTTATATTTCATAAGCTTTATTTTCTTTATATCCATTTATCCATTTGATAGTTCAAAAGATTTTATTGGTGATTATTTTGCTAAATAATTTTTAAGCTAACCTAATTCACCCTCCCTCTTAGGTTTCTTTGGGGCCAACAATTACATTTGTTGAAATATTAAATAATTGGCAGAAATGATGAGGAACTTTAAATGGCAAAAAATGCTGATAGATTAAAGAGAGAGTGGCGAATAAGCATGGAGAGAGAGCACTTACTTTGGCTGTGTTAAACTTAGAAGTTGGAGCAACCATATGTGACTAGTTTTACTAATAGGAAGTTGGATAATTAGTGGAGATTATGGAGTGTTTCTACTAGAAACATTCAATTAACACTTCTCCGCTACTAGAGGTTATTTGACTTTTGAGTTTCAAATGCAATTCCATTTTATTCATAAAATTCAATTCGTAACTTATACATCTAATGAGAAGTAATTTAAATTGACGAGGATAAATATGAAAGTACATTAAGTTTGACATAAGTTGGCCTCTTCCTTTTTATATACTAAGATAAGATACTAACATAAGAACACGTGATATGCACAGGAAAAACAAAGATTATGAAGTATAATTTTAAATATTAAGTCTGTAAATTTAAGTCATACATTTTTTAATGGTTAAATCAAATTTTGGCTCTGGTTATTTAAAATAATTACTATAACTTACCGTTATGTGAGATTAAAAAGTAATTGAAAAATGTTTTATAAATGATTGTAAAATATTGTTTGAAAAATTATGAAGAATTTATGCCATTTGAATGGAACTTTAATGCTATTAGGTTCAAAAACATCATAAACTATAAGAATAGATAAAAGTAAAACAATTCTTGAATGCACTTTTAAAAATATTCAAATCTCAATCCCACAAAATGGATTAAAAATTAATTACAAGAAATAAGCATTAACTATATTATATTTATATGTGCTGGTAACTTACATATTTAACTTTAATAGTTGTATACATTCATTCTTGTTCCCAATAAATTTTAAAGACAAAAAAACTACTAAATATGGATATTTAACAATTTTTATTTTGCATCCCTATTTCAGTTTTAGATATTTTGCATCCCAATCTATTCAAACTCATCCAATTTTAGTCTAATTTTTAACACCATCACCAAAATTAATGGAATCTTTTTTATGTGCACAATAGATTCAATGGGATATACAACAATGCAACCACAATATTTTGGGTGCATAAACAAATATTTCGTTATGTTAGGTGACGATATCAAAAATAGATTGAGATATGATGGATTTCAAAGTTAAGGATACAAAGTATCCATAACTAAAATTGGGGATGTAAATGACAAATGAATAAATGTTGAAGAGTACAAAATAAAATTTGTCCTTTATTTTTTAATATATTTGTCGCGGACTAAAATATTACTTTTTCAAAAAGTATCATTGAATTCTTAATTTATGCATATAACCATTTCCTCTATCCACGGCAAGAGTAAAAAAAATAGGTTAAGATCTGCATAAGATAGAATTATAATACTTGTTATAGGTCCAAAATCTCCTAACTTATACTTTCATTAGTTAGTTGATACATTGTGCTATGTAGGAAAGACAAATATATACAACTCATAGAATAAAATAATATTAATGTAACGATTATTACTTGAAACTTTTATTATAAACTGATTAGTTACATATAGTAACTTCTACATCAGCATAAACTATATAAAAAAAAATAAAGAAGACGATTAAGTAAATGATTTTTGAATGTGCAATTAAAACTATTATATTATATTACCAAAATTTGTTGTTGAACATTAATATAGTCGTGCACATAATTATCTCATTTAATCACAAATGTTAGTCTCATATATATTACAATATTTACAAAATTTATACTATATGTTTAAAAAAATAATTTCTAAAGATTACATATTAATTTTCAAGAAGACAAAGTTCTAGATAAGACTATGAGATCAAATCAAAATTTAACTAAGTAAATACTTTCATCATTTCATCAAAATGACTAAAAATAAAAATGTCACATTTCTATGGCATATAAAAGAAAGTATAATGATATCGAAGTGCATCCTATATGGTAAGATGCTTCCCCAATAATTTATGATTGGTCATAGGTTCGAGTCACTACGAGATAGCAGTTGAGCTGGTTTTAATAAATATATAAATAACTGAAACTGTAATTACTTTGTAGATGAAAAAGGAAGGAACTCATTAGTATAAATTATACAAAATATTTTTTTTCAACAACCCATCTCTGCCCTTACTCCTCTAGTGACTCAAACTCATGAGCAATAAATTATAGAAGAACTATTTTACCACATAATCTGCATTTCGTTCTCACAATTATTCAAAGCATACTACAAAGTAGAGAAGACATAATGTTGAAATTACTTTATTGAATATGTTATGTCTTCATATTGTAATAACATATATTAACAGTTAATTATTAATGAACATAACATTGGAAGGAGATAAAAAGGAAAAATTAATGTTTGAATTTTTTTCCGTCTTGTGATTAGTACATGATTATCAATCCAGTGAATTGTAAATTTAGTCACTCAAGATGGTCCCCCAAATTTTGTTTAAACTTTTTCATCCTTAACTATTTTCTCTGCAATCTCACAGAGGTCCCTCAAGTGTTTTTTCTTTCAATCAAAGTAATTATCTAGCTATGATAGCAAAATATCCGATGGACAAAAGAATTAAATAAAGAAAATAAATGGTATATGTGGATTGTGAAAAATACTTAAGAGACAAAAAAATAAGAAAAAATGTTTGGGGGACTTTTGTGTGATTAAAAAATAGTTTAAGACAAAAAAATTCATAAATAATTTGAGGATCTCCATGAAATTTTATTATAGTTTAGGGATTATATATATAATTGTCCTTTACTAATATTTTGATTAAAATATTATAATTGGGTTGCATGAATGAAAATTTTCATGCTTAATTATGTTGAACACTTTTCAAATTTATTGAATAACCCATTAAACATTATATATGTAAATTATTTTTATTTCTAATTTATTATAAATAACATCATTTTATATTTGTCAGCTATTATAAATAATTGATACTCATGTAATGATCCATAATATTTAGTATTGTAACTCTGCTTTGAGAAAAAATAATTTATAATTGCTAAGTTACATAAAGTAAGGTCTTGAACAAATAAAAGTAGTTAAGATAGGATCTAGGTCATTAATTTGAACTCAAATTGTTAATTAAGCATCTTATTTTTTATATGTATTTATCTCAAATAATCACAATATGAAAAAGAACACATCCATAATTATGTATTGTACATGAGATTGTCAAATTTTACTAAATATAATTTGGTAGAAAAATCAAAATGTCTCGTGAGATAAAACAACTTATTTTTTTAAATTCATTACAATGCTACATAACTGATTTAGGTTTTAGATATACCACATGATATATCAATTACTTATATGTTTAAAATTTTTTAATCCTTTACTAATATTAATATTAATATGGAATGGTATATTTTAAATTCAATCTATTACCAAGCAGAAAGAAAAAAAATATGATTATATGTTCTGTAGAAAGTACCAGGTTTTACTAAATTTAAAATATATTAGAATAAATCAAAGTTTTTCACTTAATATATAACATACATATATATATATATATATATGTATATGTGTATATATATCCTTGAAATTCATCGTATCATTCCACGTGTGACTTGTTCTTAAATATAGTTCACATAATATATTAGTTATTCATATTAGTGGATATATTCCATCCCTTGATATAAGTTTCACCAAAGTATTAAAAAGTGTTAAATTGTACCACCATTTTTTTTTTTTTTTGTATTCCAAAACTTTTAACATTTCATATAATTGTAAAAAAAAAAAAAAAAATGAAAGAAAATAAAATTTTGTTGGTAAATTATGAATTTTGCATTTTACCTACTTTAGAAATGTATCAATATTATGTTTCCATTTAATTGTATATATAGAGGAAGAGCAAAATAATTTAAATCCTGTACGTAGCATGAGTATTTATGCAGCTAGTACCAATAGAAATAAAACAAATTAAGATGTTAAAAGATTTGTGGGACTCTATACTCGTGCTTATCATCCATTCAAATGCTATCTTATCTAAATGATTTTCATTTGCCTTACTATATTTGTAGCTAGTCTGACCTATGTTTATCTACCCATGCAATTCATTCGTTGTTATAAAAAGTTGGGGTAGGTGATGGTGATCTTCATGCACCTGGGAGACGAGTAGGTGATAGGGATGGGATAGTTGATGGTAGTATAGAAATGCTTCCTCTTCACACAAATTCCACACATGGTCATACCTCGCATTCCACAACTGCACAATGTTATTGTGTCATAACTCAGGTATGTTTAGTTAGTTAAACATAGGATTAATTGAATTTTAATCAAATATAGGATTAATTGAATTATTAATTTAGTTTAATTTGAAGGCTTCTCGACCCACTTAATCACGCCCCAATGATATAATTGCTAATACTTGCTAATATTTATGAATCATTAACCTAAGTTATCTTGTTTGGTTGGTTTTGGTAGGTCTTGGAGATGGGGATTCTTGTGTACTCTATCATATTGGTATTGCATTAGATACATCAACTACTCCAAAGGAATAATTAGATCTCCCTTGATGGCCTTGAGCTTTCATCAATTTTTTGAAGGCATTGGATTAGGGAATGTATCATTGAGGTATTGATTGATTTTTATTTTATTTTTTGTTTTCTGTTATTTCTTGAGCTGATTGGCTAAACTATATACATTGTTTCCACACGTTGTGCCATCTTGAATCTAATTCATTAAAATAATATTTTCGGTTGGTTTCAAATAATGATGTATTTGTTATCCTAATGTAGGCAAGATTTGGAAAGAAAACAATTACAACCATGGACCTTTTCTTCTCGCTCACAACTATTATTGGTATTGCAATAGGACTGGGAATAATGAATGTGTACAATGAAAACATTCGAAATACGCTCATTGTGCAGGGAATTTTTTATGCAACATCAGCTGGTATACTAATTTATGGCATTGGTGGACCTCCATCGGTTATACAACAGAATGGAGCAAATCTTTTTCTCTTTTTGGTGCTAGATGCATGACTATCTAGGATGGTTCCATACTACAGATTGCCCGGTTATGCTACAGATTGGAGCAAATCTTTATATAATAAGTGATGATGTCAATATTAGATTAATTAGATTGTTGTGCATGTATGTCCATACTAATGCAATTACCTGCCATCATATTGTACTACTTTTTACACAGTTGAGTGTTGAATGCATATGCGATGAGAATGACATTCTTCTAATGAGTTACATCATATAGCAGAATCCAATGACTAGAAGGAGAAGAAGCCATAGGTTCTGGCACCAAGAATTCATCATATTGAGCTAAAAGTTGTTCTAGATGTGATTTATGACTGATTAAAGAATACATAACAACATCCAATTATGTTAACCTTTTCATTTTTTTGGTGAATTTTTTTTTGTTACAAACCAAAGCAATAGTCTCAAATCTTATGATGGTCTACATCTATAAATCAAATTTTATGTATTTAGTATTAATTGGTGGAGTTGACCACAAGGAAATCAACTTATGGGAAAAAAAATCTGAGACACAGAGGAGAGGTAGTTAGCCTTGTTAGATGGTGCTTTCCTTAGTTTGTTGACTCTGTTAACTATACTAGACTGTCACACCTAGACTTTTTTGATCTTTTCATGTGAACTTCGTTTAATCATTCCATGGCTATTTGTATTCATTCTTATATTTTAAAGTGTCCCTTAATTTCATTCCTGAATGTTCAAAGACTATTTTGCCCCTTTCCAGATAGTTTTCGAAGTCAGTGGGCCAATACGCAGTTAAGTAAGATTGAGAGACAAAAGTGCAATTTAAAAAATTTAGCAAAGCTTCCTTAAGAAGCCACCTCGACAGCACTTTTATTGCCATTTTCTAACTTCAAAACCAGTTTCAAAATTATTTTCTCTAAAAAATTTCCTACAAATTCTTCAAGTTAAAATCTCAATTTCTAGCTAAAAAGTTAGATTAAACTAAGGCAATTAAAGGGGTAGAAGTGTTCTAGAATTGATTTCTAGCTTAATAGGTAAGTTTTACATGAATTATACAAGGTTTTTGTAGTAAAGTTTCTTTGTTCTTCCAAGAATCAAAGTTGTTCCAATCTTATTGTTTATGGACTTTTCTTATTATAAAGTGTATCTTGGTGCCATATAGCCTCGATCTATGGTTCAAAATAACTTCGAAACATTTGAATTGAAGGATTTCAATGAGGGTTTCAAGCTTGTCCTATGAATTGAAAGTTGTTAAATCTTGTTGTTAATCATTAAGTCTTGTTGTTGAATTGTTACCTGCCTTGTTTAGTCTTGATTTGTGGTTATAAACACTTCTTACACATAAAATTTGAGGCTTCTTGGATTTGGACTTGCTGGTTGGACAAAATTACATGTTCTTGGTGTTTAATCCTAGAATTTTGGTGCTTAATCTCACTTTCATTTGCCTAGAAATTCTAGAAATTGTTCCTATATTTTTTTAACATTTGTTTCTAAGCATTTGGAGTGCTTTTTTATCATAAAATGTATCTGCTTTGTGCCTATGTTAGAATGAATAGCTTTCTTGTATGTTCAAGTGACCAACTAGCTTGTTCATTCCTTGATTATTTTTTGTTCCTATATTGTACCATAAGCTCTACACTTTTAAATGGTGTTACTCTCCTATGATTATAGGTTAAGAAAAAAGGGTTTTTGTCCAATCAAAAGTTTAATGTTAATCCTCAAGGTGGGTGGTACTTGAACTTTATTATTGATTGTATGTTATATAGTTTAATGTGCAGCCATGAAATGCATCAAAAGAAGGTAAGTATAGCCAAGTTATGAAGGATTACAAGATACTTGTGCAAAGTGATTTAAATCCTTATATGAAATGCAATACCATGTGATGTTAATTGTTCACCGAAAGCTCAATGGATCACTTTAGTGGACTCAGTTTTACTTTACTTCATATACTAGAATACTCACTGTGCTTATTGGTTACTAGAAGTACACAACTCTACTTATGCTTTGCTATTCGGGCATATAATAGATAGACTTGGATCCAGTTACAGGAAGATTGCTGTGAACCACTAATTAATAAATTTGTCATGCATATTTTGATTATTTCTTATATTGTCTACACTGAGCACTGCATTGGTTATATGCTTGCATTCTATAACTAGGCTAAAGTGCTATTTACTGAGCAATATTTGCTCACATTATTGTTTGATATTCTTTTGCAGTAGACGATCCATCTTTGGAACTTCTTGTCCCAGAATTTAGTGTTGAGCAGGGCATGGATTATGGTATGGGCACTGGCTATTGAAGCTAGGGTGTGATGGTTTTTAGCGTGAGGCATTTGTTCTTTTTAGCTTGTATGCCAATAACTTTGATGCCGATTCGCCGATCAGAATCCCCTCTTTGCAATCCTATCAATGAATTTCTATCTTCCATGGTCCTCCATTCCTTACCCCTAATCTGTTTGACCGGGGTTCAAATCCGACTTCGCCGAGCAATGATCCACATCCCAAGTCAAACCTAAGGGCTACGAGTGGGGATTTCTAGGGAGATTCAAGCTGTGGCGCAGCTAGCTTTAGTCAGCATAAGTACAGAACATAGTTTAGCCTTTGTTATGTATATAGAGCCTTGTAACTACCTTAAGGTAATGTTTTGATTGTTTGTATATAAGTGTTCTTGGTTTATGTAAATGATGTTGCTTAGAGAAAAGTTATGGTTAGTTTTGAATGGTTTAATAAACATAGTTTGTATATTGCTCTCATATTGTATCTTGCATGCTTAGGATAATCCTGAGGTGCGGTTGTCACTGGCCTATTTAGGGGCATGACATAGACAGAAAGAAGTTTACATCATAAAGAGTTTAACCTATTTTTGTGTAGTTTTAATCAAGATACATGTGGCAACATCTTATAAAGTGGGATAGGGAGTGAGATAAAAAAGTGGAATAGAAGATCCCAACCCGTTATACACCTAAATCAAATTCTTTTGATTTTCATTGTAGGAAAATTTGTGAAAATACATAATTGGATCCCAGATGCTTAGCATACAAATTTTGAATATTGATGACTAATAATGGCAAAAATTACATCAATAATAATTAAACAAATTCTACCCACTCTGGAATAAAATATGAATTATTTAGTATTTATGTTTTACATATTTTACATTATGCGAACTATTTTTGACATTCAAAATTAGAATTATGATGTGTCATGATAGGATCTATGTGGGGGATGGGGTATTATCTATATTTGTATTTATATAATAGTGTATAGAAAAAAGTGTGGCTCATGACAACATGTAAAACATTGACAAGTGGGACGTATTACCGAATTTAGACAGTGTTATAACTCTAAAAATACTAGAGTTGTATGTATCCTAAATTTATTGCTTTTGGTATTAGTTTTGAACATTTTTAGTGTTATGTTTGTGTTTGTTGTCTATTTCTACTCTTATGTGTTAATATGTGTTTATTTAGTGTTTTAATATTTACTTAGGTGTTAGTTATTTTATTTTACTATGTTATCGTATTTAGACTTTGTGTCTTACTTTTAACCTAATTTCGTGAGTTTTGGGTTTTTTCATCTTTGTTCATCTTTGATTGATGGCACTTAGCTTTTATGAGTGTCTTATTTAATTGTTTATGTGTTTATTTATATATGCTAATGTGTATTTTGTTTCAGGGTCATGAGAAAAAATGACATCAATCGGACGTCGGACAGAATTTTAGAGGTAAAACAGTGAAAATGCACAGAGTTGTCTAGACAGCTCATTGCTAGTGAGCTTCCAAGGCTTAAGAACTCACCAGTGGTGAGTTTTCATAGTAAGAACCCTGCTGGCGGTGAGCTCCAAGCCTGCCAGTAACGACGGGCTCTCGAGAATGCAATTTTGGGCGTTTTGGGCATTTTTCAAGGACAATTTCGTCCTAAACCCCCTAGCCGTTAATTCTACTTTAAATATGCATTACTTGGTTTGATTTGAAGAAGCTACCACTTTAGTTTTTTTTGTTTCTCCTCCCCACTTAGGGAGGAACTTTTAGTCTCTTCTTCCATCATTCTTAGACTAGTTTTCTTCCAAGCATGTAACTTTGTTCTACAACTTTGTAAGACTTACCCTTATGTTTAAAGTACTTTCTTTATGTATTTATTTCATGTATTTTTAGTTTATTAAGTCTTCCTTTAATACCTTCATCTACCTTACTTTAAATGTCTTTACTTTCTTGTCAATCTTTATAGAATCCATGTTTAGTCTATTTAGTTGCTTTTTCATGATTTTATTTGCTTTCTTGTCATTTAATATGCACTACTTAGTTATGGGTTAGGGTTTTCTAATGCCAATTACTAATGGGTGGAGGTTAATAAGTTGATTAGGTGGTAAGATGAACTAATTAGACAATATTAATGGGTTTAAGGATTACTCAGAGAAATTAGCTACTTCTTTTTTCAGTTTAAGTTAAATGAGGAGATGTGAAAATTGAACCTCTATTATAGACTTAGGCTAATGTTGGATTAGGGTTAGAATTAGCTTTTAGCAGACTAATTCACCTAGCTGCTTGTTATAATTCGATGAGTAGTTAATCAAGTTTGGTTAGCTTAAGTAGTAGGAGAGATCCACACTTCATACCAGGTTAATTGGATTGATAGAATTAATTACCGAGGGACAGGAGATTAAGTTAAAATTGGGACCCAACCTCTAATTTGACACATAGAATCACTTGATTGACCTAATTAACCAAAGTTCGGAAAATTGGCTAGTATAAAGTCTAACTCCCTTTTTTTTTATCATCTTTTAGTGTAAAATCTAGTTTAGTTTAATTGCTTTCTTTAATCAAAACCCTTCAAGTTGTATCTCAACCAAATAATCGATAGTTGAACCTATATCTCATGCGAATGATCCTTACTTCCACTAGCTACTGTTTGACACCACTTGCAGTTTGTCATCTAGTTAAAGTTAATTGATTTAGGTATTTATTTTATAGCTTGTTGATTGTGTCTCATTAGATGCAACCAGTTTTTGATGATTTTAATAGGGAATGGTTGTCAATATTGATAAAATTTGGTTAGGATACTAGTTTTAAGTTTATTTTATAGTATAATTGTTTCACCTTCTTTAAAACACAAAAATACTTTTTTTTCATTTTTGTATAGTTGTGTACCTTATTCCCAAATCCAAAATGATTTTCCTCTTTGGTAGATTACTTGTCTTTGAAAAAATTCAAAAAGATTTCAATTGATGGATAGTTTAGAATAACAAGTAGACTAAACTTTCTTATTTTTTTCTTATTGGTGTTGTTTTTAGTTCTTTTTCTTTTTCTTGTTGTTTTTAGTTACTTTTTTCTCAACAACATGCAAAGAATGACTTGGAATTATTCATGCCAAGAATATCATCATTGTTATGGTGGTGGAGGCATGACCAATGGGCATGATTCTTGTAGTTGTAATTCTCCTTACCCCTTAAACTATATTTTGGGATGATGCAACCATCAAAATCCTTATTGTTGGAAGCTTAAAAGTCAATTCAATCATTGTCCACTTCAAGTTCAAGGAAAATTGATTGTGAGTGAAAATCTTTGTCAACAAATGGAAAATCTTAGTCAAGAGATGCTGATGCTCAAAATAGAGATAAATAAATGTCGTTATGTGAATGCCAACCTTAGGTATCTTTATCCACCAATTAAATAGGAATTAGATAATGTACAATTGAAGAAAATAATGACTAAATTTAAGAAAACGATGTTAAACCAATTTAACCTCCAATTTGGCTACATGAATATCATAGTGTCCTATTTGACCGAAATTACAAGAAAATTGGTGGATGAAACTCAAGGAACTTCCACAACGTTGCAAATCCAACATAGATAGCAAACACCACCAACTAAAGAAGAAGAGGATGCGAGATTGAAAATTATAAATTACACCTTTGTGGTGAGAATGAGCAATTAGAACAATTGAATTCAACCTCAACTCGATGAAATCTCAAAACACTTGGTGGTGTTAACTCAAAACGCAACCATGAACTACCCAAGCCCTGTAGAGAGGTATGGTGATAAGGGAGTGATCATGGAACAATTAAATCAAGACTTACCAATACCTATGGACCAACACAAATTTGGGAGAGTCAACTAACATGGAGAGCAGAAATTGAAGTTAATGAGTGGTAAAAGTAATCAAGTCGAATGTGATGGACATTTTAGATTTGAATTCTTATCGACCAGGTTAGTCAACACTTGTACGGAAGCATCACCGACATATATTTTCAATGATTGTGAGATTTCACAGTGGATATATGCTAGAAGGGGTTAGAGATACATCTACTTATGCTGAAGTTCCACAAGTCCTTGGGAGATTTAGATATGAAAATCAATGAAATAAATTTTTGAAGCATTTTGACAATTTTGGAAAGTCTCATTCATTTTGTTAGGGGAGAATTTTTTTTTTTAACAAATTCTCTTTGCTCATGCTTTATTTAGTTTATATGCTTTAGTTTAAGAACCTAGTAGGTCATAAAGGTTTTTAGCCTTAGTTTAGTTTATGCTTTGGTATTGTGAATTGACTTTGGGTTGTGCTTGGATAAATTTAGTCTAATTGATGATAATGATGATGAGATTATATCAGTTCTTGTGGATAATGGTTGTTGTGAGACATCCATTTGAACTTAGACTAGATTTTATTCTCTTATTGTGGTGACTACTAGTTTTTAATACATTGTCTTTATTGAGTATTTGAGTGATTTGATGGATTCTTATGGATGCTTTATCTAACATTGCTATTTTCTTGGTTGATTGAAATCCTTTTTATACTAATTGTTACAAACACTAAATTGGGAACATGAATTAGGGACATATAATCTTTGTTATGTTAAATCTCGTTACCCCTAGTTATTATTACTTTTTATAATTTTTCTTAGTTTATTTGAACCTTGTGACGTCCTAGTGATTCCTAATTGGATTAGCTATGTTGATCATAAGAAAGAGAGAAAATTCCTTAAATTGTGGTTTTGAATAGATTTCGTATTTGTATGAGTTAGTTGGATTGCTCATTTACTCGATAAACTTTTTATTGTATTTCGTTAATGATTGCCATGACTAGAAATGAAATCTACCTTTGAGTTGAAATAGTATGCTTGATTGCATTTACACTCATTGGGTCCTCTTTGACCAATGTTTTCCATCATCTATATGCGCTTTTGATAGTCCAAGTATAATTTAAATTCATTTCCTTATGTTTTATTTAATTAGTTTTGACTTTTTATGCTTTCTAGTTGTTCTTTCATTTCTTATGAATTAGTGAGTGGTTGGATGAGTCGTACTCATCATTGAAATAAATTGAAAATTTTGGTGATGTGTATTATATTATCTTATTTATTTGGGAATGATTTAATTGTTGTTTGGAAACTTGAAAGTGAATGTTGAACATAAGTTGCACTCATTTGTTGATTTGGCCAAAAGTACGATTTAATCCTTGAAAGCCAATTATTTTTTCAATCACTTGGGAAAAATATTTTCATAACTAGTTTTCATCTCAAACATTAATTTTTCCATAAGAATTCTTCCAATGCCAATTTCAATTGACTTATTAATTTAGTTTACACACTTCAACATTTTTAAAATAATTTTTAGGTAAAGTTGGAAATTAGTTAGGCCATCATTTGATACCATCATTGTGCTTGAATTTACATTTTACCAGATATTTAGTGGGTTGGATGGGGTTTAGTTTAGGAAATTAGTTGTATAATGTGAATCCTTCATTTTTTATAGATATGAAATTTGGGATTTAGAAATGATCTAGGTCTTCTCTAGACCGTTTGATCCTAAATTGTCTATCCTCAATTGTTATCTCTAATGTCCCCATTTAGCCTTATTAACCCATTTTCTTTTTAGCCACAAAATTTAGCCAATTAGCTTGTCTTATTTGTCTTCTTTTGAACTCATTACCTTACCCATTGTTGATCTATTTGAGTACTCCAATGTAGTGGTTTAATATTCTTATGATGGTTCATGAAGAATTTTTTTATTTTTTTTGTGTATTTGTTGGGGAATGAAGTGAAGAGTTCAATGACGTTTATATTTTTCTCTTTTTGTAATTACTATATTATGTTTTGTTATTGTTGCAAAGACAAGAAACAAAAAAAAAAAAAAAAAAAAAAGAAATAGAGAAAAGAAAAGCAAGAAAAAAAATGAAAAGAAAAGAATTGCAAGAATTATGTTTTTATTCAATAAAGAAGGTTTATTTGCCGTCAAAGTTAGTTCAATGAAAGTTGTGTTTTTGCTTTTCAATTGTTTATTGGTTAAGTAATGTTGGTTTTTTGGACCTTATACATGGGATCTTGGTCTAGGAGTTTGTGTTGACATTACTAAGATAATGTAACTCACTCTTTCACAAATTTATCGTACCTTTTTACCTTAACATATATTAAAAGTTTGAAAATTCCTAAATGATTTTTGATCTAGACTAATTTGTATTAGTGAGTTGAGGGTAAAGCATTGCTTGCAACATTATGTCATTTGCTAAATCTTGCGGTGCCAATAAATATCTTTGTGTGTTCATTTGTATTGATTTGTGCTCCTCAAAAGCCAAGTCCTAATGATCTTTTTTATTTGGGGCAAGTTTGGGGAAACTTGAGTTGTTCAACCTTAATTAACTTTCATTTAAATTGGTGTTGCAATAACTTCCATATAATTCCCTAGTCAAAGTAATATTTGTAATTAAAACTAGAGTCAAATTTGGTAAATGAAGAAGTGGAAGAAAAGTTTCAGTTTCTTGAGTTAAAACCTCATTTTCACTTTTAAAAAGTGCACTAGAGTTTAACATTTCCACTTTCTTTTCTTTTAGTGGTATTAGTGTAATATGTTAAGTGTTTAAGTATGGGATACATGTTATGTGTCTCGTGTTATGTGTTATTATATATTTGTTGTTTCTATTATTCTTTAGTACTTTCTTATCTTTGTTTGCTCGTAATAAGGAAAACCTTAACTTTGGGGTGCTGTGACTCTAGAATAATAGAGTTATATGTATCCAAAATTTATTGGTTTTGATACTAGTTTCAAATATTTTTAGCGTTAAGTGTGTGTTTGTTGTCTATTTCTACTCTTCTATGTTAGCATGAGTTTATTTAGTATTTTAATGTTTATTTAGCTATTAAATATTTAGGTGTTCAACATTTTTACTTTCTTTTCTTTATCATAGTGGTGTTAGTATTATATGTTAAGTGTTTAAGTATGTGATATGCGTTATGTGTTATTGCGTATTTATTATTTTTATTGTCATTAGTATTTTCCTATCTTTGTTTGTTCGGGATAAGCAAAACCTTAACTTTGGGGGTGTTATAACTCTAGAAAACTAAAGCTATACGTATTCTAACTTTATCGGTTTTGGTACTAGTTTTAAACATTTTTAGTGCTAAGTGTGCATTTGTTCTCTATTTCTACTTTTATGGGTTAGTTTGTGTTTATTTAGTGTTTTAATGTTTATTTAGATGTTAATTATCTTATGTTACTATGATATTGTGTTTAGAGTTTGCTTTTGCTTTTAACCTAATTTTGTGGGAGTTAGGGATTTTGTTGTCTTTATTCTCTTTGTTCGTAACTTTTATGAGTTTATTATTTAATTTTTTATGTATTTATCTATACATATTAATGTTTGTTTTTATTTTAGGGTCGCTAGAAATTTTACAACACAAGAATAGAATGTTAGACGGGTTTAGAGACAAAGCAGCAAAATTGAATAGAGCTCTCTGGATAGCTCGCGCTGGCAAGCTTCCAAGGAGAGCTTTCATAGTAGGGACCTCGACAGTAGTGAGGGGCTTCTGGGGACAAGATTTCGCAAAATTTTGGGTACTTTTCAGGGGAAACTTGCTCCTAAATCTTCAACCCCTAACCCTTCTATAAATGTGCATTATTGGGCTAGATTCGAAGAAGTCACCGCTTGGTTTTCTTTTTCTTTTCTCCTCCCCATTTGCAGAGGAACTTTTAGTTTCTTCTTCCCTTTTTCTTAGATTAGTTTTCTACCAACCATCTAACTTTGTTCTACACCTTTGTATGACTTCCTTTACGTTTAAAGTACTTCTTTTATGTATTTATTTCATGTCTTTTAGTTCATTAGTCCTTTACTACATAAATCTACCTAACTCTAATTGTCTTTACTTTCTTGTCCTTGCTTTATTCGAATCCATGTTTTGTACATTTAATTAACTAATTCCATACTTTTATTTGCTTTGTTGTTGTTCAATACGCATTAATTAATTATGGTTTAGGATTTTCTGTTACAATTTCTAATATGTAGAGGTTAATAAGTTGATTAGGTAGTAAAATGAATTAATTAGATAATGTTACTAGGTTTATGGATTAATTAGGAAAATTAGCCATTTTCTTAGTTAATTTAAGTTAATTAGGTGGATATGGGAATTGAACCTCCATTATAGCTTAGTTAATGTTAGATTACAGTTAGAATTAGATCTTGACGGACAAATACACATAGTTAGTTGTTGGAATTTCATGAGTAGTTATTCAATTTAATTAGCTTAACTAGTAGTAGGGATCCACACTTAGATTAATTAGATTATCCAAACTTTGATTAACTAGATTGATAGACTTAATTATCAAGGGATTGGGATTAGATCAAAATTGGGAATCAACTAGTAATTTGGCACAAAAAATTACTCGATTGACATAATTAACTAAAACTCGAGAAATTGACGTAGCATAAACTCTAACCCCCATTTTTATCGTCTTTTAGTATAAAACCTAGTTTAGTTTAATTCCTTTCTTTAATCAAACCTTTCGAGAAGTATTTCAACTAAATAATTGATAGTTGAGCCCAATCTTTGCAGCAACGATCCATACTTTCACTAACTATTATTTGACGCCGTCTACATGCGGTTTGTCATCTAGTTAAAATTAATTGATTTGGGTATTTATTTTGTAATTAGATGTTTTTATCTCTTAAGACGCAACGGATGGTAAGCAGTAAAATTAAAAATGAAATACTTAATTAATGATTTGAATTATTTAAATCTTATCTTTAACTCTTTTATTTGTTCAATATCTTCACATTATGTATACAACCTCTCATATTCGATCTTTTTCCCAAAGAGTTGAAAAACTAAATATTATATATCATTATATAGGTATCAGTTATTCACAATACATGCCAAATATTAACTAATGTTATTTATAATAAGTTATGAAAATAAAAATTTATATATTCGAAAATACTTTAAATACATAATGTTTAAAGGATTATCCTTGATTAATTTTATAAAAGGTGTAACATAATTCCATATGGGTAATTCGTTCTTGTAACCCAATTATAATTATTTTATTGAAGAATTGATAAGGAAGAATTACAAATTCAATCCAAAATATATTTTTAAAATCTCATAAAAATCCCTCAAATTATATTTTTAATTCTTTCATCCCTCAAACTATTTTTAATCGCATTGAAGTTCCCCATTGATTTTGTAAAATTTTTTGTCATTCAAGTATTTTCGTAATCATAAATATTTGTTAAAACAAAAAAAGTATTTCTTCATTTGAAAATGGTTTACGTATATAATATTTACAAGGTTATTCTTAACAAATTTGATAAAAAGGTATAAGCTAATTATGTATGAGTAATTTCATTCTTGTGACCCAATCATAATACTTTTATGAAATTTGATAAGAGATAATTTCAAATTTTATCCCTCTATTGTTTTTCATGATTATAATTTTATGGAAATTTATCAAGTTATTCTTTTAATTCTTTTGTCCATTAAACTATTTTTATAATCACGTGCAGTAATTATTGGTAAAACCTTTTGTGCCTCAAGTATTTTCGTATTCTATGAAGATACTCTATTTTTTTATTTAACTCTTTTTTCTTATAAGGTTTTTTTTGTTTTTTTTTTGGGGGGGGGGGGGGAGAAGGGAAGGAAGGAGGTATTTTGGTTAGATGATTACTTTGACAAGAGAAAAAAATAGAGACAGAGATTTTTATGATATTAAAAAAATAATTGAGGTTAAAAAATTTTAAATAAAACTTGGAGGATCTTCTTAAGATAGAGTACAGACCTGGGGGACTTCACTCATATAAAATAACAGTTGAGAGATAGAAAGTCAAAAAGATGAAGGACTCCAAGAGATTTTATTGCAATCTTTTAAATGTCAAACATGAATTTTGTGAAAATTGTCAGATAGATGAAACTAACATTTATGTTCACTAATATAATCATATCCGCATAGCAATTAATGTTTAATAATCTAATTGTAGGACGATCGCATAACAATTTTTAATTCCATATTCAACAATCTTGTTTCGTAATTCTCTCCTTTTTTTTTTTTAGTTTATGGTGATGTAAAACTTATTGTATAAATACTCAATTTTGTTTGCGATTATTTACTTTATAATTGAATAATTCAAGCAGTAATTATTACATAATATTATTTTTATTTTATAAATTAAATATATTTATCTTCACTTACATAAAACGGATTATCAACTTGTATAGATGTCTATCTGATGTCTCTTTTGTGGTTTGGGCACACTAAACTGAAATAGCTCTAAATTGACTCAGTTATCATGGTTATATCTGAAAACCCAATGCACGCACAAAAATATTAAGGTGTTATTTGCGATTGCGTAATTGTATCGGTACTGTGCTCAAGTTTGGCAATTTTTGCTCCATCAAGCCTCCTTACCATTACCATTAATTCAAGTTTGCCTATGTTGTACGCACACCATTAGGCAGGTATCTCTACAACTGGGAAATATAGGACGGCCAAATTAATTGTCTAATTAAAAGTTAATGAACCACTAGAAAAAGGATTACTGTGGGCTAGTAACACTTTGCCCTCCTAATCTAGACGGATAATTACACTTTGCCCCCTAAATTAAAAAATTACACTTCACCTCCTATTCACATTATTCATTTTTTAAAAATTTTAAAATATCAAGAGAATGTAGTTAAATGACTGAAATACTCTTTATATTATATTTTGATTTTTTATGTATTTAAATTTTAATAGTGGTGTGATAATATTTAAAATTAAGAAAAATAAACTACCTAATTATTCAATATATTTCTTAGTCAAATTTTTCTTTTTTAATTTTTAGATTTCATTTGTTATTATTTCGAAGAATGTTTAACTATATTGATAGAACAATTCCCAAATGAACTTATTTTCTATTGTATTTTTTCTTCAAGTTAATGTGTGACAATATATTCTATATAAAATTTTGTGATTATTTAATGACCTCTCTTAGTGTTTTAAAACTTTTAATACTTGGCATAAACTATGAAATTATAATGTCGGATATATTTTAATTCAATATTTTCTTATATTTTCACTCCATAAAGTCAAAGATATCAGTTTGTTATTTTAGTTTACTTTTTCCTAATTATTTTAAACCATCGAGCATCAAATTAAATTCATGAAAAAATAAAATATAATACTAAAGATATTTCAGTCATTTACTAGATTTTCTTGATGTTTTAAAATTTTTAAAGAATAAATAATGTGAATGAGGGGTATAATATAATTTTTTTAGTTCAAAGAGCAAAGTATAATTACTCACCTAATTCACGATACAAATTGCTATTAACCCCTTACTATATCTCCCATGGGATAAAATTTGATTAGGATGAGTCTGGTCAACGGATGTATTCATTACCAATTAGGGGGACTAACTATTTTTCACTTTATTTTCCTCGAGCAAAAAGACAAATAGCAACCCCAGATTGGTTGTTATGTGTATCCCGTAAGTCCGAACTCATCCGAACTTACTTTTAACCCATCTCACGGTATTATTCTCTACTTATTTAAGCACTTTGGTCTTGTCACAAGATTTTCTGTCCAACATCTTCCCTCACTCTCTTTCTTATTACTTGATGAACGGTTAAGATTTTGTCGAGTAATTTTAAGGTTTAATTACATTTACCTCCCCTGAGGTCTAGCCATATTACCAAACAAACCCTGTAGTTTGACAAAATTATAGATTCTTCCTTCTGACTAACTGCAGCTAACGAAACTTTTAAAAGACTAAATTACCCTTATCATGTATTGCTTAATTAGTCCCTCAATTTTTTTCTTAAAATCAAGAATAGTCCTCAGATTTTGTTATATTATCAATTTAGTACACAACTCATTCCTACCCCACAAACCACCATCTCTCCCACCTCTATACCACTTCACCGGTTTCAATCCATAATACAAATCAGCAAAAAGATTCACAGAGATAGAAAAAACTCAAAAAAAAATCATGAAATTTTGGTTTGAATCTGTAAAATTATAAAGTGATGTCTATTCCCAAATTTTGTGAAAATAAGAAAAATAATTAAGAATGAAGAAGGGTATTTTGGAAATAAAGAAATTATTTTTTGCTGATATCAGTATTTTCTCAATGGTAGTTAACGGTAGGGTGGTATTTGTTAAACGTTTGACCATTCAAGGGAGATGACTATAATTTTGTCAAACCACAGGGTCTGTTTAGTAATATGATCAAACCTCAGGGGAGGTAAATGTAATTAACCTAAATTTTAAATAGTAGAGTAATTTTAACAATTAATTTAGTAGTATGATAAGAAATGAAATAGAGTGTGAAATAAAAGATCCTTAGTATTTTGTCTCTCAAATTCTCCTTCATCAAGCTATCATTCTCACTCACTCTCATTCTTAAATTTTAATAGGAACAACCACACCTATCTTTTAAACATTTATATGGTAATTTCTTTTTTTTAAAAAAAAAACACTTGCTTCATAAATTTTTGATTTTATAAATTACATTTAGTGTCTATAATACTAGTGCTAATTCATTAATAATTTGTCTATATAAATGTGAAAATGAATACTCATGCACATTAGTTCAAGAGCCCTGGCGAGTCTGTGGGGATTAGTTTGGCATCTACTTGCACAGTTCTCAGTATTATGGGCTAGTTCCATTGCTATTTGTCTCAAATGTTGATGCGGTATCGGTATACCAATTTACCTCTGTCCATTTCCACTTACAACACCACCAACACTAGCTTCACCTTCATCTATAGAGAGTTCACATCCGCCTCCACCTAAAAGGAGTCCTCTGCCGCCCCTGCCGCCCCCCCTAGAAAGAGTCCACCACCACCTCTACCTCCACCTCCAAGAAGGATTCCAATACTACCCATATATTAAGACCATTAACCTCCTCGTATCACCTGAAGCAATGTGAATAAATGGATCTTCTAAATAGCCGAGAAGGTTAATAGTCATATTAATTATTAGAAGGAAATTTTTAGATGTGTTAATTCCATGTTAGGTGGTCATGTATCATCTTTCCATACTCACCCATTTTATACTGAAGAAATTTATTTTGTTAATTTAAAGTAATATAGATAAATGTAGATTAAGAGATTGTTGTTAGACTCGTTTTATTTAAGAATTTCCAAAAGAATAACTATGTGATATGTTTATAAGTTGTGCATGGTTTTTGAACGAATTTTGAAGAAGAATTATATTTCTTTTCTAGATATAATAATACAAGAAATTCTCTTAAATAGACTACCCTATGAAATAAATAAAGAATGTCTTGCTAATCAAGATCTATAATTAAGGAATAGAATATACACTTAACAAATATATACAACCAAATATATTCCTAACATATATATTAAAAGGTATATATGTAAATATGTTAACATCCCCCCGCAAACTCAAGGCGGTTGAACGCAAACCAACTGGAGTTTGGAACAAAGAGCATGAAAACGGCCAGGTGGATGAGCCTTAGTGAAGATATCAGCAGTCTGATCAGGGGAAGAGACAGATTGGTAACTGAAGAGTACCATGAACTAGATGCTGGCGAACAAAATGACAGTCATTTTCGATGTGTTTAGTGCGCTCATGAAAAACATCGTTGTGAGCAATTTGAATAGCACTCCGATTATCACAATGAAGAAGAGTAGCAGAAGAATGAGTAACACCCATATCTTTGAGTAACCAGCGAAGCCAAATAAGTTCTTGAGTAGCATCAGCCATAGCCCGATATTCAGCTTCAGTACTAGGACGAGAAGTGACAGATGAGAGAAGTACCAAGAAAGAAGCAGAAACCAGTAATAGATCGTCTGTCTGTTGGATCGCCAGACCAATCAGCATCAGAGTATGCATGTAGATCAAGCGGAGAGCAGAAAGAAAAATGAAGACCATGAAAGGGAGTACCCTTGATATATCGCAAAATGCATAGAACAGCAGTATAATGAGTTGTCCGTGGAGTTGCCATAAACTGACTGACGACATGAACAGCATAAGCAATGTCAGGGTGAGTGACAGTAAGATAGACTCAAACTACCCACGAGCTGATGATATAAAGTAGGATCAGAGAGAGGAGATCCATCAGTAGGAGTAAAACGAGCATTAGCTTCAATAGGAGTTGAGGCAATGGTATGATCTGTGAGGCCGGCACGAGCAAGAAGATCAGAAACATACTTAGCTTGAGTAAGGAAGTAACCATCAGAGTTGGTCGAAACCTCAAGGCCAAGAAAATAACTCAAAAGACCAAAATCCTTCATCTCAAAATGCTGATGAAGATGATTTTTGAGATCAGTGATGCCAGCAATATCATCGCTGGTTATAATCATGTCATCCACATACAATAATAAAAGAATAGTACCATGATCAGATACTCGACGAAATAGAGCTGAATCATAAGGACTGGAAGTAAACCCAAGCTGACAAATGGTAGAACTAAACTTGGAGAACCAAGCTCAAGGAGCTTGTTTAAGACCATAGAGAGCTCGACGAAGTTTGCAAACTTTGTTCGGCGGATGAGAATAACCAGGAGGTGGTTTGTCATGTAGACATCTCCAATAAGATCACCACTAAGAAAAGCATTCTTGACATCCAACTGGAAAAAGGACCATCTGCGAGAAGCAGCAATAGCAAGTAAACTACGAACGGAAGTAAGACGTGCAACAGGAGCAAAGGTTTCTTCATAATCGATGCTGTGTTCCTGAGCAAATCCTTTTGCAAGTAAACGAGATTTGTATCGCTCAATAGTTTCATCCGAATGAGTCTTAATTTTATAGACCCATTTACAATCAACAGCAGACTTTTCAGGAGGTAGGTCGACTAGATCCCAACTGTGCATCTTATCAAGTGCCTGCAACTCATCTAACATAGCTTGTGGCCAAGTGGGATTAGAACTAGCTTCTCAGTAAGAAATGGGTTCATTTAAAGATAAAATAGTAGAAAATAGTGAAAGTCACGAAGTCGAGAAGGAATATCTCTTACACGATTAGATCGACGAAAAGTAGGTGGAGGTGGAGGTAGAGGTGGAGGTGGAGATGAAGGAGACAGGATCATTAGAGAATTCTAGAGACATAGCCAGGGCAGGATCACCGTCAGGAGCACGATCTTGAGAGCCATGAAAGTCATCGAGAGGAGATTTAGAGGTGGAGTCACCTGGAGAATCTACAGCATGCTTATCAGGAAAAAAAATCAAACGAGGGATTAGTAAAGAAGGGTTGAGAGGAAATACGGGGAAGATGAAACTTGGACATGGAAGAGAACATTTGATACTCCCAAAAGACTACATGACGAGA
Organism: Cinchona pubescens; assembly: GCA_025175665.1. Taxonomy (NCBI): domain Eukaryota; kingdom Viridiplantae; phylum Streptophyta; class Magnoliopsida; order Gentianales; family Rubiaceae; genus Cinchona; species Cinchona pubescens. Next base: position 2,833,451 of record JANKKI010000084.1, read on the forward strand.
TATGTGAAGCCTCCGAGACTGGGGATCCCAACACCGATAGCCTTTATGTTCAATGCCATACCCTATGAAACAATAGAGGCGAGCACGAGATTCTAACTTGCTGTGCTCATGGGGTTGAAGAAGAACAAAACAAGCGCAACCAAAAACTTTGAGTGATGTATAATCAGGAGGGGATTTAAAGAGACGTTCATAGGGAGTCTGATTATTAATGGCAGAGAAAGGAACCCTATTAATAGTGTAGATAGCAGTAAGTGCTGCTTCACCCCAAAACCTCTCAGGATTCTTCAGAGAAGATGAAATTAGTAGAGCACGAGTAGTGTCAATGATGTGCCTATGTTTACGTTCAGCACGACTATTCTGTTGAGAGGTACCTGGACAAGATCTATGAATAATAGTACCATTTTGATGAAGAAAGTCTAAAAAGGACTTTTCTTTATATTCCATGGCATTATCTGTACGAAAAACTTTGATGAAACTAGAGAATTGAGTCTGAATCATAGTGGCAAAATCACAATAAATTTTAGATAAGTCAGATTTATGATTCGTAAGATAAATCCAAGTGTATCGTGAATAGTCATCAACAAAAATAACAAAATATTTGGAACCACCCACAGTGGGTATAGGGAAAGGTCCCCAAATATCAGAGTGGACAAGATCAAATGGTGAAGTAGCAACAGAATCACTTTTATTAAAAGGTAAAGCATGATGTTTGGCAAGTTGACAAGAAACACATTCAAAATGTTCGTTCTTAACAAAACCTAGACGGCCCTGAGAAACTAAAATTTTTAGTTACACATAACGACCAATGGAAACATGACCAAGGTATAAGTGCCATAAATCAAGTGATGATGTTGAAACAGCAGAACATGAGGTAAAAAATAAATGAGGCGGAAGCCGAAGGTGAATCAACTCAAATAGACAACCAATTTTACGGCATATCCCAAGAATCTGCCCCGTCTGGGGATCCTGCATAGAACATCCAAATGGTGTAAAGAATAAATGCAAATCCAAATCACATAATTAACCAACGGAGACAAGATTAAGTTTGAGTTGGGGAATAAGAAAAGTATCAGGAATAGAAATATTTGACGTTGAGATATGGCCTATGTGACTAACATGCATAGTAAAACCATTACCTGTATGGATAGGTGGTAAAGAATTTTTGTTGACTGTGAAGAAAAAAATATGAGAATCAGAGATCATATGATTACTGCAAGCAGAATCAAAATACCAAGAAGAAGTACCTGGAGTGACAGAAAGGGTAGTAGATGGAGCATATTTAAGCAAAACTTGTTTAAGCATTGATTCATCACATTAGTGAGGGTAATAGCTGGAGAGGAAGATTCAGCAGGCATATCACCAACATCAGTGGTAGCAGCAGCACGATATGGACCAGACTTAGGTTGGAACTGTCCAGATTTTGCTGAAGTGCGATTGGGATTCTTGGGACAGTTGGATGGAAAATGACGAGATCCTTTCTTGCGACAAATATGACAAATGCGAATAGGACAATTTAAAAGCCAATGACCAGGATCATGAGAATAACGACATTCCCTTGGTTGAGATCCATCAACAATACGCTACAATTTTCGACCTTTGAGAAAACTTTGCATATCTTGAGCCCATGAAACATAATTAGGTCCATCCAATGTAGTGGAAATAGGATGGGACACATCTGATTGAGCCATGGTAGGAAAATAACAATTGAAAGCCAAAAATAAAAAATAAAGTAAGTAACGGTATAAAGAAAGATTACTTTCCGAGAAGAATCACAGAAAACCAAGCACACGGTTGAACTCAGAAGACCGAAAAATCGCATCGTAGGGAATCGGACTAAACCGGGAGAAAATTGGTCAAAAATAGCCTAAACCGGATAAAAAATTGCTGACCAGTGAACCGAACCAGATCAACCCAAGGCTGAACCAGGGATTGTAAACCGCTGATGTGGCAATGACGTGGCAGATAACAGGACAATGGATAATGTGTCAGATGACGTGGCACTATAGGTGACGTGGCGGTGACGTGGCAGTAACGTGGCCTGTTGGGTGATGTGGCACTGTTGGGGGTTGACGTGGCAGCTGACGTGTCATACCATGGCCACTAGCTATGTCTGTCTCTTATACACATCTAGATGTGTAAAGACACTTCCCAGCAAGAAGCCGTGTTTCACAAACACACTTCTAGAGAAACTGAAGAAGGCGTGTTTGTGAAACACGCTTTTACCTTCTTCTTCCTTCTAGACTATTTTTCAGAACAGTCCAGTGACGGTAAGCGCTTGGGAGCTCGTGAGGTTGATTCCGGCAGCCGGAAAATTACTGGAACAAGGCCTAGGACTGGAGAGCTCCTTTTGGAGCTGCTGGGTATTGATAAAACAATAAAAAATCAGGGCAACAGACTAAGAAAAAATTCCAAAAGGATGAGAAAAGAAAAAAAAACTTCAATGATAATAATCCTGAGAATGAACTAATCAGACCCCAAGATGTGGCTCTGATACTATGAACAAATTTTGAAGAAGAATTATATTTCTTTTCTAGGTATAATAATATAAGAAATTCTCTTAAATAGACTATCGTATGAAACAAATAAGGAATGTCTTACTAATCAAGATCTATAATTAAGGAATAGAATATACACTTAACAAATATATACAACTAAATATATTCCTAATATATATATTAAAAGGTAAATATGTAAATATGTTAACAGTTTTCACAAATTAATTGATTCGCAACTCTATTGTACTCCTTTATGCACCTCCAATAAATTTTGATGTGATAATGATCTCAATTGTATGTGTTTTTCCTATCTAATTTTATACTATTTGGCTATATATCTTCAGAACTACTTACAACCAAAAAAAATAAATTATCTACGGACAACCATGTGAGAATATGAATCTTGTATTGTTGTTCTAAATATAAAAGTGGTATCAAGCCGATGACTAGGTGAGGCAAGTTCATCTTTGGTGTTGATTAATTCTTTAGAGTACTATCAATACGTGAGCAAAAAAATACTTCTAAATAGAAATCCTAGATCATTTTATACACTGTCTTCTCAGATTTTAAATTTAGTACTTTGTGCACATAGCTGATTCTTGTACTAAATCTATATCATTTTTGGAGTGATACTTGTTGGTAAATACTAAATAAAATTTAATATCATGATAACCAATCATAATCTGGATTATTCATGTTTATTAAGAATATAAGTTGAAGACTATATATGGATGCATATCCGAATCCATAATTATTGATGTGATTCTTGAGTTTACGAATTTGATTTCTTGAATATTGTGGTTATTAATGTTCTAAATTATTGCATATGTATTTTAGAAAACAAAGTTCCCACTTTTCTGATGATGGCAATGTTATGGAATTTAGGGACCATAACCTATTTATAAGCACACACTTTCCTTGTTCCCAATTTTTCTCCATCATAAAATAGGAAATAAGACTTTAAGGTATTAACACATAAAAACTCATACTATTAGATGACTTATGCTCATTTATCTTTAAACCATACTAGATTATTCGGCCATTTAATTATGATAGCATCTATTACACAATTAATATATATGTAAATGTTCAAAACCCAACATTTTCCCACTTATACTACATATATATCATTACATAAAACCTTATGAATTTAAAGCCTTTTGCTATCATGACCAAAGTCATTCTCAAACAATCTCGTCCATTAATCATGTGAGTATAGGATCAAAACTACTTTCATTATATTAATCTAATTAACGCATTCTTGGTCATATATATTAACACAACCAAATGATATAGATCAAGTATGGATATGTAGCATTGAATTTAGATGTAATGTGATCTTAAACATATCCATTTCTAATTGGTCCAATTACCTTTATTCTTTATAGAAATCAACTTGAAACCAAATCAGAGTTAAAACATAAGCTGAATGCTTTATTTCTGAAACTAAATTCTTTATTTTTGCAAAAAATATTCGTAAACATAAGATGTGTCTTAAAAGATAAAAGTATATAAATTGAATACAAACTCTCATTAATCTAGAATATCCTCAAAAAACATAACACCCATATGAGCAGTGTGGTCATGAAGGACCTTGGGTGGTAATCCTTTAGTAAATGGATATGAAATCATGGAGTTTGTACCAACACACTCTATAGATACCTGATCATTTTGAACTCTTTCTTTAATAACTAAGAACTTGATATCTATATGTTTAGATTTTGTTGATCTTCTACTATTGTTGGAATAAAGCTGTTGATTTATTGTCATAAAATAACTTAAATGGTCTTTTAATAGCATCCAAAATTTTCAGCCCAATGACAAAATTTCGCAACCATATTCCATGATTGGATGCCTCATAACATGTTATAAATTCTGAGATAAACTACTATGGCAGAAGGAGCTATGAGTGTTTATTTAATATTCTTTCATGAGATGGCTATACCAACAAGTAGATAAATATAGCTCGAAGTAGATCTATGAATGTCTTGGTATCACTACAAGAAAATGAGTTTTCAGTGATAACATTTTTTATGACAAAGAAAATCCTGTCACTGTATTCCACTTATTGTGATGAAATTCGTTGTCGTCACAAACTTTAGTGACAAGATTGTTTGGGTAAATATTGATTAGGCACTTCAATTCATAAACAAGTAATAATTAAGTCTTAACCCTAATCAATACATACACATGCTTGCAAGGATACAAGGTATGTTTGTAAATTGGGTGAGTAAGGATCATTCCCACGAGTATTATTGGACAAGTACTAGGGTTCACAAATCTTTATACTAGCTAGACAAATTAATTGCATGATTTTATTCTACATAACTAAATTAATTTTAACCACTATGAAATTAAGAACGATTACCAAAACTAACTAAAACTAGAGTTAGAAAGCAATAAATTTACCGAAAGTAAAGTTAAATTAATGAACTAGAAAATTAAACACAAAAAATTAAATTAAAACAATGGAATTTAAATAAGAATTGTAATTAAATTGAATATAGATGAAGAATGCGAACTCAAGAGAGTAGCCGGAACAAGAGTTGATGTACTTGAAATCTTAAAGAAGAAGAATAAATCCCTACCTATAATTTTCCTACTCTAATATCTAATCTATCTAATGACGACTACGTACCTTCAACTCTCATATAGTGGGGTATTTATAAGTGATACATCAGGGTTTTGACCCCTTAGATGGTAGAAATACAATAAAATTCATAAAGGAATATAACTAGGTGGAGAAAATTTCCAAAACAAGTAATTCCTGTGACCTGTAGTACACCGTACGCACATGCGTAGCATTTTCTTGCACATGTGCGCAATTTCAAGAAGCAAAAGTTCATTTTCTTTAGTCGGTCACATGTGCACACTTTTACTCACGCATGTGCGCAAGATTCATTCCATTGCACCAGTCTTAATTTTCACCTCGATTCTAATCGAATTTAGAAAAACTCTAAACATGAAAGTTGTAGCACTCTCTCTTAACTTTTCAAAGCATTTTGAATCACCTCATTTGGAGTTTGGACAAGAAAGTTATTTTCAAAACGTCGGACAGTGTCCAAATTCGCTCACCGCCAGTGCATGTTTTCTATCCTTTTAATTTTTCTCTAACCTTTTTGGTCCTTTTGGCTCCTTTTTCATTTATGACCTACACAAAATAAAAATAAAACAATTACGTTCATAATTAACTCAATTATTGCTCGCATTAAATAAAAATTGAGGTAAACGACACATGAAATATACTACATTTGTGAGCTCATCAAATATCCCACACTTAAAATAGATAAGCTCATCACGAATACTCCCAACACATCTAAAAATTTGTCCACATGAATAATCAAGAACCATACCATCCTAAGAGGTAATCTAATAATTCAAGAGTTCAAATGCAAATAAAATAACTCTATACATGAAGTCCGGTCTGTGTGTGAATGTAGTCATTCAATAAAAACTTGAGTTTGGGGATACTTGAATTAAATCATGCAAACTCTTAAAATTTTTCTGAACATCCCATAGCTCATTCTTCTTACACAACTCTACTAGTATAGACAACCAAATCAATTTAAATCAGGTGGGAATTTTGAGCTTGTAATGAAGGCTAAGGTATTGGCTAATCAAGAAAGGGATAAGGATATCATAAAATAAAGAAAGAGCTTTAAATTAATGCTGGCCACACATCAAATAAACTTCCTCTCCAATACATTAAATATCAATCCTTCACAGAAATAACCCCAGACTTAATCAACAAACACCCATAAAAAAATTTCATACAACAAACAAGAAAAAGTCCTCCCTCTTCAAGTTCGACCCAATAAGCCAACCTTTTTTCCGACATTTATTTATTAATTTTTTTTATGTCTGCTCCCAATACGAGTACCAGTTATAGGCACTACCTGCAAATACATATACGTACTACAGTGATAGGCACTATCTGTATCATAATAAGGCAGGTACCAGTGATAGGTTCTACTTGCACTTTTCAAAAATTTTCTCATTCCTTCCAGTACCCCTTGCCCCATAAATGTACACCAGTCACTCATACAATTAACCACCCTCATTCAACTAGCTTTCACCTCTTTTATTCCCTTAATAATTAATTGTGTGCAATAAAGCTTTTAAGGGACATTTAGGTTAGAAAAATAAAAGATATCATTAAGCTCATAAAGGCAGGTAAAATGAGTGTTAATGAAAGAAAGTGAATGGTGTTTCTCTGTATTCATTATCAATTAAGGATCGAATAGGATACTAAGGATAAAATTTTCAATAAGGTTGGCTTGAATGGCTCAAACGTCCAAAGGAATGCTCTACCCTTATTTTTAAATCGAACCAAGTTGTAATAAATTTTACTTCAAAAATGTAATAAAATAAGTTCTGGGATGCAATATAAATGAGTTTATATAATTATCTCTAAGTGTTATGTGCAAAATAAAAATAATTTATAGCTATTAGTGCTAAAAAATTCTCAAAAATCATGTAAGGAAACTTATTAACATAGATTTTCCACTCATGAATGGTTAAGCTCATAAATTATTATGCAGAAAATCAAAGAGACATACCAAACGATTACAAAATTTTAAAAAATGTAAAAAATTTACACTAATTTGCACAAAAATTATCAAAAATCTTACCAAGCTATCAGATCAAAAGAAAAGCTAAAATATTGCAGCAAAATTAAGCAAACTACACCAAAAATTGTAAATCAAGATAACTCCCCACCCTACACTTAAAAAATAAACATTATCCCCAATGTTAAAGAAAGTAAAAGTACAAAAAGGGAAAAAGGAAAGCTTCTCTGGGAATGTAGAATGGTTGGCGTGGTGTATCCCGACATAAATATTGATGAAGCGAGTTGAAATACGTCATTAACACTAGAACAAAAACAAAATGTTAAACCCATTTAGAAATTCAAAAAAATAAGAGAATCGAGGATGGAAAGATGATCAAATTCCACGATAGTCAAAAAAACAGAAAACAAAACTGAATTAGGAATACACAACTAACAACACAAAAAAATTAAAAATAGAATCATAAAAAATATATGAAATCATCCTAAAATAAGCTAAAAGGCAAGAAAAACGAAAATGAATAATATTGTCATCAATAATAACAAGTCCCAAAGGTGTATTGACGCTAGAATGGGGAAATCAAGACTCGTCGTCAGAAGGAGCTAACTCTTGTGGAAAAGGGGGAAAAGGTGGGAAGGTAGAGGAATCCTCCCCATGATCCCGGGCTAATTGTCTAGACTCCATTGTCTGTCGCCACTGATGCTAATAATTAAGAAACCTAGTAAAGTGGTGTCGCATGAGCTGTTGTTCCTCTAAAATCTGCTCAAGTATCTCCTCTTAACTATGTCTCAGAATTGGTTCACTGGTCGATACCGAAACCTGAGAACGAGTCCTTCAAATTGGAGTCTTCACACCTTTACCTAATGCTATAAGCTTTCTGTGCTAATTCAAATTTTCTTTGGCTGGGTCCATCATAACACCATCATCAAGACATAACATTGTAACTATATGTGGGAATCACAAGCCAGATTGCTTAACTACTGTGTTGTAATGGATTTGCTGTCTAATCAAGTGTCTCATATCTATCGGCCGACCAGAAGCTATGGCATATAACAACTTGGCTTGCTCCAATGTTACATGAGTAAGATGACTTACCGGAAGGAGACGAGCACATATAAATTTAAACCAAACAAACCAGATCGCCTGAAGCTTATTGGCATCAAAATGACGAGCAACTCCCCTTTGTAGATAAGGCTCATGATGTTATTGAGTTCCATATTAGTGTCACCAATAGTTGGCCATTTGTCATTGCGAAACCGGTTCAATCTCAGCCAACGATAAATCGCATTCCCAGAAATATCCACCGACTTTCCCCTAACAAATACTTTAATGTCCTCATACATAGTTAAATTGGCATAAAACTCATGTACTACTGGGAGCACCTCTTCCTTAGTTGGGCGGAGACGATGTAATTCCACCCATGCACTCGAGTGACATTTCGAATTTCAGGGTCTCAAGAGGTAGGGATTTGTATACCTCTCTCTTTAATTGCTGCCCTCCCTAAAACATAGGACTCATACTATTTGTAGGCAATGACATTGAGAAACTAATTTGAATGGCAAATTATCCCCTTAATGCCCTCGATTTGATTGTTTTCCAAGAATGTTGATCCAGGTAGAGCTTTGGCCCGTGTCTACGAGCAAACCAAGATTCATAACTAGAGGAACCTTGTCCGCATCAATTGAAGTGGTGGAAGGCTTACCTGAGTCAAAGTGAGAGCTCCTGGAAGAGTTCGTTCTGTGGCAAAGATCCTCCTTTGTGATCGTGCTGTGATGCTGCAGAAGAAGATGCCCCAGCCATTTCTCGACCTGCTAGTTGCTTGTCTTTGTGTGCCATGCCTAAGAAAAATGCAATACAAGATATAAGACACGCAAATAACAATACCAACACCCCACACTTAGAAAGATTATTGAATTATATACCTTCAAACTAAAAGCCCAACTTAGTATTCAGAAAAGAAAATCAAACACGGTAATGCTAATACTAAGTTATGCATATATATCTATGACATTCCTAGAGCCTTTATAGCCACAAAATTGAATAGGGAATAATCACACAGCATGAGAGAAGTTCTAAGAATTAAATCCATTCACAAACACCGAGTGCTTTAACAATTTTCTTCATTCAAACATTTTATCGAACACTTGGCATGCATAAACAAGTCATGGATTTTTCTATGCACACAAATCATACAATTACATCCCAATTCAACTAACCAAACAAAAATCGAACACATAAACAATTAAGTATGTAATCCAACAAAAATAAACACAAACAAAGTATGAAAAATAAAAAATCTCCTTCAATGAAATTATTAACCCATAAAGGAAAAAGATTTAAGGAAATCAATGAAATTCATACCTTCTAGATGTTTATATTGGCAAGAAAGTTTGATGTTAATTCAAAAGATTCAAATGAAAGAGTGGATTGAGGGTAAATGGTAGTATGGGTGAAAGGGTTTTGAGAAGTATTTTAAAAAGAAAAATTTGGTTTTGAATGAAAACAAGAACGCATTGGGTGACCCTTAAATCAGCTTCAGGTCTAGGCTCACACATGTGCATGAGTCGAGAATTGAAAATCCTGGCTTCTGGAATTTGCACACTTGCACATCAATTGGTGTGATGTGTGTAAATTAAAGCCCCTAGACACGTCAAATCGGTTCCTAACTACTCAAAACAACCATAAAACCACATTTTAGCCAGTTTAAGGTGCATTTTAGGATGACATGCATACAAATAACAAAGAAACAAAATAAAATAAACAACAAGCACCCAGAAAAACGAAATTATGAAATGACATGGGTTGCCTCCCAAGCAATGCCCTTGTTTATGGTCTTAGGCTTGACTTTGGCACGTCAAATCAAGCATTGACTAGGTGAATAGTTTCCCGTTCCTCATTGATATTTCCTCCATAGTGCTTCTCCCGGTGGCCATTAACTTTGAAATTTCCTTAGCTTCTTTTGAGCTCCACTGTACCATACAGGAATGTCCGTACTACTTCAAATGGTTTGGACCATCTTGACTTCAACTTTTTAAGGAACAATTTTAATCTTTAGTTGTGCAATAAAACCATTTTCTTGGTTTTGAATTCTTTACCAGAAATATGCTTGTTGTGCCAATCCTTCATTTTCTCCTTATAAAGTTTTGCATTCTCATGGGCTTCTCTTCGAAATTCATCCAATTCGTTCAAATCTAGATGCCTTTTCTTCCTAGCCTTCTTCAGATCATAGTTGAGACTTTTAATCGCCCAATATACTTTGTGCTCAATTTTCAACTGGGAGATGACAAGCCTTACCATAAACCATTCAATGAGGAGACATCCCAATTGGAGTCTTGAACGCTATCCTTTCTCGAAGAATTCACGGTTTTCTTAAGAATGCACTTCAACTCCTGATTGGACACGTCTACTTGTTCAGAGGTTTACGGCTACTCGATAATATGCTAGGACTATTTTGGGGGTGACACCATATTTGGACAAGATGGATTCAAATAAAGAAATTTTAAAGTGTGATCCTCCATCACTTATGATAGCTTGCGGGACACTAAATCTCGAGAAAATGTTCTTCCTCACAAAATTCACTACCAGTCTAGGATCATTGGTTAGTAGTGCCTCTGTTTCTACCCACTTGGATCCGTAATCCATCACCACAAGAATGAATCTATCATTGTGCGAGGGTGGAAAGGGCCCATAAAATCAATAATCCACACATTGAAAACTTTGCAAACTAAGATATTGTTCAATGGCATTTCATCTCTTCTAGAGAAATTACCAGCCTATTGACATTCATTACATTGTAGCACAAAGTCTCTTGCATCTCGGAATAATGTATGCCATTAGAGCACACTCTAAAGGATCTTTGTCGCTGTCCTTTGAAAGCCATGGTACCTTCCTACCGGTGAAGAGTGACGATGATATGAAACACTTTTAATTTCACGTTATCGGAATACATCTCTAGATTATTTGGTCTTTGCACCGGCAGTATAGATAAGGGTCATCCTAGATATAATATTTCATCTCCAAAAGGAACTTTCTTTCGATGATTTGAGTCCATAGTGGATGGGATTACCTTGGCGATGAGGAAATTAACAATATCTACATACCTAGGTGCATTACTATCCACTCGCTCCAAGTGCTCTTCCAGAAAGGTCTCATTCATCAGCACCTCCTCACCTATTTCTGCCTTCGATTGCTCTAATCTCGATAGGTGGTCTGCCATTGTGTTCTATACTCCCTTCTTATCTACCACCTCTCAATGAAATTCCTGTAATAGTAAAAGTCACCTGATTAGTTTAGGTTTTGCATTATTTTTAGGCAATAGGTATTTAAGAGATGCATGATCTATATGAACAATTATCTTATTACGTATAAGATATGACTTGAGGTTATCAAATGCAAATACTACCACTAGCAACTTTTTTTTCAGTAGTGGAATAGTTTATTATTTGTACTTCTTTAAAGATACAGCTAGCATAGTAAATCACATGCAAAACTTTATCTTTCTTTTGATAGAAGTTGTTCCCATGGCATAATTGCTTGCATCACATATTAGTTCAAAAGGTAAATTCCAATTTGGAACGACTATGACTAGTGTAATAATCAAAGCTATTTTCAATTTCTCAAAAGGAGACAAACATTCATTATTGAAAACAAATGGCACATCTTTTTGCAACAAGGTATATAAAGAGCGAGAAATAAAAGAAAATTTTTATGAATCGTAGGTAAAACCAATGTAACCAAGAAAACTCTTCAATTCCTTTACATTAGTAAAAGGAGGAAATTTTACGATGACTTCTACTTTCAACTTATCTACTTTGATGCCCTTGGCTGAAATTCGAAGGCCTAACACAATTCCTTCTCTTACCATGAAATGACACTTTTCCAATTTAGTGCCATAGCATCTTTCTAAAACACAAACAAGATTGTCTAAACATGAATAAAAAGAATAAAGTCACCAAAAACACTGAAATCGTCCACGAAAATCTCAATAAATTTCTCAATCATGTCATGGAAAATAGAAAACATGCATCGTTGGAAAGTGCTAGGAGCATTGCACAATCCAAAAAGCTACGCCGGTAAGCAAAAGTTCCATATGAACAAGTAAAAGTAGTTTTCTCTTGATCCTTAAGGGCAATGGCAATTTGAAAATACACCAAATAACCATCAAGAAAGTAATAAAAATAATGTCCAGATAGGCGCTCAAGCATTTGATTAATGAATGGTAAGGAAAAATGATCTTTCCTAGTGTCTTCATTAAGTTTCTTCTAGTCAATGCATATCTACCACCCGGTCACTAATCTAGAGAGAATTAGTTCATTTTTCTCATTTAAAACTGCCGTGATCCCCCCTTTCTTTGGAACTAGTTGGATTGAGCTTGCCCATTCACTATCACTAATGTGATAAGTAATCTCAACGTCTAAAAATTTCAAAACTTCCTTTTCAACTACCTCTTTGCTAAAGTTGGTTTTAACCTTCTTTGAGGTTGTCTAGTTGGTTTGTAGTTATCATTAAGGAGTATTTTGTGCATGCAAATTGAAGGACATATTCCTTTATGTTTTCAATGCTCTATGCAATTTCCCCACGATGCTTTTTAAGAACAAAAATCAATTTGCCAAACTCAATATCTAAAACTGAAGCACTCATAATAACAGGATATGTATCATGTTCTCCAAGAAAAACATATTGAGATGAGAAGGAAGTGGTTTAAATCCAACTTTAGTGGGTTTGTTGGTTGGAGACCTTTACTCCTTAATTTTCTCTCTTGTGCAACATCCTCCAACTCCTCCTTTGAGTGCTTTCTTGCTCACTAGACTCCACTACATCTTCATGAAGGTCTTCCATGTCTTTGGTGTCATTCTCCACAGATTTCCTGTAAAAATCCATAACTAAATCATCAATGATATCAACACTCATCACATCATCATATTTAGAAGGAAATTTAAAAGAATCAAAAACATCTCTATAAATCACACAATGTCATCATTGTCTCTAACTTGCAAATTTCTAGTTTGGACATATATGATGGCTCATTCGATGGCCAAGAAAGGTTTTCTTAGAAATAAAGGGGTCAATATAACTTCCCCATGTCGAGCACTATAAAATCTACTGGTAGGAATACTTTGCCCACTTTGACGGTGAGGTCCTCGACCACTCCTACCAGTTGCCTTACACTTCGATTAGTCAATTGACGAGTGACGTTTGTTGGTTTGAGTCCTCCTCTATTCAACTTCTTGTAAGTGTAATGAAGCATAAGGTTGATGAATGTATGTCACTTCTCCTATCTCGCATGGGATGCAAAATGAGCCAGGATCTTTAAGTTCAGGGGGTGGATTCTTTTGAATAATGGAACTGCATCTTTCATTTAGGCACAAAATCTCGTCCCCCATTAGCTTTCTCTTGCTTCATAGAATCCGTTTCATGGACTTGGCATAGCTGGACATGTTTTCAATAGCCTCAACGAAGGGACTACACATCTAAATGCTTATTTCAATCTTTTTAAAAATTTCTTGAATTTATTTTTTGTTTTCTCATCCTTCTTCATTCATTGAGGAAAAGGAATACTTACCCGCTTACTTGGAGCAATCAAGAGGTCCGTAGTTTTACCTTGTTGGTCAAGAGCTTTGTAGGTTGTTCTTGATCATCAATTCTCTTGAATGCCTCTCTCTTTTCCTTTGCCTAACTCTTCTCCACGGTCCTTACATCATCCGCATTAACTTTCCTTGGCTTCATAGTTCTACCACTTATCAAGGTAACTGCTTGCACTTGTTCCCTCCCATGGGTGTTATTCCTTGGGTTTGGAATGGTGTCACTTGGCAATGCCCCATTCAGTTTCTCGTTGTTTTGTCGAGCTAATTGTCCCAACTGCAGTTCCATGTTTCGTGTAAAAGCTTGCAAATTCTCATATTCTCTCTGCAAAAGTTCCAAGTCCCTCCTCAAATTATCCTCAGTAGATTGGTCATGGCTTACATATGGAGGATAATTATAACCTGTAGAATTTTGAAGTGGGGTTCTTGGTGGTGGAGTTTGGTATGAGTTATTCGGTTGAGGCAGAAAGTTTTGAAAGTTCCATTGGTGAGGTGGTTGATATGATCGAGAGGATGAAGCTTGATTGAAAAAATTAGATTGTGATTGGTTGGGTTGAAGGATAGATTTTGAACATTATTTTGATTTGTCCAAGAAAAATTCAGATGGTTGCGCCAAGATGGGTTATAGATGTTACCATACAAACTAGGCAAATTTCTTGATCTTGAATTCTGATTAGCAATGAATGGAGTTGCTCACCTTGTGGCATGGGTGCTTCACAAAGGCCGTTTTGATGATTTTCTTCATAGAAGTCACAAGCTAAGATACCTTGAGGTGCTGAATCTATGAAGTTCACTGAATTCCTTCTCAAATTTTCTAAGGCCTTTGTCAGATTGGTCATCATATTCAACATCATGCTCTGTTGAGCTAAGAAGACATCATTGAGATTAACCATACCTCCTTGTTGGGCATTAACTAATTTGATGGACTTGTTTTTCCATTGATGCCTAGCCAAAGGAGTGATTGTGCCATGATAATATGTGTTGATGCCATTCTCTCCAGCAGCTCTTGTGCCTCGTCCAAAGTTTTAAGAGGAAAAGCGCCTCTTGCACTTGCTTCGACGATCAATCTCGTCTCTGGAAATAATCCATTATAGAATATCTGTACTCGTAGCCATAATGGAATGGCATGATGTGGACACTTTCTATGAAACTCCTTGAAATGTTCCCATGCTTCACTTAGGCTTTCCCCAGTGATTTGTTAGAGTGATGTAATGTCATTGCAGAGCTTTACAGTCCTTGACAGTGGAAAGTACTTGGCCAAAAATTCTTGAGCTAGCTGATTCCACGTGGTAAAAGTACCTTGCTGGAATGATTGCAACGAAGCCTTTGCCATATCTCGCAGACAAAACGGAAAAGCTCTTATTTGAATACAATTGGGATGCGCCCCATTGTATTTGAAGGTATCAATGACTTCTAGCCAACAAGGCAAATTTCGAAATTCACCGAGTGAGTATAGGGATCCTCATTTGGCCCACCTCCAAATATAGTGTGGGCTTGGAGCATTTGAATTAAAGCTAGCTTGATCTCAAAGTTGTTGGCTGGTACGAGTATTCCAGCAATGCTAGAACTTGCCTCCTCAAAATTTGGTATGCCATAATCTCTAAGGGGTTGGAAATTAGCATTACCACCATTGCCTTGGTTACCCACTACCTTTTTATTGATCCCTTACACTGCAATTTTGATTCTCCATTATATTCTCCCCTTGGCTTGATTCTTGTAGTTTTTTGGGGTTTTTGGATATAGTTTGTTCAATCTCTAAATCACCTGGAAGTAGTGGTTGGGTGGAAGAACGAGTATTACACATAAACTACAAGAAAAAGACAAAATTTTGAGCATTAACGCAAAAGTGCAAAAGAAAATTTTTTAAAAAAGAACAAAAGTAATCGTAAACAGTTAAAAGAAAATAAAAAGTCTAATTTAGTCAGGATCGCTAAACCTGAATATTGTGCCAAAAATAGTCCCCAGCAACAGCGCCAAAAACTTGTTTAGGTAAATATTCATTAGGTAATTCAATTCACACACAAGTAATAATTAAGCCCTAATAACCCTAATCAATACCTACATACGCTCGCAAGGATACGAGATATGTTCGTAGATCAAGTGAATAAGGATCGTTCCCACAAGGACTATTGGACAAGTACTAGTATTCATGAATTATTATACTAGTTAGACAAATTAATTGCAAGATTTTGTTCTACCTAACTCAATTAATTTTAACCACTATGAAAGTAAGAATGATTACCATAACTAATTAAAATTAGAGAAAGCTATAAATTTACCAAAAGCAAAGTGAAATTAATGAAATAGAAAAGTAAATAAATTAAAACTATGGAATTGATATAAGAATTAGAATTAAATTGATTTTAAATGAAAAACAAAAACTCAAGAGCGTAGCCGGAACAAGAGTTGATGTGCTTGAAGTCTTGAACAAGAAGAATCAAGTCCAAAAACCCTAGATATAATTTTCCTAACCTAAAATTTAATCTAATATAATGACGACTATGTACCTTCAACTCTTATACTATGGGGTATTTATAGAGGATACATCAGGGTTTTGACTTCTTAGATGGTAGAAATACAATAAAATTCGTAAAGGAGTCCAACTGGGTGGAGAAAATTTTCAAAACAAGCAATTCCTGTGACCTTTAGTACACCATGCGCATATGTGTAGCATTTTCTTGCACATGTGTGGAATTTCCAAAAGAAAAAGTTCCATTTCTTCGGCTCGCGTGCATGCACACACTTTCACTCGCACATGTGCATAAGTTCTAATACACTAGTTTTAGTTTTCACCTCGATTTTGACCTTGATTTTGATAGAATTTGATAAAACTCAAGTATTAAAGTTGTATCTCTTTCTCTTATCTTTCTAAAACATCTTGAATCGTCTCAATTAGAGCTCGGACAATAAAGTTATGATCACCGGATATTGTCCAAATTTACTCCCTAAGTTGGTGCACGTTTTCCATCCTTTTGATTTTTCTCTAACTTTTTTGTCCTTTCGGCACTATTTTCATTCAAGACCTACACAAACTAAAACTAAAAAAATAAAGCTCATAATTAACTCAATTATTGCTCGTATTACATAAAAACTAAGGTAAACAACAGATGAAATATACTACATTTATGAGTTTATTAGACATTCATCATTGTCACTTATGAAGGGCATACAATGACAACACACAAATTGTTGTCACAGATGATAACCGTTCACTGACATTATAGTTGTTGTCACACAGATATTAACACAGAACATAAGCCGCGCAAAGAAGAAATGCGCATTAAGGACAACTTTGTCACGAAAGATTCAAATATCTATGACAACCTTTATTTGTCACCCTTGTCTAAATTTGTGACAAAAATTCTCATCACAAATATTTTTGCTAATTTAGTGATAGGAATTATTGTCAATGTATCTCCATAATATTTTCTTAAGTATTTTGCAAATCTACTCGATTATTTTCATAATTGTTAAGAATAATAAATCTAAAGAAAATTTTTACATAGTAAGTTTATTTACATAATACGTGTGTTTATTTGAAATTTTTATGCAATGGCTAGATTTTACTGCTCAATTGGAGAAGCTGCGAGCATGGAAGAGGAAGCTTATGGTCTCCTTCGTGGCTTGAAAATTGCGATCGACCATGGCTATCTTGCTATGGAAATCGAAATGGATTCTTTATCGCTCTTCAAGATGGTGCAAGGTAATACAGTTATAGCTTGGAAGATTGATTGGATGATTCGACAGATAAGCAGTACCTTAGTCTGGGGCAGTTCTACTTATCTCATAACTTTACAGAGGCTAACGGCACTGCAAATGCTTTGGCCAAACTAGGGAGCAGCTAGACAATCGTTTTCCCCCCATTAACATACCTAATGCCTTGATAGGTATTCTTAGGATGAAATTGGCCTGCTTAATATTCATAAAATATAATTTTTTATTACAAGAGGTATTGATCTAGTCCCCCCTCTTTGTACCAAAATTTTTCATGATTAACAAATTTTGGAGTAGTGCCCGCTACCATTGTTCTGATAGTTAGCTAATTATTAAAAATACATACATATATATATATATCATTTTCAAAATAGCAAATGGAACAAATGAATGTGTTCTGATTTTGGCTATGACGGTATTTATTTTTCTCTTAGTTGTATATATCAGACTTGGAGATAATTGGACCGTATCTTGGTGGGGCAATGCTGATGACATTTTGGAATGGGTTATCCTTCAAATGTGACTTGGTTTGCAGCCATGGCTGTGACCCTTCTTTGTTCCATGAATTTTGATTGATATGAACCTATCTTTAACTACCAAAATGCAGTGTTAAATTTTTGTTACTTTCAGTAACTCTATATTGTATCTATATTGATTAGTTTTCGATTGTGCATTAATTTTTTTCCCAAAAAAAAAAATTCATGTCTAAATTTTATTAATTTTCATAGTCTAAATAAGTCGGTACTTACAGTTTCTTTCAAAAGAATGTGGGATTCTTCACTTCATGCGATTAATGTAGGTGTTCAAATTTCCATGTGTGGCACCTTTTCTTTGCTTGAATTATAAACTGCTTATTTTAATTATTGTACATCCAATAAATACATCGAGCTCCCACTTGTTTTTGTAGTGTATTTGTTATCATCAGTGTAAAAAATGATTTCCATGAGTTTAATTGATCAGAATTTGGATGATGAGTTTCAAGAGTAGCACCTAATATGTTTTGTTTTTCTTTTATTCTCCAATAATTTGAGAATTGATTGTGTATCAGTTTGATGGACTATTTCCAAGTTGACAGGAATTCTTTTCCAAGTTAACACCTAATATGTTTTTTTTTTTTTTAATGACTGCATTCACTGAGATATAATCGAACCATTACCCTTTGATGGTAGTGCTATCTAAGTAAGAGGATGTATCGCAGATTGATTAATGGAAATAACTCTAATTATGTGGTGATAATAGGCTTGAATTATGTTTATTACATTAATAACATTTGTCGGAAGTTTATGTTGTCTTTTATTAGTATTCTCACACAAGTTTCATGTATTTATTAATGTTATCTGCAATAATGATTCAATTTACAAGTTCCGTTTGATGGAAGTAATTCAATTGAAATTATGGTAGACCACATTTAGTCGAAATTGAGCAACTCCGCTGCCTTTTTTTTTTAATTCCATATCATGTTCTTTTGATCATTAATTCAATTTTACAGATTCACTAAAAAAATGTATTATATCGGATATGCAATGCTGATGCCATTGAATAGAAGTTGTTGCTTATAGGTAGCTTTAATTATTCATTCCATTTGAATTCAAAACCAAGAAACAAGTTCACTTTATGTATTTAGCATTCATGCACTACGTCTTATTAACTTGCATTCGCATTTTATTGCAATAAAGAATAGTTGGCAACACACGAAGTTTTTACTAGTGTTATTTATACCAAACTTCTAGTTGTTATTTCTCTTTTTGGATTGCTATCTAACTTATAATATATTAAGTCAATTTTTTTTTCTTGCATAGGTTTGCGCTGCTACTATTTTGTCTCTCTTTCCTCACACAAATGCAACGATTTTATAATAGAAGAGGTAACTGATTTCAATCTTACAATATTCATGCATATTCGAATAACTAAATTACCAAACAGTAGGAAGTTAAAGCTTCATTGTGTATGGTGAAGAAAATGGTGAAGTCATTTTAACTAATTTCACACTTAAAAGTTGTGAAGTCGTTATTAAAAAGTGATTAAATGCTTAAAATTGCATAATGTAGAAAGATGAAAAAGAAAAATCCGATGTTGAAAGACTACGGGCCGTATTCTTATTTGCAATACTATTCTATTCTTGTTTTTCTTCCTCAATACATCACTAAGTTGGTATTTTGCTCCTATTTGTATAATCATAAGTTGATTTTTCTAATGCTTGCCATATGAGACTCGATTTTTAGACTTTTCCTATAAAGTTTGTCTGCAATATGAAACTTAGATTGAGAGAGCAATTGGTCTGACTTGTGAGAAAAGATATGAAGGAAATTGGTTTCCTAATGCAAGCGAACAACCAAGTGTTCAAACTAAAATTAGGTAGAGTTTAACAAGTACAGTTCCACACAGAATAGTTAAGCAAAGTTGGATAAGACCACTACACCATGCGCGCCCTAGAGGAAAATTCCCCAAACCACCAACATGCATATTGCCCCAGGCAAAAATATTAAACACATATGTGTTGAAGAAACCTACCACAATTTTCTAATGTGGACAAAAGATTTCACAAAGGAGAGAATAAAAATGGAGGAAATCAAATTTTATTCAACTTGTATATTGGAAGAAAAATCCAACAATCCTCCACATGACTTGAAAATATAGAAATGGTACTGTGTAATGAAATCTAACACATAAATGATGATGTCTTGTGGATTTGAATCGCACTTAGTGTATTCAATAGAGAAGCATATGAAAGATAGGTGACCTAGGTCTTGAACCTTCCTCCTTAATGCATCTACACACTTCTATAATTGAGAACTTGTTAGACATCAATTCATTGTAAGCTCTCGGTTTGGTGTCTTTTGGGCCATGCACCCTACCCGGATGTTCATGAGTGCTATAGAGGCATACCCGTTGGTCTCGTAGGAAGCGATCTCTACTTCCACACTCATATATGTGTGCTTATCAAGTGTGTACTACCACATACCACCTATAAAGGATATAAACTCATTAAGAGTCATCAACTCAACCCTTATAATTTATAGATAGTAAGGACTCTCTATACTAAAGGGAAGAATCACATACAATAGTGTAAATAGAATATCTTTGTGACTTGTTATTACCCGTTGAACCTATTTCGTAGGATAAAAAAATGGTACTTCATAGGATCCCCTCTAATAGAGGTAAGGTTTCCATCATATTCAATTCCTATCAATGGGTCTAAGTGATGTTTTCCAAACCTTATTTTGATGATGACATAAGCACTAAACTCTGAAAACAAGCTTTGCAGGTCTGTTACTTGTTCTGCTGGAAACAGGGTGTTCGGACGCAGTACACCATCCGAACTATGTCATGCTTCTCGGACGCATTTTACCGTCCGAACCAACAGGCAGAAAGTAAGGTTCTTAATGCTTCTCTACGGACGCACACAACTGTCCGTACAAAGTCTCTCTCGGGACGAACATGACCGTCTGAAGCTCCGTTCGGGCGATAGAACGGACGCATGCACGGCCATCCGAACGATGTTCTTCACCAACTGCATGGAGATCGGATGCTGTGTCGGACGCATCCTACTAATCTCGAACGTCCGAAACCTCAACGGCTACTTTTTGTGTATTTATTATTTAGCCGTTAGGAAGTAGTTACAACAACCATTTATTGCTCCTATAAATAACTGTTCTAGTATTCTATAAAAATCATCTAATGCATTGAATACAAGCCTTAGAAAAGAGCAATTTTAGTACAAATTGGCTATAGTGCTATATTGTATTAGTGTGCAACTTAGAGTGCAATTCAATTTTGAATAGATGGTGATAATCTTGTACTTTCGTACAAGGTTGTGAGTAAAATTCTTGTCTCAACTAAAAGAGTTTTAGTGTGAGCAAGAATTTCCCTACTTTGTAAAGATTATTGGCTCACCAAGTGTGTGAAACATTCTAGTGAATTAATACTTCAAGCTTGTTAGCTTGGAAGTATTGGTTGTTTAATTTCCTCTCTTTCTTACATCACAGTATCATTGATTCTATTATATTAATGTGTTGAAAAATCTCAATAAGTTTAATATTTCTAAAAGTATTTTTTAGAAACCTAATTCACCCACCCTCTTAGGTTGTTTGGGACCAACAATTGGTATCAGAGCTTGTTCTCATTTTATTGCTTAAATTGCTTTTGAGAAAAGAACTATTATGGCAACCAACAATGCTCTATTTTTGGAGGGTCAATCCGTTACTAGATCCCCTATGTTCAATGGGGCAAATTTTATTAGTTGGAGAGATAGAATGAAAATATTTTTGCAATCTATTGATATTGACTTGTTATCTGGTATGTTGTTAATGAAGGTCCCTTTGAAGCTATTATCATTGATGATCACACAAATAGAAGAAGAGAAAAGACAAGGGATGAGCTCACTCCACAAGACAAGGCAAACTTGACGTTAAATGCAAAAGCCATGAATGTGCTATATAATGCCTTGGATGCTAATGAATCAACTCGCATGAAGGGATGCATTTCCGCTAAAGAAATTTGGGATAAATTGAAGGAAATCCATGAAGGGAGCGACGATATTCGTGAGCAAAAGAAATCCTTACTTGTTGCCAAGTATGAGTCCTTCAATATGGAACCACATGAAAATATTGACAAAATGTATTGTAGGTTCAATGACATCATTAAGGATCTTGAAGCCTTGGGTAAGGAGTATTCTTTGGGTGAAAAGAATAGAAAAATCCTAAATGCTCTATCCAAAGAATGGGATGCCAAAATAATCGCTATAGAGGAAGCCAAGAATTTAAATTCAATGCCTATTGAATCGGTAATCAACTCTCTTCTTCTTACATCTTATGAATTGAAGTTGAAGGCCAAAGTGGTGGATGATTAAAAAGCAAGACCAAGAAGGAGCATTGCTCTAAAGACCTCTCAAGAAGAGGATGAAAATGGCTCCATCAATCTAGAAGATGAAGATCTTGATGAAGGAAATCTTGCACTCATCACCAAAGATTTCTTAAACATTACATCAACAAACGGAGAATAAGAAGAGGTGGAGCTACAAATTCAAATAATTTCAAAGGAAAGACTAAGCTAGAAATGAAGAAGCAAAATGAAAAGTGCTTTGAATGCGGTCAACTCGGACACTTTGCAAATGAGTGTCCTTCCAAGAAAAAGAAGGAAGGAAGAAAGCCTAGATTCAATAACTTTCAAATCACATGGGATGATTGCTCTGAATGAGAAGTTGAAGAAGAAATGAAGTCGGCACAAATGGCCTTTATGGCTATTGGAGATGATGAGGTAAATTCTAACTATGACTCCAATGATGAAAATGATCTTCAAGCTTACTATCATTTTGAAATTGCATGATAGCTTAAAGGAATCATATGCTAGAAATAAGGAGTTAGTGAAGAAATAAAATGCTCTATTGAATGCTAACTCTAAACTTGTGAATGAAAATAATAGGCTCTCTCAAGAAAATTGTGACTTGAAGAAAAGAATGCATGTGAGATCAAAGGTCAAGGAAGAACAAGCCTCCTTGAAGAAAAGATTGGATGATTTGAATGGTCTCTTGACTAGAAAGAGAGAAAATGTTGTTGATTTGAAAAGAAATAGAAATGTATTAATCAACAAAAATGTTATCATGTTTAGAAGGGATGACTTATGTTTTGTAAAATCAAAATCCTCTTTATATGGAAATAAAAATATTATTTGTAGATATTGCCAACAACATGGACATGTCAAGAATGTGTTATGTCAAGAAAAATGAGAAACTTGGAATGAAAGCTGCATGGATTAATAGCAATTTCACTAATTCAAACCCAAGAAAATGTGGGTACCAAAAGTTATCGTCAAAAAATTGATCTTTTGTATAGGTACTTAACATCACCAACAATGCTAAGTGGTTCATAGATAGTGGATGTTCAAGGTACATGACGGGTGATGCTTCTCTCTTCACAAATCTCAAATCCAAAAAAAGTGGAAAAGGAACATTTGGAGATAACAATAAAGCAAAATCAATCTGCATTGGTGATATAGGTAAAAATGGTGAAACCTTGATAAAGAATGTGCTTCTTGTTGATAATTTGAACTACAATTTATTAAGTGAAAGTCAACTTTGTGATAAAAATATATATGTGTTTTTTACCAAGCATGAATGTCTTATCCTTGATAAAAAGCATGTTGTTTTATTTTATTTAAGGGCACTAGGCACAATGATGTTTATGTGATTCATCTTGATAAAATTAGCAATAGCAATGTAAATTGTCTTACCTCTTCCATTGATGATCCTTGGCTTTGGCATAGAAGACTTTGTCATTTTAATATGGATTTAATTGAAAAACTTGAAAAGAAGGATTCGGTAAGAGGTTTGCCAAAACTAAAGTTTTTGAAAAATAAAATTTGTGATGCATGTCAATTTGGTAAACAAGTTAAAGTTTCTTTTAAACCAAAGAATTTTGTGTCCACTCATAAACCTTTAGAATTGTTGCATTTAGACTTGTTTGGACCTACTCAACATGCTAGTCTAGGTGGTTGCAAATATGCCTTTGTTATTGTAGATAACTATTCTGGGTACACTTGGGTATTATTTTTTGTTCACAAAAATGAAGGTTTTGAAAAATTTGTAAAACTGTTTTCCAAAATTCAAAATTATTGAATTTAAAGATCATTCGTTTAAGAAGTGACAATGGTGCCGAATTTAAATTTGGAGGTTTTCCCGAATTTTGTGATCACAACGGTATTTTTCATGAATTTTCAGTTGTTAGAGTCCCTCAACAAAATGATGTTGTTGAAAGGAAAAATAGGACTCTTCAAGAAACTGCTAGAACTATGATTAGTGAATGCGACTTACCACAATATTTTCGGCTCTTAATACTGGGCCGAAGCCATTAGCACGGCTTGTTATGTCATGAATCGAGTTTTATTAAGATCCTTTTTAAACAAAACTCCTTATGAACTCCTTTTTGTAAAAAAATCCGTTGTGAGCTATTTTAAAGTTTTTGGTTGCAAATTTTTTGTTTTAAAAATCAAAGAAAACTTGGTAAATTTGACAAAAAATCGGATGAAGGGATCTTTCTAGGATATTCTAATGACAAGAAAGCATACTGAGTATACAATAGAAGAACGCTCTTGATTGAAGAAGTTGTACATGTTACCTTTGATGAAGCTAATGATGTTATCTCAAAGAATTTATGTGAAGATGAAGATGTAGGTATTCAAAAGGAGCTTGAGAAGCTCACTATCCATGAAGATCATCAAGAGATCACATCAAGCAATGATATCAACAACCATCAAGTAGATGATGAAGAAGAAAAGAACGAGGATACTCCAAAAGATCTTCCAATAGCTTGGAGATTCGTCTCTAGTCACCCTCAAGATCTAGTCTGCTCTTGATTTAATCATAGGTGATCTATCCCGATGGGGTAACTACTCGTTCTCATAAACCTTTGAATAGTAATGGTGCATTACTTTCTCTCATTGAACCTAAACATGTAGATGTTGCTTTGAATGATGAATTTTGGGTCATTGCCATGCAAGATGAACTTAGTCAATTTGAGAAAAATAACGTATGGACGTTAGTTGAAAGACCATCTTCTCATCCCGTAATTGGAACAAAATGGGTTTTTAAAAACAAATTAAATGATAAAGGTGTAATCATAAGAAACAAAGCTAGACTTGTTGCAAAAGGTTATGCTCAAGAAGAAGGTATTGACTTTGATGAAACCTTTGCACCAGTGGCTAGATTAGAATCCATTCCCATGTTTCTCGCATTTGCATGTTTCAATGATTTCAAATTATTTCAAATGGATGTCAAAAGTGCATTTTTAAATGGTTTTATTGATTAAGAAGTTTTCGTTGAACAACCTCCAGGCTTTGAAAATAAAAAATTTCCAAAACACATTCATGTTTTCAAACTCTCTAAAGCTTTATATGGTTTGAAACAAGCTCCAAGAGCTTGGTATGAAAGATTAAGTGGTTTCTTGATTGAAAATGTTTTAAAAGAGGTATAGTTGACACCACTCTTTTTACAAAAATAAATTCCAATGGTTTGTTAATTGTTGAAATTTATGTTGATGATATTATTTTTGGAGCAACTAATGAAAGCTTGTGCAAGGATTTTTCACATTTAATGCAAAAAAAGTTTGAAGTGAGCATGATGGGAAAGTTACAATTTTTCCTTGGACTACAAGTTCACCAAACAAAGGAAGGAATTTTTATTACACAAATCAAGTATACAAAGGAGCTACTCAAACGATTCGGAATGGAAGATTGCAAACAAGTTGGTACGCCTATGTGCACTTCAACCAAACTTAATAAAGATGAAGGAGGTAATAGTGTTGATGAAAAACACTATAGAGGTATGTGTGGAAGCCTACTTTACTTAACAGCTAGTAGACCAGATATTCATCTACCTAAGATGTTTGCTGTTTGTTTATGTGCTAGATTTCAATCTTGCCCCAAAGAATCGCAATTGACAGCTGTAAAAAGGATTTTAGATATTTGAAGGGTATAATGAATTTTAGTCTGTGGTATCCAAAGTCCTCTACATTTGATTTAATTAGTTATTTTGACACTGACTTTGCTGGGTGTAAAATTGATAGAAAAAGTACCAGTGGTATGTGTCACTTCCTGGGTAATTGTCTTGTGTCTTGGTTTAGCGAAAAACAAAATTATATTTCTCTTTCTACGGCTGAAGCCGAATACATTGCTGCTGGAAATTGTTACGCTCAACTTCTGTGGATGAAACATACTCTAAAAGATTTTGGTGTTATTTTGATTGTGTGCCTATAAGGTGTGACAACACTAGTGCAATTAATCTCACAAAAATCCTATCATGCACTCTAGGACCAAACACATTGATGTTAAGTACCATTTTATTAGAGATCTTGTTTGTAAAAAGGAAATACGTGTTGATTTCGTGCCTATTCTTTAGATCAACTGGCTGACATTTTTACAAAACCCTTGGCTCTAGATCGTTTTGAATCTCTCAGAAAATGTTTGGGCATTTTACAGTTCAATTTGGCATAATCTCTTCGTTCGGACGCACCCAATCGTCCGAACAAAACTCTTTCTCGGACTCTCTCACTCGTCCGAAGACCTCCTTTCTGCCTCGGACACTTATGATTGTCCGAACGTCACTCAATTTCTTCACTTACTCACTAGAATTCTTCCAGACGCCTCCCATCGTTCGAAAGAATATCAGACGCACTAGCTCTTCGATCGGCGGTCCGTTCATCAACTTTCGGACGCTTCATCGGATGTACACCAATCGTTCGGACGTTCGGACGTCCGAACGGTCTCTCTGGTCGATTAAAACCGTCCACTTTCCCCTATTTCGGACTCACCCTGACCACCGAAACCCTCTCTGGTGAAATTTTTCTCCTAAAAAATTCCTCCAACTTCTTCCTTCTCTTCACAAATTGTTTGAAAAATATGTCATTCCCAAAGTATTCATCACCATTATTGCACCTAATTCCACCCATCTACCATCTCATTTCATCAAATTGCCACCAACCTTTCAAAAAATTAAAATTTTCTTTCTTTCTTTTCATTCACAATGGTCAAATCCCCTGGAGGTTCTTCAACAGCAACTCGTGGACGAAAATCAAAAGGGAAAACTCCGGTGCGTGGGGAATCGTCTGCTAATCCTCAAGCCTCATCAAATCCAACCTTACCAAATTCATCGATGCCAAGGCATCCGAACGGTATACATCTCTTCTTAGAAAATCTATAATCATTCAACGCCCTGCTTCTTAGAGTCTTTTCAATGAATTTAATCTTCCCATTGTCAAATCATGTTTTGAAAAATAAAATTGGGGTCACTTAGTTTATATGACTTACTCGTTTATCATGACATGGTGCTTCAATTCACAGCGAATCTTAGGAAAGGCCCCACTGTTCGTACATTAGTTTCTCGTGTAAACAACAAAAATCTTAATAATTTCCTCCAACATCATCAACACTATTTTTGAATGTGAAGTCTCAAATTCGAATGATTTTTCTTATTTCTTTTCTTTAGATAAATGGCCTGCTCTTGATACTCGATTTAACATTGATGAGGTTAGAGCAATTTTTAACATCAATTTCAAACAGGTCTCGGAAGCCAAAACTACATTGCTCACTCCTGAATTGAACATTCTGTACACTCTTATCACGAATTTACTATTACCAACAGTGGGCATCACATTGAGCCCGGAAAATGCAGCTTTACTTATTTTTTTGTGTTTTCAAGGGAATTCATCTTGACTTTGGGTATCTCTTCTGCTCCCTGTGGCAACTCTTTCTTACTGATACCCGACGAAACATTCTTTTTGGAAAATTTCTTACCAAAGAATTTGATTTCCTTGATGTACCTTTCAGCAGAAACAAACAATTTCCCCCCTATTTCAACAATTCTTATATTGAACGAAAGTGCTCCATTATTTTAACGATCAATGGTTAACTAAGGCAGCCTTTGATATTGAATGTTCAAAATCCCAGGCCTCTACCTCTGGTTTGGCACTTCCCCATTCTCCTCCTCCTTAAACACCTCCACCAGTCTATGATCCTCGACCATCTTCCTCCGAACCTTCACTTTCTCAAATATGTGGACTTCTCACTTCTTTGAGCACTCAAGTAAGTTCCTTTCAACGTCGGACTAATCGTATGTTAAAGCGACTTGAAACTCGTTAGTTGATTCTCCAAGAGGCACTTAGCTTGGGCATGTCTGCTTCAGCTCAGGTTCAATTTGCCAATATTCAATCACAATATCCACTCGACTCTTCTACCGAAAGTGATGACAATTCCGAAGAAGGAGATGTTCGTGAGGATGACAAAGAGGACACGAATAATCAAGGTGCTACCAATGAAGATGAAGGCGACGATGAGGACGTTGACGACACATTCAATTTCATCATGCAACGTCGTAATGAAGAAGACGAAGACAATGAGGCTACTGATGATGACGCCCCCTTCCAAAAGCCGCAAGATCGAAAAATGTTCCAAGAAGAAAAATGACTCGACTTAGATCCTTTCATAATATGTATTTTAGTTTTGGCATTTATTGGCATTTATCCTTTGACTAGTTGGATTCGCTCTCGGTATTATGCTTTTATGAATCACTTTATCTTTTTGTACTATTCCTGTTGAATATGAATTACTTTATCTTTTATGAATTACTTTATCTTTTTGGGTTCACTTTCTCAGGGAGAGCTTTACCAGATGATGTCAAAAGGGGGAGTAGTAATTTATATTACAAAATGATTAGTTATCACTCATATATGTTGATTTTACATATTGGTTATTCCATGACTGTTTGTCATCATCAAAAAAGGGGGAGATTGATGTTTTCCAAACCTTATTTTGATGATGACATAAGCACTAAACTCTGAAAACAAGCTTTGCAGGTCTATTACTTTTTCTTCTGGAAACAGGGTGTTCGGACGCAGTACACCGTCCAAACTATGTCATGCTTCTCGGACGCAATTATTTCACCGTCTAACTGTTGGGATTTCCTAGCCATAATATAAAAATAACGCAGCGGAAAAACACCGGAAATCCCTATAAGAGGATCCATGCGTTCCGATTAAATCTTCTAGGGTTTAGATATATATACCTTTGATGCTCGATAGCAAAACCCTGGTTGCGATCTGAACCTTTCCACGATCTGAACACCACGGTCAGTATTTGGAGACCACGGCAACCGAGAACTACATAGTTTGGACGGTGTACT
Source organism: Cinchona pubescens (assembly GCA_025175665.1). Lineage (NCBI taxonomy): Eukaryota > Viridiplantae > Streptophyta > Magnoliopsida > Gentianales > Rubiaceae > Cinchona > Cinchona pubescens. The sequence goes on from JANKKI010000084.1 coordinate 2,862,477, forward strand.
GCCTGTCTCTTATACACATCTAGATGTGTATAAGAGACAGGTGTATATGATTGCATCCAGAGGGTGTTGCTTGCTAGAGCAGTGTTGCTGAAACTATTTCGTAGGGTTTTTCGTCCGACTGTGTGTTACTAATGAGTCGCATGTCAGACACTCGAACCCTAAAGAATCATATTCTATATATAGCGGTTAACCTAAATTCAAAGAACTCTTCTTTGATTAGAATTCTTCTATCACACGTATTAGGTATATAAACGCGCTATAGAATCTGTCTAAATCCAATGTAATTAGTAAATAATTCTCGTTCAATGAATCTAGACACAAATTAAGATTCAAGAACTTAGTCAACAATTAACTTAACCCTATGCTTACTCTTAGTGTGTGACCCTTTAGGTTCATTTAACGTTGGAAATAAGTATAATTTCTAATTCCAACACTGTTGCCTTTAGTACATAAACCAACAATACTCCCACTTGGACTAAAGACAATTAGCCAGGAAGTTTTGGAATTGAATAATTAAACACCTTTAATTTATCATTAACAGATTATACTCATAGATCAAGATTGGCCTCTAGCAAGGCATCATGACCACCCAAGTTAAATGAAGATCATTGATCTGACATAACCTGATCAAATAACCCATGTCATAATCCTTTTGTCTCACGATGTCTTAGTTGGACATAGAGCATGGACAATGTCATCTCTATTTGGTGTCCAACTATTTGATTTCTCGATCTCGAAGTAGAATGATAAAACAAATGAATTTGATCACCTTATCAATCCATTTGAGCACGGCCATGCATTTTACATTCCTACTAATCGAGGGGCCCAAAGACATCTCTCTCATAATAAGAGGGACAAATTCCATCTTAATCACTCATTTTCCTCCGCATAATTTCTACATGTTCAATCACAATCTTTATAATCATCCGGTTAAAGACAACGTTTGATTGTGTCAAAACACATAAGTTCTTATGTAGGAAACTATGGTGATCTCATTGAATCGTGTTCCAACTAAAACTGTAGAAAAGAAAAGAATGTTTCGTCGGGTATCAGTAAGAAAGCCTTCATAACGGGTCAATCCAGTACTTTGTTCGCCAACAAATACCCATGATTTTTTATTATATCCATATATCCATAATCATCATATGATTATCAATCAAAATCATTATCAATCAAAATCATACTAGTCTTAAATCAACACAGTTCCCACTATATATGATTGAATAACTAGGGACATTTAGAATAATAAATTATTCATGGATTCTAATATTAAAACATGCAATAATAAATCTCTTTATAAATATCATGATGACAATATTCGTTTTAAAAATTATCCATTAAAAGTCTCCCAATTAAACAATTAGGTCCAATCATACATATGTCTAAGACCTATTGACCGAACATGGCGATCATGTTTTGGTTGTGGTAGTGGTTTAGTTAATGGATCAGCAAGTTGTCATCAGTTGGTACTTTGCATTTTTAGTGGATATCATAAAATCTGTCTCTCTCAATGATCTCACGAATGAGATGATAACGTCTTTGGATGTGTTTGGATCGTTGATGCGATCTAGGCTCTTTGGCTTGTGCAATAGCCCCATTATTATCACAATAGATATCAACTGGATTAGTGATGCTAGGAACAACACCTAATTCAGTGACAAATTTCCTAATCCAAACTGCTTCCTTAGCTGCATCTGATGCTGCTATATATTCTGCTTCCGTTGTAGAATCTGCTAGGAATATTAAACCATTCATTGTTCAATCCTCAGTACTCTTTCATATATCTTGATATGTCTTTACTTCTCACTTGTAACCACTTACTCAAGCTTTTTTCCTCCTCCATAAACCAAGAAAACATCTTTAGTTCTTCTCAAGTACTTAAGGATATTCATGACTGCTGTCCAGTGACTCTCACCAGGATCCGATTGGTATCTACTCGTTATGCTCAAAGCATATGAGACATCCGGTCGAGTACATAACATCGCATACATGATGGATCCTATAGCTGATGCATATGGAATCTCACTCATGCGATTTCGCTCATCTTGTGTCGCAGGACACTGAGCCTTTCCAAGACTGATGCCATGCCACATTGGCAAAATCCTCTTTTAGAATCTTGCATACTAAACCTCTTTAGTACTTTATCTATATAAGTACTTTGACTCAGGCCAATGAGCTTTTGAGATTTATCTCTATAGATTATGCTTGATACCAAGGATATAAGCTGCTTCGCCCAAATCCTTCATTGAGAAACACTTTCCTAACCAAGACTTGACTTTCTGCAAGGTAGGAATGTCATTTCCAATGAGCAGTATGTCATCAACATACAAAACCAGAAACACAACTGCATTTGCATTAATATTCTTGTAAACACAAGGTTCATCTTCATTTTTGATGAATCCAAACTCTTTGACTGCTTCGTCAAAACGAAGATTGTATAAGAGAGAGCTTCAACATGAACTCAATCCCTGTCTCTTACAACCAATCGTGCTTTGAAGGTATGTAGATTGCCATCCATGTCAGTTTTCTTCTTGAAAACCCATTTACACCCAATAGTTTTTATACCATCCGGTGGATCAATCAAAGTCCAAACTTGATTGTCAAACATGGATTGGACTACGATTTCATGGCACTTTGCCATTCCTCGAGTCCTGGACTAGTCATAAGATCTTGATAGTTAGTGGGCTCAATTAATCAGTCCATGAGTAACACATCATTTGTATGTGTAATAAGAAATCCATATCTCTCGGGCATATTTCTAGCTCTACCGGATCTACGGAGTCCTTGTGTTTCATGTGGAAGCTCAACAACCGATTGTGAGTCATTCCCATGTTCCAATTGTGTTGATGTGTATAAGAGACAGCACACTGCTAAATGAGTTACGATTACTCTTTAGAGAGAGTGTTGTCTTGTGGATGTTGATAAGAGACAAGATGTATTCCATGAAGATGGAAGTTCTTTTGGAAAGAATTTCTTTTCCAAACTGTCTCTTATACACATCTGATCTGATCGAGGTGGTGAAATTCTTGACTCAAGAAAAGGATGACCATAATAGATTATCAGTGAGGTAATTGTCTTGTCAAGTTGATTCTGTACTTCATACTGTAGAAAACTTTTGAACATTTCAAAAGACTCAGATTTATGTTTCATTAGATAGACATATCCATATCTACTGAAATCATCTGAGAAAGTAATGAAGTAATTGGTAACTATTTTGGGCAACAAGATTAAATCACTGAGATCTGATCGAGTATGTATTAGGCCCAATAAATCATTGCTCGTTCACTGTGTCCAGTAAAAGGAGCTTTAGTCATCTTTCCCAACAAACAAGATTCGCAGATATCATAAGATTCAAGATCAAATTGATTCAAAAGCCCATCTTTATGGAGTTTTGATATGCGCTTCTCATTTATGTGACAAAGGCGACAATGCCATAAGAAAGTTTGATTTGAATCATCCAATCTAGGTTTCTTTGTATTTATGTTATAAACAATCTCTGGATTGGGCTTTTCAATGTTTAGAACGTAAAGACCATTATGCAAATCAGCATTTCCATAAAACACGTCTTCACGGTGAATGGAGAATTTTTTATTCTTAATAAAGAAATCAAATCTAGCCTGTCATCTAGATCTTCCATATAGAGTTTGCAATTTCTTTTCTTATGACCAGGCTCATTGCAAAAGTGACAAACTCCTTCCTTTGGAGGCTTAGGCTTGTTCTGGTTCTTGGGCTTGTTTTGTGTATAGGGCTTCTTCTTATAAGCCTTATTTGACCTTCCTTTCGTTTTCATCCCCTTACCTTTCATGAACCATTAAAACTTGGCCACAATTTTTTGATATTATGCTCAGCAGTTTTAAGCATCGAATGCAGCTCAGAAACAGATTTCTCCATGTTGTTCATGTTGAAGTTCATAACAAAGGGCTATAACTCTCAGGAAGAGAATTCAGGATCAAATCCGTTGCCAGCTCTTGACTTATGGGAAATCCAAGTCTTTCAAGATGATCTATGTGACCCTTCATCTTCAAGACTGAGGATAACAGGCGTTCGATGTGGTCAGACCAGGAACGGACGGCAGGAATGTAAAGCTTTGGTCGTATCAAACCTTTCTGTCGTGCTTGCCGTTGGAACATTTCCTTGAGATGATTGACCATCTCGAAAGCTTCCAAGTGCTCCAAGTCCTTCAAGGTCCGGGCTCATGGTAGCAAGCATAAGGCATCCAACATCAACAGAGTCATTAGAATGCTTACTGTAAGCATCTCTCTCTGCTCTTGGAGCATTGGCTGCAGGCTGTTCAGGGATAGGATTGTCCGAACATACACTCTGTCAAGGAAGTTGGATCCCATTCAGCTTGTCCTTCTCAAGGATAGATCGCAAAGATAGTGTTGAAGTGTTATTAGCGGCCATCGATCTACAACAATTATGCAAAGTACAATATTTCGATATTAATATAAAACTCCCACTAAATCAATTACCCTCATAAATGAATACACAACTGTTTGTATTTAGTGGGTTAAGATCCATATTTCACTTAACTTTAACTCAGCTTTGGCATGACAATTAAAATTAAGTTATTTAGGTAAGTAACTCTTTACCAATTACATCATATGTAACTCTTAAAACAATTATGAGATCAATACATCACATGTACCGGCATGTTTAATCTCATCTTATGCCTATGGGCCCAAAACCGTTTGATAGCCCAATATTTATTGGCCAAATTAAACATATAAGTAGCACCATTACTTATCCTTTCGACTAAAATAACTAATGTACTTTTACTTTAAAGATCAAAGTCTTTGGAAGGTGTTTAAATTTGGTGGCATACTGATTAATTGAGGGCTTAACATGTTATGTGAACTTGTTAATTGATCATATGTTTTCATGCACCACATATATTTAACATTTAACATCACATAAACATATACAAATAACAGTAAGATAAACGTGTCATAGCATGGCCCTTAAACTATGGTGATCTTCATAAGCCAATATGAAGATCAAGGTCAATCCTAGGGTCAAATTACAACTTCAAAATTTCTTCCATCTTCATGGAATACACCTTGTTGTTGATTGACGCCAAGTTGCTCCTCTTGCCTTCTTTACAAGCTTTGTAATACAATAATACAAAACTTTAAAATTACAAAAAAAGAAAACGACACGCAGGCCGTATTTATATAATTACACCCCAAAATAGAAATAAATTACTATTCTAGTAGGTCAAAAGGGCCATGCTATGCACCATGCATATGAACACATCATAAAACAGAATTTATTAAGAATAAAAAATTCTCCATTCATAGTTCAATCAATGTGTTATATGAAATGAATGCTTTGAATCTGATCTGAGGTTTCTATCGAATAGAATCTTTGCATACATCATATGTATGTATTGAGATCAAGATATCAAACAGATTTTCAACAGCATACATTCAGCCGTAACTACAGTTCATGTACTTCGATTATGTCCAACATAATATGTTTTTAACTAATTTCATCAATCCAGAAACGGTTTAATTGAAAACGCAAGCGGCTCTGATACCACTGTTGGGATTTCCTAGCCATAATATAAAAATACTACGTAGCGGAAAAACACCGGAAATCCCTATAAGAGGACCTGATGCGTTCCGATTAAATCTTCTAGTGTTTAGATATATATACCTTTGATGCTCGATAGCAAAACCCTGGTTGCGATCTGAACCTTTCCACGATCTGAACACCACGGTCACTATTTGGACACCACGGCAACCACGAACTATTCGTTGAACACGTCAGACCTTAGGCGCTGCTCTGGATTGAACGAACGCCTCTACTGTATCCACACGAGTAGCTGTTTCTGAGCTGCATCTGTTGCTTGCTAGAGCAGTGTTTCGGAACTATTTCGTAGGGTTTTTCGTCCGACTGTGTGTTACTAATGAGTCGCATGTCAGACACTCGAACCCTAAAGAATCATATTCTATATATAGCGGTTAACCTAAATTCAAAGAACTCTTCTTTGATGCCTGCACGTTTATGTTGGTCTCTTATATAAACGCGTATGATAGTAACCAGATATAGTTCCTTACGAATTATTATAATTACTATTTAACTGGACAATCCTAAATCCAATGTAATTAGTAAATAATTCTCGTTCATTGAATCTAGACACAAATTCTTATTCAACGAACTTAGTCAACAATTAACTTAACCCAATGCTTACTCTTAGTGTGTGACCCTTTAGGTTCATTTAACGTTGGCAATAAGTATAATTTCTAATTCCAACACTGTTGCCTTTAGTACATAAACCAACATAAACCAACAGGCAGAAAGCAAGGTTCTTAATGCTTCTCTACGGACGCACACAACTGTCCGTACAAAGTCTCTCTCGGACGAACAGGACCGTCTGAAGCTCCGTTCGGATGATGAAACGGACGCATGCACGGCCGTCTGAACGATGTTCTTCACCTACTGCATGGAGATCGGATGCTATGTCGGACGCATCCTACTAATCTCAGACGTCCCAAACCTCAACGGCTACTTTTTATGCATTTATTATTTAGCCGTTAGGAAGTAGTTGCAACAACCATTTATTGCTCCTATAAATAACTGTCAGCTGCTATATTCTGTAAAAATCATCTAATACATTGAATACAAGCCTTAGAAAAGAGCAATTTTAGTACAAATTGGCTATAGTGCTATATTGTATTAGTGTGCATCTTAGAGTGCAATTCAATTTTGAGTAGAGTGATAATCTTGTACGAAAGTGAGGTTGTGAGTAAAATTCTTGTCTCAACTAAAAGAGTTTTAGTGTGAGCAAGAATTTCCCTTCTTTGTAAAGATTATTGGCTCACCAAGTGTGTGAAGCATTCTAGTGAATTAATACTTCAAGCTTGTTAGCTTGGAAGTATTGGTTGTTTAATTTCCTCTCTTTCTTACATCACAATATCATTGATTCTATTATATTAATTTGTTGAAAAATCTCAATAAGTTTAATATTTCTAAAAGTATTTTTTAGAAACCTAATTCACCCTCCCTCTTAGGTTGCTTTGGGACCAACACTAAGTTCCATTCCCTCAATGTATCTTGGGGAAACTTTCTGTTCAGTTCCTTAGTCAAAGTGGTCAGCCAAATTCTTTTCAAACCTCACAAAGTCCATGATTATAACCCCATTGCTTATGAGTTGTCTCATAATGTTGTGTCTTAAATGGATATGCTAGCTTTTCCCATTCTATATGTTTCTTTTGCCCCCAGCGATCGCTATCTGTGAATGACAATGCAAATCAGATTCTATGGTAGATTTAACATTACATGTTAGCTTAATTTTTTTCCAAAAAACATTGCCTCCAGCAAGAGTAAAAATATAACCACTTGTGGAGTTAATCTCATCATTATCAAATACCTAATTAGCATCACAATACACTTCTAGCATAGAAGGACTACTGAAAAAATAGAGTCCTAGATGCATGGTACCTTTTAAATATCTAAGTAATCTAGATAATGTAGTCCAATGACTACTCGTAGTATTATGTGTATATCTACTCAATCTACTAGTAGTATATGCAATATGAGGACCAATACAATTCATCAAATACATCACACTCCCAATAATTTTGGCATATTCAGTTAGATATTTGTGAGACACTATCACACTTATTCTTTCTCAAGTGTGCACTGAGATCAAAAGGTATACTAACAGAATCTAAATCAAAATAGTTAAACTTTTCAAGGATTTTTTCCACATACTCTAATGAGAAACATGAAATTATTGTTAATTTTATTCAATTTAAAACCCAAAATAACATCATCTTTACCTATGTTTTTCATATCAAAATTAGAAAGCAAGAAATGACTTGGCTTGTTTAACAATAGTTTTATCGGTTCCAAAGATAAGCATGTCATCAACATACAAGTATATCAAAACTCCAACATTTCCATGAAATCTGTTATAGACACATCTATTAGATTAGTTTACCTTAAAGTCATTAGAAAAAAAAAGTCTTATCAAACTTTTCATGCCATTGTTTAGGAGCAAGTTTTAAATCATACAAGGATTTAATAAGTTTACATACTTTATGCTCTTGTCCTTTAATAACAAAATTCTCAGGTTGATGCATGTATATTTTCTCATCCAATTCTTTTGTACCATTCAAAAAAATAGTTTTGACAATCATTTAGAGTACAATCAAATTAAATATGGAAATAATAACAACAAACACCCTAATGGTAGTGAATAAGTCTTAAAATAATCAATGCCTTATTTTTGTGTAAATCCCTTGGCCACTAAACGTGTCTTAAATTTATCAGTAGAACCATCTGGCATTAATTTCTTTCTTAACACCCACTTAGACCAAATGGGTTTGTACTTTCTAGGTAAATCTATCAATTCCCAGGTGTGATTACTCATTATGGATTTAAGTTCATTTTTAACTATATTTTTCTAAAAGCAAGTGTTAATTGAATTTATCCCCTCTTTACATGTTTTCAGATCTTCTTCAATTATGAAAGTAGTTATAAAATCAGGCCCAAAGTCGGTTTCTACTCTTGCTCTTTTACTTCTTAATTCTTGAGTTTCTTCATTTTCACATACTTCTAAATATTTAATTTCTTGAGACAAAGATTTTATAGAATTTTTATTCATTGGGAGATTGTGTAATTATTGTCAAACAATTCAACATCTTTAGTTTTTATAATATGATTACACTCCAAAACCAACAATTTATAGGCAGCACTAATCTGTGCATGCCCAATCAAGACACTATTAACAGTTTTATGTGCAATTTTATTTCTTTTGAATTCTAGTATTCCTAACTTAGCTGGACACTCCCACAGTTTGAGATATCTAAGATTAAGAGCATAACTTTTCTACAGTTCATAAGGTGTCTTTTAGTATTTCTTGTAAGGTGTATTCTATTAAGAGCATCACCTTTCTACAGTTCAAAAGGTGTATTCTATTAAGAATATGACAAGTAGATAAAATAACCTCCTCTCACATGTTAGTTGGTAACCTAAAACTAATTAACATTGCATTCATCATGTCTTTAAGTGTTTTATTTTTCCTTTCTGCAATCCCATTGGATTAAGGCGAGCAAGGTGAAGTAGTTTCATGAATTATTCCATTTTGTTCACAAAAATTCTTGAGTAGTTTAGAATCATTAATTATTCACCTCCTCTGTCAGACCTAAGTCTTTTAATCCTTTTCTCTACCTAATTTTCAACTTCATTTTTAAATTTAATAAGCATTTCTTCATCTTCATTTTTTTGACTTAGGAAATATAATATAATGTATATTGAGTAATCATCAATGAAGGTGATATAATATTTCTTTCTAGCTTTGCTCATATCATTTCTAAAGTCCCCAAGATCAGTGTGAATTAATTCTAAAAGACTACTAGTTCTTTCAATAGATTTAAAGGGATTTTTTATCACGTTTAGCTTCCACACAAATTTCTCACTTTGTGAGCTTATGATCCACAAAATTAGGAATCAAGTTTGTATTTTTCAATCTCTACATGGAGTCGGCGCTCGCATGCACTAATCTAGCAAGTCATATACTAATAAAATCAACGCTATAAGCAAAAGTAGAATTCTTATTCGGTCCATTGCAAGTAGCATCAAGTACAAATAAGCCCCTCAGTATTTTCCACAAAATCATCATTCCTAGCCTATGTGACAAAATTAAAATCACCCTCAAGAATAAATTTAATAGAAGCTTTATTAAGCAAAGAATGAGAAATTAAATTTCTTCTCACAGATGAAACATACAACACATTGGTCAAAGTAATAGACTTTCTAGAAGTAAGTGTCAAAAGGACTCTTCCCTTGCCTAACACTAGTGTAGCACGAGCATCTCCAAGGAAGACTTGCTCCTTATCACTCATTCTTTCATACTCAAAGAAGTGACTTTTGTCAACATTGATGTGTTTTGTTACTCTATTGTCCACAATCTACTGAGTCACATTATGAGCCAAGTTTGTTTCAAAGTCAACAACAATAATTGCCCATCGCTTTAAGAAAGGTTTACTTGATTAGTTGGTTCCTACTCTTGTACCTTGCAAAACTTGCACTTGTTTTCCTTGTGACCTACAACTCCGCAGACATAGAAAGGTCCTTTAGACTTTTTATTAATCTTGCCAAACTTTTTGAACTTACCAGACTGCTTGCTGTCCTGTTTGATGTCATTCTGACTGCTATTGATATTCTAGCCCTTCTTAAACAAACAAACAAACAAACCAAGCCTTAATCCCACTAAGTAGGGTCGGCTGCATGAATCCTGCGACACCATTGCGCTCTGTTATGGACCATATCCTCCTCAATTCCTAGATGGGCTATATCTTTCTTACAAGTTACCCACCAAGTCTTTTTCGGTGTTTCCCTACCTTTCCTATGTTGACTACTCTCTCTAAATCTACTCACCTGACAGGCGCTTCAACTGGTTGCCTTAACACATGACCTAACCATCTTAAGCATGTTTCTCTCATCTTCTCATCAATAGACGCTACTCTGATCTTCTCACGAATATGCTCATTATGTATCATGTCCATCTTGTACCCACACATCCATCACAACATTTGCATTTCTACTACTCTTATCTTTGGCTCATGTGTGTGATTCACTACCCAACACTCAGACCCATAAAGCATCGCTGGCCTAATTGCCTTCTATAAAATTTACCCTTACTCGTAATTTCAGGAATTTTACGGTCACATAATATTCCCGATGTCATTCTCTATTTAGCCAAACCGCTTGTATCCTATGTGTAATATCTTGATCTATACCACTATCACTCTGAAAAACTAATCTTAAATACTTAAAATTTTTACTTATAGGTATCTCTTGATCTCTAGTACTAACACCTATTCTATTTCTACTTGCACCCTTGCTAAACTTAAATTTCATATATTCTATTTTTGATCGACTAATTCTAAACCTTTTTGCCTCAAGTGTCTCTCTCCAAACTTCGAGTTTAGCATTAACTCCATCTTTTGTTTCATCTACTAACACAATGTCATATGCAAATAACATACACCATGGTATTTCCTCTTGTATGTGCCTTGTAAGTTCATCTATGACCAATGTATAAATAGATAAGGACTTAGAGCTGAACTTTGGTGTAAACCCTCCTGGTGTTTTCACACTTGTGACTGCATCTCCATATATCTCCTTCATTGATTCGATATATGCTACTCTAACTTCTTCTTGTTTCTAAAACTCTCTACATAACTTCTCTAGGGACTCTATCGTATGCCTTTTCAAGATCAATAAAAATCAAATATAAATCCTTTTCCTTATCTCGATATCTCTCGGTAAGTCTTCTTAATAGATGTATTTTATTAAATCCATAATTTTTGCCTTTAAACCTTTGAGAAGCTCTCTCAGACTTGCTATCCACCAGGTTCACCTTAGCTGCAAACTCATGAGTTAGATCAGATTTTCACTTTCTGATGATTGCTTTTCTCGATCTAGATGTGAGATTTCACCTCATCAATCGTCATAGCAGTTTTGTCATGTTTCAGCATATTCTTGTACTCATTCCAGGATAGTGGTAGTTTTTCAATTAGTACAACAGCTTGGAAGGCATCATTAATTTTTATGCCCTCCTAAGTGATTCAAGAATAATATTCTAGAATGCATGGATTTTGTTGACGATAGGTTTGTCATCCACCATCTTAAAATCTAAGAACTTGCTAACCATAAGATACTTCTTCTTTCCATCATCTCTGGAGTTGTTCTTCTTTTCCAAGGCCATTCATATTTCTTTTGTATACTTATATGGGTAGTACAGATTAAACAAGATGTCAGTCATAAAGTTCAGCACATGACCCCTAGTGGCTCGGTTATCATCAGTAAAAACCCTAGCAGATTCCAAAGGTGCATAATGCGTGTTTATCTTAGGTAGAGATAACACAAGATTGCACAAGTAATAAAAAACTCACAAATCACTATACTCTACTGTACAGCCGCAATTATACGACGTGAATAGTAGTACGGGATGATTAGGTATCATCCCACGAAGATTGCTTAGAGGATAATTACTGAGTTTCATGAGTCCTTGTATAGTCAGGTGGTTCAAATAATGGGTAATGGATCTGAACTACTCAAAAACTTGATGAAAATACATATTTTAATTGTAAGATTAAAATATCCTATCTAACAATGCAAGTAATGTAACTACTTTAACTAAAATTCTAATAAAAACTCATGAAACTATATTTAAAATTAACTAAAACATTCAATTAACAACCAAAATTCAAAATTTAGACTAACAAAATGTCATGAATTACAGTAAAATAATTTTAGTTTACTAGAGTTATCAATGCATCATCTCTGAATAGAACATAAGCCACTTTGAGGGTTTACAGATAAAATAGAACCTTCTTGGACCTTTTTACTCCTTGCCATCAAACAGTTATAATTTAGACATGTCAGGAATACCAACGTTGGCCATCGCAGCAATACAAAAAATCACTTTTAAGATTGTTGGAATGAATTGATTAAACAAAAATTCAAACCAAAACAATGAAAATCGAGATGTGCAATCATTATTCTTAAAAATGATTTTGCCCCCTCCCCCAACGGGATCGTAATTCACTGGTGCAAATAGATCACGGAAAAGTCACTCCCCAAGACAATGGCAGCCTCAGTTTCATGCACTCACAAGAAAAGTTTCGAACTCAACACAAGACTACTCAGTATCAAGGAAGAGAAAAGGATAAGAGAAACTAGAAGAAGAAGATTTTTGATATATTTTGAAAAGGACTTCAGGGTCTCTATTTATAATGAATAATCTGCCCATAGGTTTAGAGCAGTTGGTCTGATTTGGGAGCAAAGATAGGCATGAAATTAGTTTCCTAAAGCAAGCAAACAACCAAGTGTTCACACTAAAATCAGGCAGAGTTTAATGATAAGCTCGTAAATATCGTATATTTTATGTAATGTTTACTTTGTTTTTAGTGATGTACGTGCTAGAATCGAGTAATTATGAGCTAAAATTGTTTATTTTGAGTTTTATAAGGTTTGAGTGAAGAAGGAGCTAAAATTGATCACAAAATTGGAGGAAACTTGCAAAATTGGAATTAAAGTGCACCGGCGAGGAGCAATGGTGGACACAGTTTGGTAGATTGAGCATAACTTTCTTGTCTGAGCTCCAATTGGGGTGATTCAAAATATTTTGGAAAGCTAAGATATAATTCTACAACTTGAATGTTTTGAATTTCTATTAGCATGGTAAAAATTGAGAAGAAAATTGGAGTAGGTGTTTTCAAGTGCACCCATGCGTGACCAAATTCCAAAGCCCGGCTGCGAAGAACAGTAGCTCAAATCGTTGATTCTGGAAGTGGTGCCTAGGCGTGACATTTATGCAGCACCAAGCGCACATTGTCGAACAGGTTTCATGGGCTTATTTTACAAGAAATATCCTCCTATGGACCCGTGCATGTGGGAATTCGTGTACTTATAATTCAAAGCCCTGAAACCCTAATTTTACATATAAATACACCAAGAGAATGGAAGGAAACTAGAATCGATCATTGGCCATTGTTAGTTTTGGTTTTCAATAGGTAGAACAATAATTTAGTCGTAGGGTAATTTTTCTAAAGTTTTCAAGCTAGAGTTTTGTTCTTTTGTCTAGAATTCAAGATTTGACGATCATCAACATTGGTTTTTATTGCAATTACTAAGTTTGATTTATCTTTACCCAATTTTTTTTTTCATACCGTTCTTGTCCTTTAATTATCATTCTAGTCTTATTGCGCTTAGATTCTTGATTGCTTCCGTAGTTGAGTGGTCAGGATTTTATTTCATCGTTTTTAATCTCTTTTGTAGAAGTAGACTAATTTAAATTCTTGTTCTTGATTAAATTTTTTTCAAGTAAAGTAGATTAATTTAGGTTTTTAGTCAATTATATTTAATCGCTTTCCATAAAATTAGTATTTTGCATTGCCATCATTTGAATTTCTCGTGATTGATTTTAGTTTAAATTTAGTCAAAACTTCTTGATTAGTTCATCTAACTAATAAATAGTTTTGTGAATCTAGTACTTGTTATGATACTCCTCGTGAGAACGATCTTTACTCATCATATATTCAAACCCACCTTGTATACTAGTGACTATGTGGGAGTTAATTAAGATAATTAATGTTTTCTTTTATTACTTCCTCATTATTTTCAAAATCCTAATCAACGTTTTACCGAACAAGTTTTTGACGCCGTTGCTAGGGACTATTTTTGAAAGTTTGGTAACAATATTATGCGTAATGAGTCTTACTAGATTAAACTTTTTATTTTTATTCATTTATTTTCTTCTAATAATCCCTTGTTCTCTCATTTTGTTTGGATTTGGTCTTCGATAGTTATTCTTTGGTTTTCTTTTCTTGTAGTTTATGGTAGATACTCATTCATCCAATCAACCAACCACTTCATCTAATTGACTTGGAGACTGAACGGACTAGAACTAGAAACCAAAGACGACAAAACTCAAACTAAAGTGACAATCTAATGTAGAATCCAAACTGTCTTGTGAATGAATAAGAGAAGGTTACAGGCAACAATGGCAACCAAGTTAATGCTAATGCAAACTCTCGACAAATTAGAGATTATGCCATATCTAATTTTGAGGAGTCGAGTTCTAGCATTACTTGGCTGCCCGTGCAAGCAAACAATTTCAAATTCAAGCCTGCATTAATAAAATACTCCAAACATATGCTATGTTTGGAGGAGGACTTAATCAAATTCGTGAAGGAAGTCATTGATACATTCCAATACAATAGAGTCACTCCAATTGTATTCGAATGAGAGGATTCCTTTTTTCTTTACATGATAAAGCAAGGTCGTGGTTGCAATCATATAGACAAGGTACTTTCACAACATGGGACTAACTCGCTCAAGAGTTCCTAGCCAAACACTTTTCACCGATTAGGACTACTAAACTCCAAAAAGAGATCACATCATTCAGACAAATCATTGGAGAGAGCTTAGGTGAAGCATGGGACTGCTTCAAGGAGCTATTGAGGAAGTGTTCGCACCATGCTATACCACTATGGCTGCAAGTATAAACTTTCTATAATAGACTATTTTCAGAGACGAGATTAATAGTTGATGCTAGTGCGGGAGGTTCTTTCCCCTACAAGACTCTGAAGGAATCACAAGAGTTGTTGGAAAGAATGGCATCCACTCATTATTATCATATAGCAATAATTCCCATAATTGGACAACAACAAGTGAATCAAGCCAACGTTCAACTTACTACCTGTCAAGGAGGTCTGCCTAACTATGACACTTTCATATTTCAGCAGAACATGATGATGAGTGCCATTACAAATTTTACCAAAGCTGTAGAGAATATGGGAAGAAGCTCAGTGAACTCCATTGGGTCAACATCCCAAGGAATTTTGAGTTGTGATTTTTGTGGATGAAATCACCAAAATGGCTTTTCGATGCTTTAGTGATGCAAGGTGAGCAGATTCAATTCATATCCAATCAAAATTCCACCACATGAAATCGCACCAACTATGGAAACACATATAACCCATCTTGGCGAAACCATCCCAACTTTTGTTGGACAAATCAAGTAAATGTCCAAAATCCATCATTTCAGTCAAATGCACCTCAACAAAATTTGTCCAATCAACCATCTTCATCTAGACTATACCAACCACCACATGAAAGGAATTCCTAGCATTTCCCACCTTATCAAAATGGCTCATACCAACCTTTACCACCAAGACCACCATCTCAAAATTCAAATTATCTCACATAAAAATGTGAATTTTGATACACCCAATGGTGATAATTTGAGAAGGGATTTTGAGAGATTGCAAAAGAAGAATGAAAATTTGTGGGCAATCACGAGGAACCTTGAGCTACAATTGGAACAAATAGACTGACAAAAAAATGAGAGACTGGTTGGAGCATTGCTGAGCGATATAATCACAAACCCGAAAGAGCACTGCAATGCTATCTCCCTAAGAAGTGGAAAAGAGTTGATTGTGCCAAATGAAAAACAAAATGATGGTAAAGAAGAAGAGAAGAAAAGCTCCAAGGTGAATGAGGAGAATAATGAAGTTGTTTGTAACGATGACAAGATGATAAAAGTGGATGAAAAAAAGGAGCTGAAAAAGAAGCACATAATGTAGCCTTTTAATATGCACTGTTCGATAAAGATTCTATTCCCTCGAAGGCTCAATAATTCCAGAAAGGAGGAAAAAAACAAGTAATTTCAACAATTCATCAATATGTTCAAAAAGGTTAATGTCAACATTACTTTGGTTTATGTGCTCACCAAAATGCCCAACTACACATGATTTATGAAGGATTTATTAGCGAGGAAGTGGAAATGGGATGATGGTGAGAAAATTTATCTCGATGCTAAGTATAATGCAATTTTTCAATGGTGATTACCCCCTAAACTCAAAGATTCTGATAACTTTTCAATACAGATGAATATTGGAGGAACAGTGCTATATCATTCACTTTGTGATTTAGGGGCCAGTATCAACATTATGCAGAAATCCATTTATGATGAGTTAGAAATCACCAATGCCAAACTGACAAACGTTACACTCCAATTAGCGGATTTGATTGAAAGGAAATCATATTGCTTGATGAAGGACGTGCTTGTGCAAGTAGAGAAGTTGGTGTTTTCCCATTGATTTCTTGTTGTTGGACATTGACAAGGACAATGAAATACCGTTGATTCTTGGGAGGCCATTTTATCAATGCACATACATAACTAAATGTTAATAACGGGAAGTTGATTTTATAAATTGAAAATGAATCGGTTGAAATTGATATTTTTTTATTATAATGATGATTTTCCTATTTTTGAAGAAAAATGTGCTAATCATTCACTTCATCCTTCTGTTGGCAGGTCAAATGAAGAATCAAAACCACCCGACGATTTGTGTAGGGAGAGAATGGTTCAAAAAGTTGTGTAAAGTATCAGAAAGTTTGTGGCGTCCAAAAGTTTAAAGAGTGCAAACAGAAGAGGAAATGGTTCGAAAAACAATTGAACGTGCTACTAAGGACATTGACTTTGGTGACTACAAGGAAACATGTATTTTTTTCAAGAAAAAGTTGGGAATCAAGAAATGATGGTTAATAAGAGTGGGATTAAACTTTTTCCCTGGAGGCCTAAAGGAAGGGAGTGCCAACCACCCTAGCATGTTTTAAATGAGCGGGAGTGTAATAGTCGAGCTTAAAACTATAAACAAGGGCGTTAAATGGGAGGCAACCTACATTTTTTCTTAATTTTATTTCTTATGTTTTTATTTAGTTTCACTTGGTTTTATTGTTTTTCTTAAAGTCTTAAGGGCTTTGATGTTTTGTTTTCTATTTTAGTGGTTGATGTTTTCCACTTACACCAAAGGGTATTTATTTCAACCTAAACGGCACCAAATGTTCTTCATCGATAGAAAAGCTTCCCGTTTTCCTTTTCTCTTCTTTATCTTTGCATTAGAGACAATGCTATACTCTAAGTGTGGGGTAGAGATTTTTCTTAATTTATGTTTGTTTGGTGGTTTGTTTGTTCATTTTGTTCAATTTTTACTTTTATATTTGTAGTTTAGCTTTTGATTTGAGAGCTTTTCAAATTTTTGAAAATTTTGTTCACAAATTGCTTAGCATGTTTCTTTGATTTTCTACTTGAAATTTTTGGGCTAAGTTGTCTTGAGTAGGGTAGTCGGTGTTAATATTTTCCTAGCATAATTTCTAATTTTGAGCACTAACAGCCCTATAATGTTGTAACTTTTTGGCACTAAGAGATAATTTTGTATATTCACTTAATATTGCATACCAGACACTTGCTTTATTACATTTTTTAGGCAAAATTTTAAATAATTTGATTTGATTTAAAGATGAGGGTAGGCATTTCTTTGGATGTTTGAGCCTTTCAAGCCAACCATTACTATAAAATTTATCCATAGAAGCCTACTTGAGCCTTAATTTGTTTTGAATCAACAAAAGCACCATTTGTTTTTTTTTTTTTCTAACTCAATTTTTATCTACTTTTGTGAGATATTCTAAATGTCCTTTAAGAGCTTTAATGGCACATTAATTCTTAAGGAGATATAAGGATGGAAGGTAGTCGTAGGAGACTGTTAGAATTAATGGTGTACAGTTTTAAGGTGTAGGGGAGTTAAAATAATGAGTTGGCCACTACAGGTGGTGCCCATCACTGGCACTTGCATTATGGTGTTAGTAGGTAGTGCCTATAACTGGTATTTTTTTAGATTTTTTTTGGGTGGTGTCTACCATTGGTAACCATTTTGGGGAATTGAAAAAAAAAAAGAGGACAAAGATGGAGAATGAAGTGGCATTCTGATTCAAAGAAAACAAGGGGGAGATAGTTTTACAAAGTGTTGGCGAGTACGTTGAAATTGAAAAAGTAGAATTTTATTTTACTTGTTGCAAAAAAATTTTATGGGTGTTTGATCAATTAATTGTGGGGTTATTTCTTTGAAGGCTAGTGTTTTAGTGTTCAACAACCAGTTTTATATTAATGAGGAACAAATTAATTTAAAGTTCTTTTTTTATTTGTTTATCCTTTTTCTCTTCTTTATTAACTAAGACCCTAGTCTTATGTTACAAGTTAAAAGTCTTACCTAATTTAGGTCAAGTCAGTTGTCTATATTAGTGGAGAAATATGAGAAGACTAGGCTATGGAGTGTTTGAAAAAATTCAAAGGGGTTTGCATTATTTAATTTGAGTGTCTTAAAAGTTATTTTTGCATGGCTATACACACACATATAATGGAATTCATGTATAGGAGGTTTATTATCATTTGACTATTTCTTTATGACGAAACATGGTTTGGTTCTTGATTATTCATGTGGATAATTGATGAGATGTGTTGAGTATGTTTGTGATTTATTTCTATATTTTGCTCAAGGATGATGAAAAACTAAGTGTGGGGTAGTTAATAAGCTCTTAAATATCGTATATTTAATGTATTGTTTACCTCGTTTTTAGTGATGTATAAGTAATAATTGAGTAATTATGAGCTAAAATGAATTATGTCGAGTTTTGTCGGGTTTGAATGGAGAAATAGTTAAAATTGATCACAAAATTAGAGGAAATTTGTAAAATTAAAATTTAGGTGCACTGGCGGAGAGCAATGTAGATATGGTTTGGTAAATTGAACATAACTTTCTTGTCCGAGATCTAATTGGAGTGATTCAAGATGTTTCAAAAAGATAAGACATAGTGCTACAACTTTTATTTATTTAGTTTTCCCAAATCTGACATGCATCATGGTTCAAATCGAGGAGAAAATTGGAGCAGGTGCTGCCAGGCATGCCCATGTGCAACTAAAATTGCAAGGCCCAGGGGCGAAGACAAGTTGGTCAAATATTTGATTCTAGAAGTGGCGCCCAAGCATGACATTTATGTAGTGCCAAAGCGCGCGTCGTCAGATAGGTTTCATGGACTTGCTTATTTTGCAAGAAACATCCTTTTGTGGGCCCGTTTATGTAGGAATTCATGTACTTATCAGACCAAAGCCCCAAAATCCTAATTTTACCTGTAAATACAACAAACGAAGGGGAGGAAACAAGAATCCATCATCAGCCATAATTAGCTTGTAGTTTTCAATAGTTAGAACAATAATTTAGACGTAGGGTAGATTTTCTCAAGTGTTCAATCTGGAGTTTTGTTCTCTTGTCAAGAATTCAAGATTCAATGATCATCAACAATGGTTTTTGCTATAATTACTGAGTTTGATTTATCTTTATGGAATTTACTTTTTGTTTTTATTGCGTTCTTGTCCTTTAATTATCATTCTTGTCTTATTGTGTTTAGATTCTTGATTGCTTTCGTAGCTTGAGTAGTTAGGATTTTATTTCATCATTTTTAATCGCTTTTGTAGGAGTAGATTAATTTAAATTCTTTTTCTTGATTAAATTCTTCCAAGTAGAGTAGATTGATTTAGGTTTTTAGTCAATTATATTTAATCGCTTTCCGTAGGATTAGTATTGTGCAGTCTTGTCTTTATTTTAATTTCTCGTCATTAATTTTAGTTTAAATTTTGTCAAAAACTCTTAATTATTTCTTGCAACTAGTAAATAGGCTTGTGAGCCTAGTACTTATTCCGATAGTTCTCGTTGGAATGATCTTTATTCGTCCTATATACAAATTTACCTTGTATACTTACGAGTGTGTGGGAATTGATTAGAATAATTAAGGTTTTCTTTTATTACTGGGTTATTGTTTTCGAAAACCTAATCAACATTTCACCGAACATTTAACAAGTAGAGGTCTACAAGGATTAGGTAAGCAAAGCCGGATAAAACCAAATATATGAGAAAGAAAAATGTAAAGGAAGAAGTAAAGTTCTAATGATTCACACGTACCATATCCTACCGTGCTAGGCCGAACAGGTAGGCGCGTGTGGTAGAGGAAAATTTCCCAAACTACCAGCTACGTATAATCTAAACTCCCAATTAGTATTGCCCAATGCCAAAACACCAAACACATATATGTTGAAGAAATTCACCACAAATTTCTGTTGTGGGATACTAGATTTTACAAAAGAGAGAATAAAAATGAAAAAAAATTAAATTTCATTCGAATTGTATTTTGAAGGTAAATCCGACAAGGATATGTCAAAATGTAAATACTCCAAGTCGATTACCCACACGACTTTTCTTCGGGAAGCACTTGCTTCATCATATGACCCGTTCTATGCAAGTTATCAGAAAGTAAAATAATTAAGGCAATACTGAATATTAGTAGATATTCTGATTGATTTGCTAGTGTTGTGCTGCCACCAAAAATTTTTGAACGAGGAAATTACAATACATGTATTATCTATGAATTACAACTGAATTAACATCTTCTTCACATAACATGATGTAGGCTCCCACTATCAGAACAATAGGACGAGGATACTAGAGAAAGGAATAAGTAAGGGGAAAATACTGGTAGTGACTTAATGGTTTATGAAAAAATTATTTGCCATTTACTCCACAATACAGAATGAATATTTTTTACTGTTAAATAATTGAAAAGTAATAGAATCTTTCTACTTTTTAGTCATTTCAATAACTATCATACAAATTCTGTACTTCACAGGAAATAATCAAGATTTACTCCCATTTATGCACTAGCTTGATAAGACACCTCACTAGCCTTATTATAGTACTCTCTCTCTCATACTGTTTGTGGGTTATTGGAAATCTAATCTTTTTATGATAGTATGTCAGGAGCAATATTGAGAATTATTTAGATATTTTTATTACATGTTATTCACAAAAAGATAAAGGATATAAGTTAGAAGATAAAAATAATTATATTTTGACCTTTTAAATATTATAAATTAATGTTTTTGGACATAAAAAAAAGATTACCAAGAAAGAAACATTAGGGTTTCGTTTGGTTGCCAAAAAAGTAAAATTAATCAAGAACCTGATCACTCGAATTGTGATTTTGTAGAAAAAAAATTATTTTATAATGTTTGGATATTCTCAAGAATTTTGTTAGAAACATGGTAAGGATTCATATTTTAATGTTTGGTTCAAAATAAAGTATACGGAGTGTATTCAAGATTTTCATAAGATTGCCAAAAATATCATTACAAGCACAATATGTGGGTAAAAATTTTATTTAATTATGTTCATCATAATACTAGTGAAATTTTAGATTAAAAAATATATATATATTCTTTTTTTGTTTTGTTTGTTTTTGCTTATAATAACTAAAAAATACAAAAAGTTTCAATTAATATGTATGAATAAATGATAAAAGTGAATGAAAAATGCTTAAATAATGATTCAATAACTTAATTGAATCTAATAGTTTATCAAGAATTAAAGTTCCAGATTCTTTTTTTTTTTTTTTTTTTTTTTGTTCCCTTTGCAAAAATTGAATAGCTTTGTAGTAATACAATAAATGAGGATTTTAAAATATATTGTTGGCCCAAAAAGCAACCTAAGAGGGGGGGTGAATCAGGTTGTATCTAAAAACAAACCTTTTTAAGTGCTTAATAGAAATTCAAACTTTAAGCACCAAATGAAAACTTAAGCACAAATGAATACAATAGATATTCAACAATTTAAGCTTAAAAAACAAATAAGAATATTGAGATTAAGAGAATCAAACCAAACTCCCAAGCTTCTCAAGCTT
Source organism: Cinchona pubescens (assembly GCA_025175665.1). Taxonomy (NCBI): domain Eukaryota; kingdom Viridiplantae; phylum Streptophyta; class Magnoliopsida; order Gentianales; family Rubiaceae; genus Cinchona; species Cinchona pubescens. The sequence continues at coordinate 2,884,566 of JANKKI010000084.1, forward strand.
GGAGCTTTCAACTATAAAGAGCTTCTTACAAGGCAACTACCAAGTTCACAACTTGAAGTTCAACCACTAAAAGTCTCTTCAAAGTAGGTGAGACAATAACCTCTTGTACACAAATGAGGATCACTCTTGCTCACACTAATTTCCTTTAGTTGAGCCAAGAGTTTTACACTCACAACCTCTCTTTGTTACAATTGTTATCTCTCCACTCTTACACTTGAAGAACTCTTACACTTCTAAGCTCTTTTCCACACTACCTACACTATTACAATACTTGTACCCACTATTTCTCTCAAATAGCTCAAGAATTATTTGTAATCAATGTAGAAGTCCCTACTTCATTAATTTAGCCTAGGGTTATTTATAGTTGCCAAATATCTGCTTTCAACAACTTTCCAACGGCTATTTCTGTTTACTGGAAAACTAGCCGTTGGACCTTTCGGACGGCCGATGCAGCAGGAGTGCGTCCGAACAAACTAGCCGTTGGACCGTTCGGACGGCCGCAACATATATGTGTCTGTCTCTTCTACGTTTTCTGAGGGTATTCGTTCGGACGTCGAGGATGCGTCCGAACATGCGTCCGATCGAAGCAAAGTCTTCTGGAAATATGATCGGACGCTGTTCTTCGTCCGAGGCTTGCTTCAAATTCTTTGTGTCGGACGATTACCATCGTCCGAAACTCTGTCACTCGGACAGTCATTTGCGTCCGTGAAGTCTTGTGGTTGTTTTGTTCGGACGATCATTTGCGTCCGATCACCTACCTATTTTTCTGCACACTTGTTATCAAACCATTAGTATGATTTGGTCATCATCAAAACATGATTAACTTAACTGGGGTTCAACATATATCACTAACTAAAACAATTTTTTTAATATATTTATCGAACCATAAATTAACCTCATTCGAGAAATTAAAGAAAAGGTCGTAAACATCAGCCTAACTTATTTTTACAAGACTAATCTAGAGCCAATAAATTAAAACAGAAGATTAAACAATCAAATAATTAATCCGAAGAAAATAAAAAAGTGCATGAAAATCAAACAAAAAATGACTAAATATGAATATATAAAAAATTAAATTCAAGAATTAAAAGGACACTACTCTATTTGATAAGTCATAATTGAATTGGATAAGAGAGCGCGTTGAATGTTAAGAAGATAACATTTTGAATGTAGATTGATTATATCCACTATTGGAATCACAAAAAAGTTAGAGGAAATAGTGAAGAGAGTTAAAGAGTTTAAAACATAATTTGAAATTAGTTAATTCCCAAGGAAAGTAATCATAATACCAATGAAATTTGAGGAATTAGAATCTACATCCACTTTCCTTGTTTTGAGAAAATTTTTTACTTTTCTAACAAGTCAAAAATACACCATACACTAAAATTTAAATTATGAGAAAAAAATTACTTTTACCATTCAGAATCTTTGCCAATCACACGAGTCCTAGAAGTATTTCTACCAGTGTTGCATGCATAATGGAGAAGACCGATAAATTCTGGATGCGCTCTTAGTTTACCCTTAGTAGATTATCACAGCCATACACTTGTGCCATCTAATTTTAAGCGTTTTATCTCAATTTTCAGATTCTAATTTCTCAATAATATAGCTTTAGTATCTATTTCCATCTTATTCAGACTATGTAGTCCAATAGATCCATCTTATTCAGACTATGTAGTCCAATAGATAGAGCCCACCGTAAGCTCTCCCTCCATAAGGCAAACATGCAACAAATAAATATAGGACGGCCAATTTAATTTTCTAAGAATAACCCACCTAATTCATTTAATTAACCACTTCGTATGTAGTCTAATAGAGAGAGTCCACCAAAGCTTCGTGTACAACAGGCAAGCACACAACTCCCACACATTAGGGAAAAATATTTTACTAGTCATTCAATATTGCATAATAATTAATAAAGAATCTCCCCAAAGTAAATAGCAAATTTAATTATTGAGATCACAATTATATATATAAATATATATATATATATATATATTTATTTATTTATTTATTTATTTATTTATTTATTTATACCAACAAATGGTTAGATTATTTGAATTGATACAACCATCTGATTACAAATAAGCCAAAACATAGAAACCTATGAATGGTGAGACCAAAATTACTATTTTCATGGAATAAAACTCACATTCAGCAAAACATACCATTCATACCCTACTTACCTATTGCCAAGACTGCGGTAGGGATTTAAACCCTCGACTTGCAGGAGTGACCAGCAGCCCAAGTTGGTTTGCTGATCAAACGGTCAATTAAGCAACCAACAGGAACAATTTTGAGTTGTTCACGCTGTCTATATAAGCATGCCATGCAGTCCTATCCCATAACGTGAACTAAAACATTGCAACCATGGCAAGCCACAAGGCATTGCTATGCTATCTGCTTGCATTCTCCTGTATGGTATCACAATCTGTAAGTGCCAACATTATTTTTTGTCCCCCAGGGTTACCCCCATGGTTATACCCATGGTTACCCCCATGGTTTCCACCTTTCTGCCCACCACCTCCACCACCTCCATCCCCTCCCCCACCTTCGCCTCCACCTCCTCTTCAGAGTCCACCACCACCTTCACCTCCACCTCCTCCTCGTCTTAAGAGTCCACCACCACCTCCACCACCTAAGAAGAGTCCACCACCCCCTCCACCACCTAAGAAGAGTCCACCACCCCCTCCACCACCTAAGAAGAGTCCACCACCCCCTCCACCACCATCTCCACCACCCCCACCACCGCCTCAAAAAAGCCCACCACCACCTCCGCCACCAAAGAAGAGTCAGGTTAAGTCGCCTCCACCAAAAAGGCGTACAATTCTACCCTGATTCTAAAAGAGTAAGGGATCAGCAGCACTTAAGCTATGCTAATAATAATAGGTGTAGTAGCCGAGAAGCTCTATACTATAATAATACTTACTAGAGAATAAAACCCAAGCTGAGTTACAGCTTTGGAGGTGTAACAGCATATGATATATTTGATCATTCAAATCCTGTTGGCATTCATGTATAAGTGATTCACCAGCAAGTATCATATATGTACTTCATATGTGCACTTTGAATAGAATTTCATCTTTTATTACGATCTTATGGATTTACTTGTACTTTAAAAGAGCAAATTTGCATAATTCAGTGCTGAGGGTTAATCACACTTTATCCTTTGAACTCATATTCCTGCTGCACTTTGTCACCTCAAACCCAACCAATATGCATTTGGACTTACTCTATTTTATACTCTTCTAGTCACTTCTCACTTTGCACCCTAAATTTAATTTTAAATATATTACGCATCAATCACTCTCAAATTTATTCAGTTTTATTTAATTTTTAACACTATTATCAAAATTAACAGATATTCTTACCGTGCATACAAAGTATCTAAATTAAAATATTCATCAAATTTCTCACTATTGGACATTTGACAAAAGTTGGACTGATCTAAGAGAGTTAGAGGTGCAATGTATCAAAAAATTTAAAATTTGACAATGTAAATTGAGAATTGATCACAAATTAGAGGTACAAAGTAAAATTAATCATAATTACCTCCACTAATATAATAAGCCCGCTTCTAAACAGATTACTTGGTTTGCATAATAACAAACGTCAATTCTATTAATAGTGCTATATTTTACATTGAAGTGTGATGAATATAAGACATTAGGGTGTATTATGTTCAAAACTAAAGTATGGAATGTAAACTAGAAAAATGTATTTTTGGTATCTCTTGTCTGGTGTGTTTACTAAACTAGTCTCCAAAGTTTTAGACAAAATAAATTTGATCTTCAATATTTCAAAATAAATTGAACAAAATTTGGACAATTAGCAAAAAATTAAAATGTTTAATAGAAAATAGCCACGTGCGTATCATTTGGCCGTCTAGTTTTAAAAAGTTAATAAAAAAATATATTATGCTCTAGAATTATACAAAATTAGTCCCCAAAGTTTTTCAGAAATGCAAAATTGATCCCCAAAAAAAAATTTGTTTTAATGCTTAAATTCTAAAAGTTTCAATGTTAAAGAAACCCACGCCATCGAGGATTTGAAGGGATAGGAAAGATTTGTGAATGTTAAAAATAATATCAATTAAATAATGATCACATTCAAGAAACATTGTGCAAAACAAGAATTAAGTACTAGTTGTAATGAATGATTAGCTTTTAAATAATTTGGAAAATAGATAAATTTGAACTTCAAAAATAATAAAATACATATTTCTTAATAAACGAATCTCAACTAATTGACTATAAAATTGTATCCTTAGATATTAAATTTCTAGTATTATAGTGATAAAATTTGTCCGTTATATACTTATTATCATTATTTTATTACAAGAAATGTAACATTAATGTTTAATTAAACCTAGAGCCAATCAGCCAGAGTTGGAGACACAAATTCTAGGAATTAACAATATTAAGTGTCATATCGCAAGTTTTTTTCGACTCTTTGTAAATATTTCTTTTTCAACCTAGTAAAAGAAATATTAATATATAAAATGATAATACAATTTCAATATTTGTATAATTGTTTTGCATCCAAAAAAATACTTTATTTTATAAAATTCAATTTCAAGTTGGGAACATGATGATTTAATATGTTTTCTACTGATATTAGTTTATCAAATTTGATAATTTAATATGGTTCACTTTGCAAATTATAATGTCTAGCAAAATTTAGTGATTATCGACATGTTTATTCACTCTAATATTACTAAATATTTTTATAATATCTCTATAGTACATTTGAATTTAATTTCTAATAATAATATTTTACAGTATATCTATATGATTACTTTTTAACAAATATGTATTTTATTAGCATTTAAAATTTAAACTTTATCCAATTTCAAATTTCAATCATTCACTACAATTAGCCCTTATTGGATGTGATCATTATTTAGCTAAAATATTCACAAAATTTTTCCTCGCTTCTCAAATCTCTGATGGCATGGGTTGTTTTGGCATTGAAACTTTATAATTTTTGAATTCAAGGAAAATTTTATTATTATTATTTTTTTTTTTGCCACGTTAAACCAATTTTGTATTTCTGATCTCTTATACACAATTTTGCATAATTCCTTTAACATTTTAAAATTATTATTATTATTATTTAAAACTTAATGGCCACGTGACATGTACATGGATATTTTCTGTTAAAAAATTTAATTTTTTGTCAATTATCCTAACTTTATTCAAATTCTAGAACATTGAGGACTAAATTTGCTCTGTTCAAAATTTTAAAGACTAGTTTAGTAAATACTCCAATAAGAGGGACCAAAATGCATTTTTTTCCAGATGTAAAATGTCCAAAATTGAAATATGAGATATATATGTTAATAACTGATAATTGACTACAAGTTAAGAGGTGCAAAGTAAAGTAAGCCCTATACATTTTACCCCTCTAAAATATTCTATATAAAATAGAATTGCAATGTAACCCAAAACTATCACTAATTTGTATTTCTCTCCTTTAACTATCAATTTTAGTATTTTAGAACAGCTCTCTTTCGGTACATTGTTCAAATTGATTGAAAATCAATAAAAAAAAATTTATTATCTTTTGAGTAAAAAGACTTTGATACCTTTATTAGTATTAAAGTATTTACACTAAAAAAGAGCTATCAAATTCAATAATTCTTAACTGATTTGAGTACTGTGCTAAAAATTAATAGTATAAAATATAAATTGCTAAAATTGATAATTTAAGAGTCAAAGTATAAACTTGAGATAGTTCAAGGGTACATATTGTAATTAAACCTATAATAAATTAAGTAAAAATATCTTATTCATTTCAATATCGCCCATTTATATACATCACTGTCTTAATAAAATAGTTTTGAGCAAATTGTATGCGTATTGATGTCATACAAAAATAATAAAAACTTATTTAGTTAATAAATATTATTTCTTGGGAATCATTGTTAAAAATGGCAAAAGTAAAGTTAGATAAAATGTATAAAATATATTCATTCAGTAATTTTATGTTTAACATTTTTAATTAGTGAAAAATTAAAACGTCAGAAAGTATATAGCTCAGGATGGGTGATATATATATATAGATTATGTCAAGTGTTCCAAGTAATCGTTCAATCTATGTACGATATGTTGGTTTGTGATTTGTAAGTTTTCGACAAATTTTACTATAGTCGCGTATACTTCTTTCATTCCCTCGTGATCTCGTCTCAAATGTGTATTTGAATTTTAACGGCTTTGGTCCTTCATAGTTTATTTTGCGACAATAAAGCACTACTATGATTAATTGTACACATATAGCATAATTTTACAAACATAATGGATTGGAACTGATGCTTAACATAAAAGGACCAGAACTGAAATTAGCCTTGTATGTTATGTAATTTACAAAACAAATAGTAGATTGCATTCTAGAAAGGCAACTCATGAAAGGAGATATAGTTATTTTCTAGTGGAATTTATTTGGGGCCTTACTTCACTTTGCACCGCTTAAATTGTACTTAATTCTTACTTTGTACTCTATACTTAATTTTGGATATATTACACCTAATTTTTTAGATTTATCCTATTTTAATCCAATTCTTAACATTGTTATGCAAATTAATAGATGTTAAGTAATTGTATACCACGTATTTGTTTAGGGGCATATTACATTAATGAAAGTAGTAATAATTAATTTCACTTTGTACCCGCTACTTATGATTAATTCTTAGTTTCCACCCTAATTTTTTAAAATTTTTTACTTTGAATCAGCTGAATAAGGCTTCTGCGAATCTCCAACAATGCCTTTTAAAGGAAGGCTTTCATATTGTTGCTTATAACGATAATCTAAGTAGATAGACTTCCACGGTGGAGAGTATCTCGAAGACTTCGATTGAGTAAGAGAGGTAGCTCTATCCAACCTTCAAGAGAAATATGATACTAAAATTGGTTGGCTGACAAAGCAAGTGAGCATACAGACTATCGAAAATTGAAGAACTCAAAAGAGAGCTGGAAGAATTGAAGAAGACCCTTTAAGAAGTACAACTAGTTGCCAGTGAGTCTAGCTCCAAACAGAGCGAAGCTAAACTTGTTCGGCTAGAACATCTTCTAGTAGAGGTCAACCAATTCCTATCCTCTGAGGCATTGCAAAGAGATCTATAATCTTTCTGTTTGCATGTCGGAAAGATGATATTCAATAAAGCCTTGGAGAAATAATTAAAGCTCTTAAGCCACACCATGCTCTTCCTAATTGTAAACCCCCAATCTCATAAGGCATAGAAAATGATCCGGGGTCCTTGAGCTTTGGTGGCAACCTTTTTGTAAGGAGTGCACTACAATTCTCCTTTAAGCATAAGATTTCATCTCCATACAATTTCCTTTTTGAAGTGAGGACTTTTTTCATGAAATTGGAATAATCATAATAGGCGGGCATGTTCTCAAGTGCCTCCATTAATGGAATGCTGATTTCAAACTTTTTGAAAATCTCAAGAAACTTCGTAAACTTCCCTGCCTTTTCTTCATCCCATAGCCTTTGAGGAAAGGGCATATTAACATGTTTCGGCTCATGATGTTTCGGATCCTTGCCTTCATTACTTAGTGAGTTGGGCTTAGTACTCATTCATCATTGTGTCTTGCCAATGTATCTATAAGATTTGTCATTCTCTTATATCACTCAATAGATGTTCTTTTTCTCTACTTTTCAAAAATTTCTCCCAACCCTGTTCTTCCAACTCTTTACCACTCCTAAGAGTGATGGCTTTGCATTGCTCCTTGAGATTTGGAATGGTATCACTAGGAAGCACCCCCCCCCAAGGTCTCTCATTATTCAACCTCGCCAATTGGCCCTACTGAATCTCTAAATTCCTCGTAGATGCCTTCAAATTTTCATAATCTCTCTTTTGTTCTTTATTTTTCCTATCCAACGTATCTTCTCAAATACTCGACTTCTCTTTTCTAACCATCTTTTCCCACATTCTCTCTTAGAGCATATTGGTCATGACACATAGGTTGGGAAGAATTTACATATTGGAAATGAGGTCTTGGTTGTTGGTTTTCAAATGAAGGATTAGGAAAAGATTGATATGAGTTGGGTTGGAAATTTCTTAGATGTGGCGGTTGATAAGGTCTAGGTAAGGAACTTGAGGCTTGAGTGTGTTGGACAATTTGAGGTGGGGGTTTGGTTAAGAAGGATTGGATTGATTGTTGGTGTTGCTCCATGAAACATTAGGATGGTTCCTCCAAGAAGGATTATATGTGTTCCTATAAGCTCTGGATGGGTTCTTTGGAAATGATGATTGATTAGACACATAATTGAGTTGCTCATTGGACCCATAAGGCATCTTACATTGTCCATTTGCATGATCACCTCTACAAATATCACATACCATACTTGGCTGGGTTGGAGAAGAATACATGGCATTTACACTACTTGGTTTTCCTAAATACTCCAACGCCTTTGCAACGTTATTCATCACACTCATGAGCATACTTTGTTGTGCCAAAAGAGCATCTTGCATATTCAAATTCAACACTATACTATTGGTATTGGCTTGATTGGCTTGGTGTTGAGCCACCGGTTGAGTCATCGGTCCATGATAATAGTGATTGTATGCTATCCTATTGAGCAACTCTTGAGCTTCCTCCGAAGTCTTGTATGAGATGGACTCATCGGTTGAAGCATCCACTATGGATTTGGTCTCTTGAGTCGAACCATTATAGAAAGTTTAGATTTGAAGCCACAAAGAAATCGAGTAATGAGGACATTTTCTTAGCAACTCTTTGAAATGCTCCCAAGCTTCTCTTAAGCTTTTACCAACGTCTTGCTTAAAAGAGGTGATTTCATTTCTCAATTTGGTGATTCTTGCGGGTGGAAAATGCTTTGCCAAGAACTCTTGAGCAAGTTGATTCTAAATAGTAAACATTCCTCTGGGCGTGGGATTGTAACCATGACTTTATCCTATACCGGAGAGAGAAAGAAAACACCCTCATTCGCACACAATCCAGATGTATTCCATTAAACTTGAACGTATCCAAAACTTCTTCAAAGTTTATGAGGTGTGTATAGGGATCTTCATTGGGACTACCTCCGAACATGTTATGAGCTTGGAGAATTTGGATTAAGGCAGGCTTAATTTCAAATTTGTTACCTTGCACGAGCATCCGTGCAATGCTAGAGCTCGCTCCATCAAAATTTGACAAGGCATATTCCCTCAGTGGCCTTCCATTCCCATTCATGCCATTTCCATTCCCGTAACCACCACCTATCCCATTATTTCCAAAATCTCTTCCTCATCGTTTTCCATGTTCAAATTCCTTTAATGAGCATTACCATTCGCCATTTCAATCCTTTCTTGCTCTTGTTATACCCTTCTCAACTTTCGGATTTCCTTTAACTCTTTTTCCTTTTCCTTATCCAAGCAAATGAAATGTGGCCCTTTATCACCTCTTACCATGCACTACAACAAAACAAAAGCAAATAGTCAATTGAAGTGCCAAGTCAATTTCACAAGACAACCAACAAACATAAAAGAATGAACAAAGTTAACAACTAAATTAAACTAAAGTGCTTAATCTACATGACTCGTATAACGCTTGATATTGCCAAAAACCAAGGACAATCCCCCGTAACGGCACCAAAAACTTGATTGCTTCGTTAGGTAAAGTTGAACTATGAAAGGAAAAACCAAGCAATAATTAACCACACTAATTCACTATACTCTACCTAACTTCCGCAAGTATACTAAGTTGATAGTAGTATAGAATAAGTGGGTACCATTCCCACAAGTATTGTTGGCAAGCAAATACCAAGATTTATGGGTATTTGTATAGTTAAGCAAAAATTAATCAATAAGTGATGAAACTACACTGATCAAATCCATATTTAAACTCAAGTAAACAAGACCAAATTAAGCTAATTTACCTACTAAAACAATGTAAAGGAAACTAAAAAATTATGAAATTAAGAGACTAGCTACTAAATTCCAACCAAAGCAACTAACTAAAAGCACTTAATTCTCCCTAAATTGACCAAAATAAGGCTAGAATTAAAAGCAAGCAAGTTACCCAATTAAAAAGACTACAAATAAGAACTACCCAATTAAAAAGACTACAAATAAGAACCTTGAAAACTAAAAGCAACCATTTCTATACTAGAAATTGGAAAAAAGTTAAATTTGAAATCTAAATATTTTTCTATTTTTGATCATAATAAAGAAGGTCCATTAAAAATAAACTAGAAATTAATGCAAGAAATTGAGAATTCTTAACTAAAAAACAAGAAATTAACAAGAACCCTAATTTTTCTAAGAAACCCTAGATTGCAACCAAAGAGATTTTTACTAAATTAAACTAGAAAGCAAGTAAAAATTATATCTACTTGAAGCTAATGATTAACCCACTACAACTATCTAATCCAAATTTAAACTTGCAAACAAATCAACTAAAATAAAAGTAGATCTAAGAAAATATTAAAGAGGACTTTTCATTTGGATGTAGGTATGCTTGGAGATTGGGGGTTTACAATTAGGAAGAGCATTCTTATTTAACTTTGCATGTAGGTATGCTTGGAGAGCACCCAGGGATTCAAGATGGATCATCAATGGAGGGTGTTTAAAGCATATAAGCTAAGATGATGTTGAAATGGGTAACATTTAAAATTTTTGTCAAGAATGTGCTTTCATGTGTTAATGTTTGTCAACTATGTGTTTAAATTTGTTAAGAATGTTTGGTACAAGTATCCCCAACTTTTGTCTATATTAAGTCACTATTTGCAAAAGAAAGGGGGAGCATTCTTTTTTCTAAATGGATTATATGTTAGAAATTAATTTGCAATCATAAGAAATTGCACAATTTATGCTCTATTGCATTTGATGATGCTTTTTGGTAAAGAATGAGTGAAAAAACTTAATCCTAATTTTTTGCCTGAATTCCCTCATATCTATTTGAATACACAAGATAGTGTTCTTGAGGGAAGAAATGTTTTGTATAACTTCACTTATTCTTCATATACTCACTTGAATTACATTCACCTTTTAAGGGGGGAAAATAAACTTAGGGGGAGCTTAAAATTGCATTATTTTTTATGTTTTGATGATGCCAAACGGGGGAGAAATAATGGATAAACAAAACTTCTTGTCTTGTGCTTCATATTTTATGGTTATTTTTAGAATTGTCCAATTGATTTTTCATCATCAAAAAGGGGGAGATTGTTGGACTACAATTATGATAATCATGTTTTGATGATGACCAAATCATACTAACGGCTTGTAAACAAGTGTACAGAATGATATTCGGATGATGAAGACCGTTCGAGAGAAATGAGATGGGACGCAAGTGACTGTCTGATACATGCCCAGAGGGCATTGGAAGTGATAAACTTATCGGACACAAATGACTGTCCGAAAGACAGAGTTTCGGACGATGGTAATCTTCTGACACAAAGAACCTGAAGTAGTCTTGGACGAAAAATAGCGTCTGATCATATTTTCAAAAGACATTGAATCGACCAGATGCAGTTTCGGATCCATTCTCGAACGTACGAACGAATACCTTTAGAGAACGGACGCAGAGTTTAGCAGCGGCTGTCCGAAAGGTCCAACGGCTAGTTCGTTCGTATGCACACCCACTGCATCGGTCGTCCAAAAGATCTAACGGCTAGTTTTCCAGTAAACAGAAAATAGCCGTTAGAGAATTGTTGAAGGTAGTTTTTGGGCATCTATAAATAACCCCAAGTCTGTAAATGCAAAAAATATAGAGGGGAACACTATATTCAATACAAACACTTGTAAAAGATATTTGGGGAGAAATAGGCTAAAATATTGTGGGTTGTATTTGTTTGGGTAGTATAGTTCTCTTGGCTCAACTAGATGGAATTAGTGTGAGCAAGAATAGACTAGTGAGTGATCTTCAAGTGTAAGAGTGGAGGGATAACATGTGTACAAAAGTGAGGTTGTAGTGTAAAACTCTTTGGCTTAGTTGATCAATGCAAGGGTGAGCCTACTTGGTGTACAAGAAGGTTATTGCCTCACATTCTTGGAAGAGGCAGTACTAGTGGATGTACTCCAAACTTGAGAAGGTTGGGAGTTTGGTTTGATATTCTTTATCTCAATCTTTTATGCGTTCTTTAAGCTTTGATTGTTAAATATTTATTTTGATCACTTGTGCTCAAGTATTTATTTGTTGTACAAAGTTTGCATTTTCATTAAACACTTCAAAAGGTTTATTTTTTAAGACAACCTAATTCATCCTCCTCTTAGGTTGCTTTTGGGCCAACATTTAAGAGAATTGGGATTTTTATTGTCTGATTTTTTATTGAAATTTTGAGTAATAATTGATAGATTTTTTTTTTTTTTTTTTTGAACGAGGGAGAAAATCAACTTGTATTCATTGTGGCTATTGTGTTCATATTTGGTGTCAATCTAATATCCCACTAAAATACATACATCAGAATAAGGTCCAGAAAGCATAAGTTAGACATAGTAAAGATCGACATGCAATTGAGATTTAAACTGGTTATCAGTATTATTATTGATCTGCATACGTAATTACTTAGCCTCAGGAAATTGAAATACAAATATTTTCTTTTAAGGGGAAGTAGATAGCAATTCCTAACTTGGTAAATCGGAAAGAAAATGCACAATTTGAAAATGAGAATGACAAGAGCCTCAGTAGGGCCTATTGGTCCTGAATAATTTCTTGGAATAAAATTGAATAGCAAAACAATTTTCCTGAATACTTCAGAGCTGTGGATTTAATTTTGAAAGGATTTATTCTCTCTCCGTCTCTCTCTTATAGTCTTTTCTTGTTGGTATTGGGGAGGGAGGTCACATTGATCAGCAAACACAAACAACTTTCTTGAATGCTCCAAGGCGCTTAATTTTTCTTCCTTTCACTAACTTTGTATTAAAGAATTAAAGATTTTGTGGCAAATGGGTTAAGATTATTGAAATTTTGGAGTTGATTACTGATTTGTATCCTTAAGGTTTGGATGTACAGGCTAATTAGCTAGTTTAGCACCACTTTATGCCGCTGTGAAATGGTGGATTTGTCTCTTGATATTTTTGGGGTACTTAGCTTGATTGTTTTCCAGTTTACTGTTGCTTTGAAAAGGGATTTGTCTCTTGAATTTTTGGGGCTAGATATCTAGTTTAGATCCGGTTTTGTCCTAATTTCGGTTGGAATTCGTCCCTCGAATTTTGGAGCAGGTTCCATATATGCTCGAGGAATATTTACTATTGTTTGACTTCGAATTCTAGTTTTAGTCAGTATTTGTATTATCAAGACAGTCGAATGTTCTATAAAATGCTTTATTTGATGAATTTATCTTTTCTTTTGTCCTAAACTTTTCTTCATTTTTTTTCCCCCGTTTTTAAGCAGATTAACAGCGTACATCTTTTGACAGATTGACACACTTGTTCCAACTAACATTGTGGAGCTCTTGTGTTTATATTGTAAAAGGGATGGATTGTTGATGTTAGTTTCTTGTTGACTTTGCTATCATAGTGCTATAACTTGAAGATGTTTTTTGCTTGGATGTAAACTTTGCAATTTAATTTTTTTTTTTTTTTACCTCAAATTTTTGTAAGATGGTATTGGAGTATTTGTGCTTGTATTAATTAAGCAGGTGTTTCAGCAAATCCATAATATGCTTGTTTTAGTCATGGTCTAAATTCACGTTCTCCATTTCAATTTATATTATTATTACGGAAGGTTTAATTGTTAATTGGGAGATTGTAGTGATGGAATTTTAGGTGAAAAGGGTATCCGTTGAGACACAAACTAGTGACAAGATGTAATAAGGTAGGTTGTCACAAAATTGATTATCCCATATATATATATATATATCACATGTGTTGCACGTGCAATGTTGGTGTTGAAATTTTTAATTTTTTAGAAAATAAATAAATGATTACCGAATAATAACAAATACTACTAAATTTATAAATTATTCAATATCTTTGTTTTTTGATTTTGTAATTTCTTTTACATTTTTTTAATTTTTTATGTATCTTTTTATTTTTCATAATAATCGTCCATATATGTTATTTAGTACAATGTTAAAACAAAATTATTTTCTTCTAAAAAAATTAAACAAATTTTCTATTTTGTGAGAACGTGTCATGTTTGAACTCTATAATTAAAAAAGAAAAATGAACCATGAACACTAACACAATTGAAAGACTAATTGTTTAAATTATTTGCAATGATTATTGATGACCAATAAATTATTCACTAATATAAATTGGTTCTAAAATACAACTTTTTGTGAATAAAACAAATTCATGATTAATGAAATTTTCATAAAGAAAGATATTTTACACTTTTTTACAAGATAATTATGGATAATGGGCAAACAAATACATGATTAAGTGATAGACAAGCTTAATTGAGTAAAGTAATAGGATAAGTTTATTAAATAAGATAAAAGAGCCATCAACACTACTAACATATTTAAAGTACTAAAAGTTTAACTTACCTGCAATGATTAGTGATGACCAACTAATTAAATTATATAATAATCACAAATTTAATTATTGTACATTGATCTTAAGAACAATAATCTCTTCATAAAAAAAACAAATACATGATTAATCGGATTACTATATAGGCAAAAAAAAAAAAAAAGTCTTATTATCTAATTTACAATTGTCAAGTATAGTTGAATAAACCATTAGAAGAAAAAGAAAATAAGTTAGAGAAATAAAGGTGATGCTAATTATTAGATTAACTAAGATCTTAATCATAAATGGCATTTGGCTTAAAAAATCATAAAATTCTATATAAAAATTATTCTAAAAGTGTTATCAAAAAATTCTATACAAAAATTATTCTGAACGCATTTATAAAAAATTATTCATGTAAGATATCCAACCATTATCATCTAAAAAAATTGCTTAAAAGTATACAAAAGCTATCTAAATAACTGTGTGCATTTATTTGAAGTACATATAAACCCTTAAAACGTTTAATTGTTATACATACACAAGATATATCACACATTTTGGATTAAAACATCTATGTATTAACTTGTAGTATACTTAATTATTAGTTTATTAAGAAAACTCTACAAAAAGGTACAATATGAGAAAATTTATGAGTGACACTCGCAATAGGTTTTTTATTAAATTATTCCATAATTTTTATGATATAGTTAATTCAACAAAATTTTATCTAATTTTGGCGCATTTATAAAGGCACCTCTTAAAACATTTTGAATAGTGGTGTCCATCCATCATTTTTTATATTTTGTATACCATTGTTTAGATGTTAATATTAACATTAAATAATTTTTTACTTCAAAAATTAATACGATATTATCCTAAAATAGAATATTTTTTTAATTTTAGTAAGGAAAAAATCTATTTATGTTATAATGAGTAACATAGGACCATAATTCTGAAAAGGATTAATTACATTTTATCTTTTAAAAGTTTACCATCATTAACATTTTTGTCTCTTACTTTATGTTATTAAATATTTAGAATCATTACTAAGATATTAGTATGAGCATTAAGCTTTTAATGAGGTTCACTACACTAAAGAGGTCTTCTTACTGTATATATCAAAACTTACAATTTAAATAATACGTGGTTCGTCGAATATTTATTTGAGTTGGTGACTTTTCAAAACTTAAGTACCAACCTAAATACAAATACTTAACTTTTGCATTAAACATTTTCAACTTTAGCCAAAGCTCAACTTAGGCACAACTCATTTTAAATTAAATATGAATATCTATCAAGGAAAGGAAAATAATCGAAATCGACTTGAAATCATTTCCAAAATTACATTTACCAATTAAATCATCTATCTATTTTGTCAATAGTTTCCTAAATTCTTAAAATTTTATAATTTTTTTGTCATTTCATTAGTGTAGAACATTGGTTTCTCATTCAACCCAAAATTATATTCATACATATCGATAAATATAGATGGTGAAGAAAAAATTAATGGTTTTATCCTTTTTTATTTTCTTTTCCCTTTTTTTCCATTCCCTAACCGCTCTAAAACCATTCCCCTCTAACAAATATCAAAGAACAACAAGTTTATTTTTTCACATTCAAATGTGATCTTACTTTTGCATTATGTGAATTTACCTTTTCTTGAGCATATTATGAGTAAAAGAAAACTATGTTTTGACTATTTTTTCGGGAAAAAAAATCCTTCATCTTACTCTAAAATGCATGCAACTTTCATGAAAAATATGTAGTTCTAAATACATCTAACATAACACATAATTTTTATATAATTTTTATCACAATTGATTTTTTTAACATATTGCATATTACATATATACATACATACATGCATATACATGTACATATACATACATATATATATAGATATACATATATTAATAAGGATATGATTCATGACAGAATATAATGGTTTAAAAGGATTCATGTAGCCGGCTTGTTAGTGAGAATAAGGTTTGGTTTGTTTGTTATTGTGTAAAATATATATGCATATAGAGAATATATTTGTACTTTTTTCATATTTCTTGAACTTATGAAAACATCCACTTTAGGATTCTATTGACGTTACGTACTCATTTTTTTAATCATCTTGAATGCATCATTGTTAACTCTAAAATTATATTTTGATAGCATTGTACTATGAAATAAAATTTTTATTTATCAAACATAAAACAAAATGTAAAGCTAATAAAAATATTTGAATTTTATTTTGTTATTTTTTGAATAATTTTTCGATCAATTCCTTGTGTTGGTTAGATACATCTTTGTTGTTTTGTTAAATAGTGTAAGAATTGTATTGTAGTTTCCAAAGTTGATATGCAAATTTAATCTACTACTATTATTTTAGAGTATTTAACATTATTTGTATAAATTATGTAGTTTTTCACATTACTTGCCTATTTATTTATTCTATATTGTCATGTCTATAATTTATGTGTAGTATTCTTGTAGATCTTGATTATTTAGAAAATTTGTGGCATTTATCCTACCATGGGTTGAATTTTTACCTCATCAATAGTTGCTCTAATACAATATCTCATTGTTATTTTGTTAATAGTGCAACAACTGGTATTATAGTATACTAAATTTTACATGTAAACTCAATTTATACCGCCAACTATTTAAAGTATATCTAGTAGTACGATTTATTTGCATAGCATGTGCTATTTTCAATTATATTAATTACTTAACTAAATGCTTTTCTTCATTGTCACTCCATAAAATTATGCATAGAATTTTGTGTGTTAAAACGATTATTTTATAATATTGGGGGCAGTCATCTTATCATAGGTTGAACATATTTTCTACCTCGTCAATAGTTACTTTTCTACAAAGTGGTGTTATTAAAGATAAGGATTTAGTAATTAATATTTTACAAAATGTAGTTTATGTGCTAAGACACTTCTCCTATGACTTATTAGTCATGGGTTCAAGTCACCAAGGGATACAAGGGTGTTTTTTTCTTAAAAATAATAATATTAAAGAGATAAAATTAACAAATACTATCTCAATTAAAGATTATGAATTTTTTAAATAAATTTTAAATTTTTTATTGGTAATGATTATTAATGTTATGATTTTTAAAAGTTGGGGAAGAATTTTGATATTAAATAGAGGTTTTGTCGAATTTTTAAAAAAAAAAGAAAAAGAAAGTAAAACACAATGAATCAAATTTGTTGCACATGTAACAAAAACTTTTTACTATCTTATTACATTTTTTGCAACAGTTTGTATAAATATAAGGAATTTTGTTACATTAATTTTAAATTTAAATACAATCATTATATAGTAGTAATATAAGTTATAAAAATAGATTAGTTTTATCATATTAAACACATTTTTAGATAAGTCAATTATACTTCATTAAGGATGACTTACCCCAAAAATACTTCATTAAGGACTTGCTAGGCATAAACTTTTTAATTAAGGGTATATTAGGTGTGACAAAAACATAGCTTGTGGTATTCTTAAAAAATAGGTAACTAAAAAATTTTTGATTGTGGTTTTCTATCGGGATTGTATTTCATTAAGGGCTAGTATTTTAGACATCACAAGAAAATATAAACAAATTTTGTTATATTTTCTTGTAGAGAATATGTATTTCATTAATAACGGATATTTTAGACATTACAAAAAAGAGGAGACACATAAATTGGGATAAACAAATAAAATTTAATTATGCTTTTCAATCGGGATTTGTATTTCATTAAGAACCGTTATTTAAGGCATCACAAAAAGGTAAAAACAAAATTGGTTATATTTTCTTGTTGGAATTTATATTTTTTTAAAGGTTGGTATTTTAGGCATTACAAAAAAGATAGAAACAAAATTTAAGAAAAACAACTCGCATATATATACATATATATATATATATATATATATGTATATATATATAAACTCTATCAAACTAGCACCACAACTAAGTGACAACTTTTTGTCACTGATTTGGTAATTTTGAGTGACAACTTGCAGTTGTCAGTTATAATGTATACATATTTTGTGACATAATTGTTCACTGATAATAAAGAGTAAGTGACAACATTATTGTCAATAAAGGTGTAAGAATCAATGACAAATAGATGTTGTCACTAAAGCGTTTGTATATTTTAGTGACAACGCCACTACCCTCTTTAGCAATGAAGATTTTGTGGCGATTTTACGACGGATGAAAAGTTGTCTCTTTGATCAATTAATGACAACTTTGGCACATTTAGTGGTAACCTTCGGTGCCATTGATGGCCTTTTTTCTTGTAGTCCACCAACAAGGTTTATATAAACCCCCTTTTTACCTTAATTATTTTCCTTTTACCAAAATGGGTATTGCATTCGAAAGCAATGCTAAATAAAGAATAAGGCAAAGGAGTTTGTTAACGAAAAAATGTACAAAAGTTTTCAAAGAATAAATTTGCATGGGCCGAGTTTCTAGCTTTGGAGCACCGATTACATATTGTATTATGCTATTTATGCTATATTCCATGATCTTGTATTTCCTTTATACATTCACAATAAAATTTTGGTCTTCTTTAATGACTTTAAAGAATTATCGGTGCCTCCCACGAAAATATTTACTTCATTGTGTGGCTTTTCTAACCAATTTATTGTACTCCTATCTATTAAATAAAGTTTCTTAGTTTGCTAATTATACATGAGATAAGAAAGTTAAAAATATAAATAGTTTAAAACGAATGTAATAAATATGTTTGCCAACCAAATCCTAGTTGAAGATTGAGGACAAAAAAGAGGACTCTGTAATACTGCGTGAGTCTCACAATCATTAAAATAATTTAAAAAGGCAGAAATTTTATTATTTTTAAATTATTTAACGATTTAAAATATTCATTCTGTCATATACACTGAGGAGTAAAAACTTTTTCTTAAATAGAATACATGCCAACCAAATACTAAATGAAGTTCAGGGAAGTAAAAGGCAGTATTTGATATACATGCAAGTGCCTGTCTTAAAAAAAGGGAAAGATTTAATTATATTTGATTTTTGATTTTATTTGTAAATTTTGTGGTGTAAATTAAATGTTATTAAATTTATGATATAAGTTGATGTAAGTAAGATTTTATAAGATTTAATTTTAACGATAAAATTTATAAGTAAGACTATTTCAAAAAATTGAGTTTATATAAGTATTTTTCTTTAAAAAAAAAAGCCAAATAATCATCAAACCTTTCCATTACTGAGTGATTAGGAAAAAAAAAAAAACTATTCCACCGTCATGATGCATCATGTCTACGCCCAAAAACGAGACCTGGCACGCCGCTCGCACAAGTCACATCCATGGATGCCGGCACACACATTAAAGCAACCATCTCATTACGCTACGACTGAATCAAAACCAATTACCAGAAACAACTAAAGCAAATATCTTCCAAATGAAAGCCAGTTATTAACCAGGTAAATATTTAGATAGATCCGATTTTTAATCTCATTTATAAATTTTGTGATATGAATTAAACTTTAAATAATTTATAAGATCAGTTGATGTTAGTAAAATTTTTTAAAATTTAATTCTGATTATAGAATTTATAAATAGAATTAAAAATCAAATCTACTTGACTATTTTCCTACTAACAATATTAAAGTTATAAAGCTAACTATTAACCTTCGAAATATATCAATGTCTGAGGCACACATGCCATAAAGGGTGGTAATGAATTTTGTCGTGTGTTTATTATGTTACGTTTGTATCTGACTTATTTATTTACTGTTCGTGTTCATGTTTAAGTCATTTAATCCGTTTATTTTTATTAAAGACATATCAATTTATTTGACAAGTGAAATCATAACTTGCAACTTGTATAAATTAAAATTTCAAATTTTAATTTTTTAATAATTTAAACAATTATTCTCACTAAACCTTTTCTTTTACCAACTTAGGACATGTTATTAATATTGTTGAAATTTTTAGATGGTATTTAAAATAATTATTATATCTGATTTAATAATTTTATATTAGAATTATTGTTCATGATTTTAAAGTATATTATAATAAATTATAATCGAGATAATATTTTAACAAAATTTATTCATTCACTAGCTTAACAGGCTACCTGTCAACCCACATATCAATCCACATGTCAACCCAGCTTAACTCAATATTTTCATATTATAAATTAGCACATTGATCCAATAATGATCTAATAAAATTTAATTCATGTAATAATTTATTAATTTCGTATCATTTTAATTTGTGTCGTATCATCAAAAATTACCAAACCTAATGCCGTCACAAGTCGTGAAGCCCTAATCTAGGCCCTATTAGCTAAGAGCACTACCAACCCCAAAACTTTTGGTGTAGGCTACCAATCGTCTGCATCGTCAAAGCTTCGTAGGTTAGGATCACTTGGAGAATGTCAAGTATCTTGGAATGAGTAAAATGATGTGCAGTAAGAGACAGTTTTCTTCTACGGATTGAACATATTATATCATATTACAAGGAACATTTGTACTTCGGCTAGTGTTCAATACTCTTTTTTGGCTGGTAAAGTTACAATTCGGCCCTTATGATTTGAATTTTTTGTAAAACGATGAAAGGTAAAAAATATAATAAATTTGTACAAAAAGTCAAATATATACCTAAAACCTAATACCTCGCCACCATCAAGCAGTGTTTATGTTAGTTACATAATAATTAATTTTGATTAGAATATTTAAATGACTGAAAGATCCCAACTCAATAGTTATTTATTAGTTATGGGTTCAAGTCAGTAAAAGGTAAGGGATGGGTAGTTTAAAAATAAAAAAAGGGATAACTACAAAATTTTTGTCCTTTTTTTCTTTAAAAGGAATAATTTTATAAACCTCCCCAAAAGTTTATGACATTTTCACCCAATACCCTTCTAATTTCATAAATAACTCTAACCTCCCTTGGGTACCTAAAATGACTATAACATCCTTACTGTAATTCTTCAATTAAAATGTAGGAAAAAAAAAGGTAAGAAGCAACTGTTAACCTCTCCCTTTCTACCCGATTCTCATCTCCTTGTTGCTAACTTGCTCTTCATCACCCTCCCAAGCACCACCACCACCTCCTTCATTTCTTTCCAATCCATATGATCACTTTCTTTTAGCGCTGCTAATTCCTATCCCCTCCTAGCTGTTAATCCCACTCATCCTCCTCTTTGTAGAAAAACTATATGGCAAATGAGGAGTAGGAAACAAGTGTTTTTAATAAAATTGGGGATATCAGAACCAATAAAATTTGAGTCATGTATAAAATTTTCCTTAAGGTTTTGATTGCCCCCACTATACTCAATGGTTTGCTCTTGGGTTAATAGCAATCTACCTCTAGGATACAACAAATTCTTGAAAACTTCCAATAGCAAAAACTTGAAATCTTCCTAAGAACAATGTATATGGAGAGATAGATTTTTAATAAGAATTATTATTTTGAAATAGTCGAAATGTCTCCTTTCATAAAGATGAAAGTGTAGGATAAACCATTGGAATATACCTCTTGAATCCATAGAATACACCTCCTGAATCAAAAGTTGTAACTCTCTCTACTTTTCCTGTTTCTTGTTTTCCAACGGCCAGGAACGCAGCACATGCACTACACAATAGCAGCGCATATGCGTTGACTACACTTTGATTCTGTCTGCAGCACACATGCACTACCTTTGTGTAGAGCATGTGAGCTGACACTAAAATTTTTATTTTTTTTTTAATTACAGCAGTCACCCACTAAATTTTTAAATTACTTTATATTACAAATTAAATATTTACATTCCCCCCACTTAGTTTGTAATATAAACAACAACTCACTATCTCTTTTTAACATCATGCCTAAAGAATAGTGACTATCGTCTTAAACTTTTCCTTAGTGTAAATAACTCACTAGATCTAATTAAATTAAGGTGGCACGGTTGCTTAAACCATGATTTAAAATTAGATTAGAATTATCAGACACATGAACTTGTTAAACTTATACATATATTTACCAAAATATTTTAGCACTATTACCGACAATGTGCTCTATCCTAATTCATGATCATGTACAAAAGAAAATCCTAAACTTTTGTTAGATCATGAAAATCCTAATTCATGATCATGTGCTCTATCGTATCGGTGAAATCTCTTCAACCTTTTAAAATTAAAAGCACAATAAGATGATTTTATTAAGAGTATAAATATTTATATACTCAACCTTATAGATCTCACTTAAGGGTTACTATTTGCACTAATCAACATGGAATGGTATACACATAATTTTAGTGCTCACAAATACTTATTAGCAACTTGCTTTTACCCTTTAAACCTTTTAATTTAGTGGTAGTGCTAGAAGAAATGTTGGGTTACCATTGAGTAGTTTTAGATAAAGGGTTTCAATTCCACTCCTAATGACGTCGATTTCACCAAGTCTCTCGCAAGAGGTTTAATCAACAGATCCGTTAAATTATTGTATGTTCTTACATACACAACAGTTACGATGCCATCATTGAACAATTGTCAAATATACGTATACCTTATACTTATATGTCTAGATCTACTGTTGTAGATTTTATTCAATGCTCTAGACATTGTGGCTTCCCTATAACAATTCAAAACAATGGTTGGCATTGGCTGAGGCCATAACTTGATATTTAACAAGAAGTAATTCAACCATTCTGCTTCTTTACAAACTGAGAACAAAGTTATGAATTCAATTTCCATTGTCGACATAAATGACCAATCACAATTTGTTTCTTTAAAACCCATGAAATTGCTCCTCCACCTAACATAAAAATCCACCGCTTGTAGTGTTTTTATCACTAATATTAGTAAACCAACTAGCATCAGAGTACTCTTCAAGCACAGCTACAAAATTATTGTAGAAAAGTTCTAAATCTTTAGTTCTTTTAACATAACCAAGGACTTTTCCAATTGCTTTCCAATGATCACTACCAGAATTTTTAATATATCTAGATAATCTACACACAGTAAAAGAAATATCTAGCATTGTGCAACTCATTGCATACACTAAACTCTCTATTACACTTGTATGTTCAAGTTAACTACCAGATTTGCCAGTATTTTCACTTAGTTTAAAGTTAGAGTCAAAAGGAGTATTTGCTTCTTTCACATTTAAATGTTGATACTTGTTCAAAATTTTGTCAACACAATGCGTTTGACACAAAGCATAACCTCCACCATGCCTTTTAACTTTTATCTCTAAGATAGTATCTAGTACTTCACCAAAATCTTTCATTTTGAATTGAGAAGCTAGATACTCCTTAGTTTCAAGTACACCCTTGTAAGAAGTACTAACAATTAGCATAGCATCTATATATAGATAAATAATCACACCATACTCTTCAATAAATTTAGAATAAATTCACTTATCAGCATTATTATTTCTAAATCCATTAGAGAGTAAAACTGATTCAAACTTTTCATGCCATTGTTTGGGTGCTTGTTTTAAACCGTATAGAGATTTAACTAGTTTACAAATTTTATTTTCATTTCCTGATAATGCGAAACCTTCTGGTTGTTCCATTTATACCTCTTCATCCAAGTCACCATTTAAAAAGGCTGTTTTAACATCCATCTAATACACACAAAGATTATAAATGAAAACTAATGACAATAGTATCTAATGGATGTAATCCTAGCAACAGGTGCATAAGTGTCAAAATAATCAATTCTTTCCTTTTGTCTAAAATTTTTTTGCTACAAATCTTTCTTTATATGTTAATATATGGATCAATCAGTTGCATATTTTCTCCTACACACCCATTTACAACCAAAAGGTTTAGAACGAGGACGTAAATCCACTAGAACCCAAGTAGTATTTGATAATATTGAGTCCATCTCATCATTTTTAACCTCTCTCCAAAGTGTTGCATCTCTTGATGACATAGCTTCGCTAAATGATTTAGGATCATCTTCTACATTTAATAAGATTAGTATCTTATTAAGTAAGTTATCTCGATTGCCTTCAACTAAGAAAATAATAGCTTGTGAAGATATGAAATCAGAAGATAAATATTTTTCTTTTCTTTGTCTTTGACTTCTTCTAAGGTCAAAAGGAGAATCAATTGTCTTCCTTTTATTACTAGAAGAAGGATCAACATTTGGAGTTGGTTCTTGTACTTTGATTGGATCCACGTCCACAGTTGAATCTTTAATAAATTTATTCTCAAAAAATTCAACATCCCTTGGTTCAATAATGACATTAGAATCAATATCAAGTAGTCTGTATAGGATTTAGAATTTTCAGCATAGTCGACAAACACACTTTAAAGTGCTCTAACTCCCAACTTTACCCTTTTGTTATCCGGAACTCTATAATAGGCTATACATCCCCAAACTTTAAGATAAGTTAAGTTTGATTTTCTCCCCTTCTATATGTCATATAATGACACTTTAGTCTTGAGAGATAGAATTCGATTATGTAATTGACAAGCAGCTAATAAAGGTTTTCTCCACAAATTCTTTGGCAAACCAGAATTTAGGATCATGGTGTTCACCATTTCCACCAAAGTTCTATTCTTTCTTTCAAACCAAACCATTTTGTTGTGGAGTGTATGGTGCACTTGTTTGGTGTATAATACCATTTTGTTCACAAAGTATTTAGAATTCGGTAGAAAAATATTCACCACTTCTATCACTCTGCAATATTTTGATTTTCTTGTCCAATTAATTTTCAATGAGAGATTTATAAGATTTAAACATACCAAATACTTCATCTTTTACTTTCATGTCAAATAAACATGCACATATCTAGAGCAATCATCAATGAAAGTAATGAAATATCTATTACCACATCTTGTAGAAAAACATTTAATTCACAAACATCTGAATGGACAAGTTCTAATAATTGTGTATTTCCTTCAATTTTAGAAAAAGACAACTTAGTGATCTTTGCTTGAATGTATGTTTAACATTTCTTCTTATAATTATCTTTGACAGAAATTAATCCATGTTTAGACATAAAGTGAAGTAATTTATGATTAACATGTCCTAATCTATCATGCCATAAAGAATAAGACGAATCCACAATATAAATAGAAATATTGTCTTTATTGATACTTAATTTAAACATGCCATCACAAGAATAATCATTTCCTACAAATACACCATTCTTGGACAATATAATCTTGTTTGACTCTAGTACAACTTTCAGCCCTTTCTTATTCAATACATCGGCTGATAGAAGATTTTTTCTAATTTCTGGAACATGAAGTACATTCATTAACACAAGCATACTTGCCGGAAGTGAATTGAAAGTCCACACTTCCTTTGCAATAAACCTTGGCTAAAACATGATTATCCATGAACACTTCATAGCCATCAGGAACATCTTCATAAGTTTTGAATTGTGACTTATCGCTACAGATGTATACGGTTACACCAGAGTCACACCACCAATCATTTGATTTGGTTGAAGTTGCCACATTTAATTCTGAAATCATACCAATGTGAGAATCAATTGCCATTGCAACAATTCCAGCATCTCTTTCAACAAGATTTGCTTTAGGGGCATTATTTTTTTATTTTATTTTTTGTTTCTTGTTGGATTTACACTCATTCTTATAATGCCTTTTTTATCGTAATTGTTTGAACTTGTCCTTAGAATTAGTATTTTCATAAAACTTTCTTTTAGAATTTGTGATTTAACTTTTATTCTCATCAACAAAATTCAATTTTGAAACAAGTTCTAAATCCTTCTTATGAAGATTTCTAATATTTTCTTCAATTCTCATATATTTCAAAGCACTTGATCAATAGTCAAAATTTCAGTAGTATGAGACATTTTCTTTTGATAATAATTCGAACTAGAAGGTAATTTTTTGCAATAATTGCCCCCCACTTGCAATGATTTTAAAATTTCAACACCAACATCTTTTAATTTTGAAGCAATAATTTGAAGGTCATGAACTTGATGCAAAATAGAAGAAAAATCAACAATACGAAATTCAAAATACTTTTTAGTAAGAAATCTGTCCGTACCTTATTTTTCTGTAGCATATTTGTATTCCAAGGCAACCCAAATTTCTCTTGGTGACTTGATCGTTGTGAAAAGATCATAAAGTCAGAAAGTATGTTGAAAATGTGACCTCTGCCAACAATTTCATCCTCCTTCCTTTTCTCGCATTGTGCCTTGAGTTCCTCCAAATCATCAACGGTTGGTGTAGGAATTTCAGGCATTGCAGTTTCCAAGACATATGCAACTTTTAATACAATGAGGAAGAACATTATTTTGTCTTTCTACCAGTTGATATATAATTCGTTCCGGTACCATCTATGTGATCCAACTTGATGAAATCTTGATTCATTACTTTGAAAGTAGACTCACCACTTGTTTTCATGATTAACCACAATCAAAACCTAAGATTGTAGAAAAACTATGGCAAATGTGGAGTAGGAAACAAGTCTTTTTAATGAAATTGGGGATATCAAAACCAATAAAATTTGAGTCGTGTTTAACACTTCCCGTAAGGTTTTGATTGTCTCCACTATACTCAATAGTTTGCTTTTGGGTTAATAGCAATCTACCTCTAGGATATAACAAATTCTTGAAAACTTTCAATAGCAAAAACTAGAAATTTTTCAAGAACAATGTATATGGAGAGATAGATTTTTAATAAGAATTGTTATTTTGAAATAGTGGGAATATCTCCTTTTATAAAGATAGAAATGCCGGAGAAACCATTGGAATACGCCTCTTGAATCCATGGAACAAATCTCCTGAATCAAAAGTTACAATTCTCTCTATTTTTTTTCGTTAATCTTGTTTTTCAACGGTTAGGAGTGCGTGCACATGCGCTGACTGTACTTTGATTCTGTCTGCCGCGCACATGCACTACCTTTGTGTAGCGTATGTGGGCTAAACTAATTTTTTTTTAATTTTTTAATTTTTAATTTTTTTAAATTACAACATTCACCCACTAATTTTTTAAAATTATTTTATATTACACTCTTCTCTTCGCTTTCCATTCGATTTCTCCATCCTCTTCTGCCTACTTCTAGCCTGCAGTCACAATCCCTAAAGATGGAATTCGCTCACGAAAACTACTTAGTAGCTGCAGATTTGATTTTGGCTTTGTATGTAACAAGAAGATTTGTGTTCGAATATTGGCGGGTTTAGTTCATAGTTTTTACAAGTTTTATGCCAAAATTAATATGGGAGAATGTTCTTGATATCCAAGTATTTTTTAGTGTTTCAAATGGGTTTGCTTGTGGTTATGGTGGAGCAAGCATTTGTTGTGGTAATTGCAGCATTTTTTTACTGAATTTTTGTGCATCATAACTTAATTTTTTTAGGTTGTAAATGTCTTCTATCTAAGTACTGTAGACTTTTAACATATGGATAGAGGAAAAATTTGATGGTTGGTTTGTGAATTTGTGATCAACCGATTAGTGTTTGGACTTTAGCATAGAAATGGGCATGGATTTAACTGAATGACTGAGTATGGTGACTGCTCTCTCTTTTTTTTTGTTTTTGTTTTTGTTTTTGTTTTGGGGGGAAGGGGACATGACTCGGGAGGATGGTGAGCAAGAATAAATTTGACATAGCTAGTAGTGGTGGGCGGAGGAAGGAGATAGTGGGTATTTTTAAGTTTTTTAGTCCTATTTGTTTTGGAAAAGGGTACTTTAAGATATTCATTACATATTTTTTACTTACATCATCCAATTGGGTTTTTTGGTTACAAAACATATAGAATCAAGAGGTGTATGTGTAATTTTTTAAATTAGAAAGATACCAGATGAAATTGTCAGAAACCTTGTCAGAAACCTCAAGAGAGGTTCATGAAATTGTCCCTTATATATATATATATATATATATATATATATATATATATATATATATATATATATATATTCCTTGAAGCTAGTTGATATTTCAAATAAAGCCCCACCTCCACAATTCGCATTTTTTTAATGGATGCCTAGATAGAAACAAGCTTCTATTTATGTTTTTCTTTTCATTTTTGAATTTAATTAAGTAAAACAAGTCTAATTATTTTAATAAATCTTCAATTTTTTTTTTTTTTTTTTTTTTGTAGAAGTGTAGCCCTTTATTTTACTCTTCAAGTGAAAATATTTGACCTACAACTAAAATTCAAGTTAGTTAATCTAAGTAACACCTAATTTTTCATTCTAAAATTTGGAATTTATTATTTTAAATTTGCGTCATTTATTAATAGCATATATTACATTAGATAATAGATTATTGTTGTTTTAGAATGTTAATTTAATAACCTGTTTGCTCATAGCATATTTTCTAGATTTTTTTAAAACCCTACTCTCCCCTCTACTGTTTAGTGATTTGAATCTATAACCGATAGGTCATGAAACAAACATTTTACTACATAAACAAAACTTTATTGTCTTGTATATATTTTAGATAAAATTGTAAGAATTATGTTTTAGAAAGCTAAACTTGACTTTGAGTTTACTAATATCGACACAAAACTAAATTTATTTAAATTTGAATATAGACTAACCATAAGTATATCAAGTGAGCCGATTCAAGGTCGAATTACAATTCAGATACTCAATTAAACTTGATTTTAAGTACTTGTACATTTTTCAAGTTTGAATTCGAACATACTACTATTTGATATCTGACTCGATTTGTCTGTAGTCTGGACAAAGTCTTGTTCCCCAAAGATTTAACCCCTGCGTAGTGTGCTCACCTTGCAATCATAGATAATAACACTGCACCCAGAACTCGATTCCCTACATCTATTGTCATCGAAGATCACATTCAATTGCAAATAAATTTAGATTGGAGCAATGTGGAGTAAAGAGGTGAAATGTTTTAACCTCCTAATTTTGGGATAATTATTAAATATCCTAGGTCATGAAACAAACATGTTACTACATAAACTACACTTGTGATTTGAACTTATTTAGTGATTTGAACCTATAACCGATAGGTCATGAAACAAATATTTTACTGCATAAACTACACTTTATTGTCTTGTATATATTTTAGACAAAATTGTAAGAATTATGTTTTAGCAAGCTAAACTTGACTTTGAGTTTACACAAAACTAAATTTACTTGAATTTGAGTATAGACTAACCATAAGTATATCAAGTGAGCCGATTCAAAGTCGAACTACAATTGAGATACTCGATTAAACTTGATTTTAAGTACTTGCACATTTTTCAAGTTTGAATTCGAACATACTACTATTGGTATCTAACTCGACTTGTCTGTAGTCTGGACAAAATCTTGTTCCCCAAAGATTTAACCCCTGCGTAGTGTGCTCACCTTGCAATCATAGATAATAACACTGCACCCAGAACTCGATTCCCTAACATCTATTGTCATCGAAGATCACATTCAATTTCAAATAAATTTAGATTGGAGCAATGTGGAGTAAAAAGGTGAAATGTTTTAACCTCCTAATTTTGGGAAAATTACTAAATATCCTAGTAAACATTAAATTAAAATTAGACTTTAATTTCCTACAATTGATCCCCACAAACTCAACACAATTTTCTTTTCCCCAACATTACCCGCCTGAAAAGTTAAATTAATAAAAACTTCCAATTTCCACCTCAGCTTAATTGTTTTAAGTACTATCTCGCAAAACCACCACGAACCATTCTATAGATGTTATACAAGCCTTGAGATCTTTTATCCACTTTTTTATCTCATTTCTTATTCCACTTTATAAGATATTGCCATGTGTCGTCTACTTAAAATTAAAGAATACGCGTATTAATATTAAACTAGTTGTTAGTTACCCCGTATGGATATTCTTTTCACCTAAAAAACAAATATCATATTAAAGATAGGGAAATTCTACAGTCCTGTTGTTCCTAGAGGACCATTACCTTGTACTTTAAGGTTTTGTACAGTACAACACTATGTGCTTTAAAAACTTGTACTGTACAAGTTCTTAAAGTCAAGAAAATGATTTTCTTTCAAATATTAATGTTAAGGTTAAAATTCTTGAAATGTATTTTATTTATCCGAGATGAACTTTGTGACTTTCTAAAAAGGGGCTCAATATTGTGCAACAAACATTTAAAAGATGAAAAAGAAATCTATATGGATTCTGAATCCGGAAATAAATGGAATACCGACAATTAGATAACTTAAACAATAAAAAGAGATTAAATAAGATGATTAAGCATTAAATTATTTATAAATTAAATTTTACTACTCAGTATAAATTCATTAGTACCAGTAGCCTCCTAATACATACATAGAATTGTTTGATGATAGGCACAAATCCTATGCTAGTAATAGTTAATAGAACACAATCCTTATTAATTATACCAAACTGGGATAAAGATAATCTTTCCTGTAGCTTCTTGTATTTATACCAAACAAATAAGTCTTACAATAAATTTATAAGTAAATGGTAGTAAAGAAAGTAAAAGAATATCTCACCTAACCATTTTCCCAGAACCAAAATTTTCGAGCCATCTCCCAAAACAGTAGAACCGTGTCAGCTTCTATATATAACCATCATTCTATTTTACACATGTACCATTGCAATACCTGCCTTATGAGCAAGCCCTTCCAACTTGTACCGCTATGAAATAAAAGATTTAATTAAGTCCAATAATAATAATAATAGCATTTTACAACATAAGGATTTCAAGTACAACCTTAAATTTTATTTTCATACTTTGCCCGAGATGTGTTTTCTTTTATAACAAAAATAGAAGAAGAAAAAGAAATTGTTCTCAACTTACAAACGTATAGCAATAGTGTTCAAATATGAAATGATTAACAAATGGTCAAAATTGATACAGATATGCTCCTTAAAAAAGATTTGAAAAAATTGGTCAATAAATTATGAAATAAATCCTAACACATCTTTAGATGGCATTTCACCTCTTATGTTCCTTGATGTATATTGTCAAATACTAATTTGGTAATGGTATCACTTATCTATAGTATGCATTTCTCGAACCCCCAATTCCCTTGAAAAGTACTTTACAAAACACAAAAAATAAACAAAACTTATTCATAGAGTACCAATAGTATATATAAAAAAAAGTCATTTTTTTACCATAATTCAAAATTATGAAAAAAAATGTCTTAAACTATGGACAATAGTATTTATCACAGTTTCGCCACGGTTTTAGAATTGTGGTATGTACAACCGTGGCTAATACTTTGCAAGAGATTTAATTTTGTGATAAATATTTTTTGTCACGAATTTATCACGGTTTTGGATTCATGGCAAAAGAGCTGTGTTATATGTAACAGACTTTTCACCACAGATTTTACCGCGATTTGAAACAATGGCAAAAGTTTTTTTTTTTTTTACACCACAGTGATATTACGGCTTGAGTCATGTGAAGAAATCTTTTTGGCACAACTTAAGAATATTTATGGTTTGGAATATGTGAATAAAAGTTAGGGTTAAATGCAGAAAATCCCCATGAACTTACACCCCAATTGTATTTTGCCCCTTCAACTTATTTAATAAGTACTTTACCCTATCTTTTATATTTTGGTACAAAATTACCCCTATTATTTTAATTATTATTATTTTTCTTTTTTCTTCTTCTTTTTTTTCCTTTTATTTATTTTCTCTATCTTGTTTTTCTTTTTTCTTTTCACTATTCTCTCTTCCTACTATTGCACAATTATATTACTTTTAATAATTAATTAATTAAAGTTATAACTTCACATATATCTAAACAATTTAATCTGTAGATTAATCATGTTTAATAAAATAAATATACCTTATTGTAATATAAAGTTTAATATATTAACTATTAATAATAAGATTAACAAATAAAAAATAAAATTTTTGAACTAGAAGAAATTAAAAAATTTGTAGTATACAAATAAAATTATAGAATGAAAAAATGTGCACAACCTTTTACAATTTCTGGTGTAATATTAGAAAAACATAGTAAGAAAATATTACGGCTATTTAATATAAGAGTTTTTGGAATTACGGTAAAGTCAACCAAAATATGTCACGCGAATGACATGGCACAAAAAAATATTTGTCTACAGTAGAATATGTATTTTAATTTTTTGACAATCTATTTTGTCTTTTTATAATTTGTTTATTTGTTAATTATAGCATTGATAAAACTCACAAAATCCATATTATACTATTAAAATAAATGTTGCTTGTTTTAAAAAACTTATTTATTCTATAAATTATTTATAAACATGTAAAGAAATTAGATTTTTTAACTTACTAATTACTAGTAGTATAATAATT
This sequence comes from Cinchona pubescens, assembly GCA_025175665.1. Classification (NCBI taxonomy): domain Eukaryota; kingdom Viridiplantae; phylum Streptophyta; class Magnoliopsida; order Gentianales; family Rubiaceae; genus Cinchona; species Cinchona pubescens. The sequence continues at coordinate 2,917,149 of JANKKI010000084.1, forward strand.
TAACTATAGCAAGAAAGAATGGGTAACAAAATAAAAGGAAAAATATGAGAGAGAAATAAATAAATTGGTAAGAAGAGAAAAAAAGAAAAGAAAAAGAAAATTATTAAAATAGTAAGGGTAATTTAGTCTCAAAACATGTAGAAGCAATGACAAGGGGGTTACAAAGTGCTTAATAAATACGTTGAGGGGGTAAAGTGTTTATTAAATACGTTGAGTGGGCAAAGTACAATAGAGGTGTAAGTTCAGGGGAATTTTTTGCATTTAACCCTAAAAGTTATTGCCACATTGTGTCTAGGTACAATTATATATATATATATAATATATATATATATATATATATATATATATATATATATAAGGATAGTTGCCATGATATATAGAATCAAAATGATTAAATAATATTCACTGCACAAAATAATGCCAAATAATTTACAATAAATCTCTTATAAAGTATTTAGACCATCTCAAGACCTACTAGATACAGTGACAACAATTTTAGAAACAATAATATATCCTATCTAAGCAAAATTGTGCTAATATAAGATATAACAAATTTAAATACACTGACAACTTCATTACCACTGGAGATTTATGATGGTAATGAAATTTAAGATTTAATTGTTAAGTAATGTCATGGTATTGTTACCAACTGCTTCCTGTACCTAATCCAAAACCAACAAACTTTTAATAAACTGATTGTAGTCGATATTTGGTACCATTTGGAGAACTTTCACTGAAACCAATAACATATCAATTTGACAAGAAAAAGCTAACAAAAGACAACATCTACGAAAATATAAACAACGCCACATATTGACCAAAATTTTCTTACTTCTCAATGTTTATTAAAAAAAACATAGCAGTAGTTGCATGCATTTATATATTTATCCGACTGACCAAATAAAGCAAGAAAGGGACAATAACTGCAAATTAGACTAGGGCTTACCAGTAAAGAAAGAAAGCAAGGAAACTAACAACAAACTTCAACGAACTGAAGAAAGACTTGATCTGCCAAAGTTCAAAACTTAACCTATAATCTCACGTATGCAAATAAATACGTAAGATATACTTGGTTTAACACACTACTGTTTAGGATCAATGGGCCAGCAAAATTATTTCAAAAGTTACTCAATGCTGCCTGAAGAAGCTAGAGTTAGATTCTAGGAGGAGTAAGAGAAAGTGGAAGAGTTGAATGTCAGAAGAATATTTGATTATCCGAGTCTTCATCTCTTTTAGTAGCACCCAAACCCCTTATTTATAGAATTACATAAGGAGGCATAAGGCTATCTCTATGCTAGTCCAGCTGAAGCTAAATTACATAATTGCTATTAATGAGGCTGCCATGTAGGCACTTCTAGAACAATCTAGGTAGTATGCTACGTGTCACTAATCCACATCATCAATAGTCCCCTCGGCTTGGCGCCGAGTCTCACGGATAGGGGCCGAGTCGGCAACTACTGTTCATAGTCCCCAACCGATGACAACCAGGACTTTAATACCGAGCCGAGGTGGAAACCTTCGGAGCACTTTCGTAATCCATTGCCGACCCGAGGTCATAACGACCCTTGGCTCCTCGGTGGGTCGTAACTGCAGCATTAACTCCCAAGGGTGACATTTTCGTTGAGTCCCCATGCACTGAATTCGCATTTATTGCACTGTATTATTCGCCCCGATTTTGCAGATGCAAATTGCCTCGTTTTACTCGCCGTATCCCGTTTATAAGACTCCATAACGCCTCGCCTTTCCTGTCTAAACGCCTTTTTCCATTTCGAAACCGTCAATTTTTTCCCCCAGAACCACAGAACATTCTGGAAGAAAACTCACCTATTTATACCCCCATTCACCCCGAAATCTTTTTTCTTCTTCTTACTCACCTTTTCCTCACTAACTTTTACTCTATTTTTCCCAGATACTTACACTCCCTCTCTTTTTTACTCCCATCCCCCCAGAGACTTACATAGTTTCTCTTCCTTCCCCTCTACTGTTTCACTATTGCCGATTTTTGACCGTCGCTCTACGCCACCACCGGACACCACTAGGAGTTTTTTTATAAAAACTCCCACACGCCCTCAAAACAAAAGATTATGGCCGGTACGTTCACTCCCATTTCTCTTATTAGAACACCGGTTCCTCCTTCCCCGGTAAACGCCGTTGACAGGATGTTAAATCCTTTCGACGAAGCGCTTCTGGCAGCAGTGCCATTAAAGTGGGAACTTTCCTCCCAATCTGCTCTTTTCCGAACCTCCACAAAACGACCACCCTAACCTTCAAACCCAAAGTATATCAAACTCCCTTGAGCATCGAGGATGTCAAAATCCTTAGGGATCGGGGCTATTTTTCCCAAAACGTGCACATCAAACTCCCGACCCCCGAGGACTGAGGCCACTTGCCCCCACCTGATTACCTACAGTCTACCAGGAATAACTCGAGGCAGGGCTGAGGCTCCCCATAGTGCCTCTCCTCATCAACCTATTGAACCACTGGGATATCAGCATATCCCAGCTGACCTCAAACGCACTTCGGGTCATCGCTGGCTTCACCTTCTTATGTAGATTATACGACATCCCCCTCTCCTTAGACACCGTTAGGATGATGTTGAAATTATCCCCCACAAAGGGATTTTTTTACATCTCTCCCCGAATTGCGGGCAAACAGCTCACTTCGGAGAACCCCTCATCTATTCACGACTGGAAAAAGTCATTTTTCTTCATCCAGTACTTCGACCCTCCAATGCCCCGGAGGTCCATGGAACCTTATAAAAGAAAACCTAAAAACCAAAAATGCCTCTCTCCCTGACTCCCTACACGCCCGGAGGCTCGTTGAATCCAACCTCCGGATAAACATCAATAACCAACCTGCCATCTTATCGAACAACATTCTAGCCTGGGCAGGACTATTCCTACCCACGATATCCACCCGAGCTACGACCCTCAACAAGGTCACCATCACCATTTCCTACTTATCTCCTACTTTTCTCTTCTTTTTTTTATAATTACTATTTTTCTGACCTTTCATCTTCTGCAGAGCTTGGAGCATTCCTCAGGGGGTTGGTGTCCATCACACCTGCCACCGGTGCGGGCACTTCAGCCAGCCCTCTCCGTCAGCAAGCGGATCCTCATCCGCCACCATCAACACACCATCAGGGAGTGCCGAGGCTACACCCTCAACCTCCGCACCCATGAGTCAAACTAAGGTAGTCAGTCTGCCGGGGAGGTAACTCTGGCTCTTCGGCCCACCAAACCCGAGCCAACTCGAGTTGAAATTACGAGGAAGAGGACAAGGGAGGCTTCTGGCCTCAGGAACGGTCCTTCTTCAGCCATGACCCTCTCTTCCTCGTCATCGCCCCCGAGGTCCATGGTTCTAGTAGCGAGGGTTCGGACCCCAGGGACTAGCTCGGGCAACGTCCCCTTATCTAAACAACTTATCATTTCTTATGGTAAGTACCGCCGGACCTCATTTGTTCCCACTCCTTAATCTTTCTTTAGTGTCATGAATTAACACTTAAATTTTTTTTCAGGTGATAGAAAATACACTCCTGAGGAGGAGAGGAAATCTGCAGGGTCACAGGATGTGCCCTGGGGTCGGCTATCTATTGACCCTCTACTAATACCTTCCACCTTGGGGAGCTCTAATCTCCGACCCACCCCACCGATCGATGTAAATGACCGGGCCCAATTTCTGAGGGTGGCTCGGGAGCAGGCCAAAGTGGTGGCTTTGCCTCGGGATGTGGCCTATGTCAAAAGGCTCACCCCTCAACAGAGGTTGGACAAACTTCACTTCAGCCATAAACATTTCATGATGAACATAAGTCCATCTAACCCTTTGTGAAATTCCCATTTCTGGCACCTCGGATTTCATCTAATCTCTTTTTTCTTTTACAGGCCGTTACAATTTTACCCGCCTTGGTAGATCGGGAGGCCTCCTTCAACTCTGCCTTTAACTCTCTGAAGCAAGAGTTGGCCCATGCGAAGTCCAGCGTAGATCATGCAGTTAAGGAGGCTGTTAAGGCCAACGAGCTGAAATGCAATATCGATGCAGGCCAAAAATATGACGAGTGGAAAGCCGAACTGACCGAGGTAAGGGACAAGCTTCGGCAATCTGAGCTGGAGAAGAAGACCCTTGAAGTGGATATTGGCAATCGAGACAAGAAGATCGCAGATCTGGAGCAAAGGGTCCTTCAACTTCAAGAAGAAGCTCTGATGTCAGAGGCAAAGTTTGCCTCTCGGGAGGTGGAGTTTCGAATCGAAGGCAGGAATCAATTTGTGGTCTCGGCTGAAGCGGATGAAATGCTGAAGGAATTTACAAAGAAGGGGTTAAGTATCTTCTCTATGGCATTCACACTAGCCTGTGACCACTTGGTGAAGAACCCTGATTTGTACAAGGGGCTGCCATACAATGCTTCCGTCACCGAGGAGGTCATCAATGGCCTACAAGCTCAATTCAAATCCCCTGCTTTGATTCCCAAAACTTTTGGAGCGACTCTACTGATCCAGGGTCAGAACCCCGAAGCCGAGTCCGAGCTCGCGAACCAGGCTTCCATCTCCACTGCCGAGCCTTACACTTCCGGTGCTCAGGCTGATGTAATTTTGTTGTAATAATTAGGAACTCCCTTTGTAAAGAGTTAGAACTTCTTTTGTAATAGTTAGGTCTTTTTTAATGAAATTGCTAAGTTTTGGTAACTTTTGTCCTCTTGGTATGAGCCTCGGCTTTCTTTGCGTCTGGCCTTTTACTCGCTTCTCATTTTTTTATCTCCTGCATTAAAAATAGAAGCTTTATGACATAAGCAGATAACCAAAACTTCCCATACTTAAGCATTCCAAAAGTAAAAATTGTCTGAAGACTTCCTTTCATCTTATACTTAAGCTTTGTTCAGACCCTTCCGAACTGAGGCAAAAAGATTAAGATTGACTCTTTATGATTGCCTTAGCCACTTAATTTGAGTCATACTCCCCAAATTTCAAAGGATGATGCTTTGTTTAAACAAGGCAATCAAGCCTTTTTGAGGACAGGATCCTCTCCAATTTCATTTTGCTTGGTGGAGGCTGTCTAGTTCCTACCCTTGCGGGAAAACTATCTGACCCCGGCCCTCACTCATTTACTTTTTTGTTCAACTGGATCCGAAACTCTTAGACTTGGAGCAGTTCGAACATCTGACAGTGCCTTGTCCGAACCTCTGAGGGTTAGCGCGGCTTTGTTTTTTGCTTGGGGGGCTACTAAGCCTCGGCACTTGAGGGAGGACTGCTAAGTCTCGGCCCTCAATCGTTTGCTTTTTTGTTCAACTGGATCCGAAACTCTTACAGTTGGAGCAGTTTGAACATCTGACAGTGCCTTGTTCGAACCTCTGAGGGTTGCGGCGCGGCTTTATTTTTGCTTGTGGGGGCTATTAAGCCTCGGCTCTTGAGGGGGGACTGTTAAGTTTCGGCCCTCAATCATTTGCTTTTTTTTTCAACTGGATTCGAAACTCTTAGAGTTGGAGCAGTTCGAACATCTGACAGTGCCTTGTCCGAACCTCTGAGGGTTGGTGCGGCTTTGTTTTTGCTTGGGGGGCTACTAAGCCTCGGCCCTTGAGGGGGGACTGCTAAGCCTCGGCCCTCAATCGTTTGCTTTTTTGCTTGGGGGGCTACTAAGCGTTGTAGTGCTTAGCCATGACTTGCTTGTACTTGGCTTCCCGGATGGATGTATCCAATCTCTTCTCCTCAAGTAAATCTAAGTTAGCTCGCAGGGCCTCATGATTGGATTCCAAATCACAGAAGGATACTCGAGCCGAAGGTAGCCCAATCTCCACAGGGATAACAGCCTCGGACCCGTAGGTCAAACTGAATGGAGTATTTCCATTAGCCGTTCAAGGTGTGGTCCTGTATGCCCATTAGGACACTAGGCAATTCCTCAACCCAAGTACTCTTGGCCTTTTCAAGTCGGGTCTTGAGTCCTGTCAGCAGGGTTCGGTTGCACACTTCAGTCTGTCTATTTGCTTGCGGGTGGGCGACCGAGGTGAAGTGTTGTTTAATTCTAAGGTTGGCGCAGAAGCTCCTGAAAGGCTCTCTTTCGAATTGCTTCCCATTATCAGAAACGAATACAGCAGGGATGCCGAACCGGCAAACAATGTTTTTCCAAAAGAACTTTTCTATTTCCTTTCCCAATATTGTAGGCACTTCTAGAACAATTTAGGTAGTATGCTATGTGTCACTAATTCACATCATCACTGCCACTCAAAAGAAATGAAAACTACACTGACAAACTTGCAGATATGGAAATAATTTTGCAACCCATGAAACTTTTAAAGTCTCCAACTATTCATCTCACTGTTCTCACCAACAAAAAAGGTATGGAGCAACAAAATTTAACTTAAGTAAGGGCCTTCCAACATGAGTGCCTAATAAGCTTTTGGGTATTTTGAAATAAATGAAAAGGATAATATAGCACCTAAGGAAATGCTTTTGTGTTTGTGAATATTCTTAGGAGGTGTTTGGTTCACACCCCGAAATGGGAACGAGAATAGGAATCATAAACCCTATAATCACTATGGATTTTTGTGATTTCCCCTTACATGTTTGGTTCACCCATAGAATGGGTGTGATTACAAGTTTTGCTGTTTGATTTGCTCATGATCATTAATGGATTTCAAGAAAGGTTTTTTAAAAATTCTTTTTAATCTTTTTATTTTTATTAAAAATTTTATGTTTTCTTCAAATAGTACTCAAATATCATTTATTTGGCCTTTTCACATTCTACTAAATAATTCTTAGTAAATACAAAAGTTTTTGTGCAAGATTGATTTTGTTCAAAATTAGATGATTATTGTTATTGAAAAAAGAATAATTATACTACACAAATAAGATAAAGAGAAATAATTATATACGATTGATATTATTGAAAACTAATAACTTTTAAGTACTAAATAAAAAGTAAAAACATCATAATAATTCAAAAACTGAAATTGAAAAAAAAAAAAAAAGATAAAGAAGAGTTAAGCATGGCAAGAATCTTTCATATGATTTATAACCTGTATATATTTTGTTTGCTATTGGAAGTTTATATCCATTCATCAAAAGAAGAAAACTCCAAAACAAAGTGTCTGTCCTGCTATTGACTAATGTCGCTAAACTTTAAGCCTTATGCCACAAGACAAAAAAGAATATGCAAAAACATGCACATTTACACCAACGAAGTGTACTCAAAACTATATAAAAAGTTAATAATTGTAGTTGTTAAGCAATGAGTACAATAACCTGTTCAATTCTAATTCAAAAAATAAAATTAACTAAGCAAGGTTGATTGCATAGATATTACCTAATAACTAGAACCTAAATTACTAGAAGAGGAAGGATAAAGTAAATTGAATACATATTTCCTCTTCATATTAATTGGAAGTTGAGAAAACACATTGAGCCTTTTTAGGACCACCAGCTAAAATTTCAGCAACTCTAAACGTATCCCCTTCACACAATTCTAGTTTTAATACCTCTACAACCAAAGAGTTGCTCTTATCAGAAGCTAACTACTCACGTATGTCTTCATTAGTCATGGCTGTTGCTATACTAGCAAAATGAGATACAATACCATCTATTGAAAATGTAAATTTATTTGTTACCATCTCAAATTGAGCTTTCATAGGTGAGGGTGCTGGTGCTGCTGATGCTTTCAACTTCTTGGGTTTCTTAGTCAAATGAACTGTTTATCACTTTTGTATTCTTGAAGTGCTAATGCTTATTTCAACATCAGTTTCACAATTAACATAAGAAGCAGCATCAGCACTTTTCTCCTCAGCCTATAAATTGTTCACTGCGGCTTTATAGTTCTCAATCGCTTCACCGTTGGCTCTATCTTTTCCATACATACGCACAAGTTCATCCAAGTAGGGAAACTTCGTATTCCAAAGGCCTCTTGCTTCTTTATGTCTCCAACAGTAATTTGATAAAATAAATTTTAGTAATGTAGACACCTATTTTTGTCCCTTAAGTTGTCCCCTATTTTCCTTTTAATTTGTCTCTCAATTTTCTTTTAATTTTTTCTTTTTAAATGCCTTTTTAACCTGCTCTTTGATTTTCTTTTAATTTACCCTTTAATTCCTTCTTAATTTATGTTATGATGTTTAATTATTCTTATGCGTTTTATGCTTTTGGAAATACTAAGAATGAGTTCTAATATTATTGAATTTTTAGATTTTTTTTTTTAAAAAAAAAATTAATTAAATTATTATTAATTAACTAATTATTAATTAAATTAATTAATTGGTTTAAATTTAAAAAAAAGAAAAAAAAAGAAAAAAAAGTTCAGCGCGTGAACAAGATCTGCGTGTCTTGTTCACGCACAATGCTTTTTGGCCACGTTTTCTGCGTTTTTGACCCATTTTTCACCAAAAATTTCAGCTCTGCCCATACTCCCCACATGACAAGGAATGGTCTTTGACCATTTTTACCAACACTCAATCCAATTCATTAAAAGCACAAAAAATCAGTCTAAAGGAGGAGAAAAAAAATTTTTGCAGAGAAAATTTTCTTAAGCCAAAAAAAATCTGCCAAACAGCCAACTTTGAGCCAAAATTCCATACGATCAGAGAGGAATTAGACTAAAGTCAAAGAATAAAAGTTGTAGAGGATACCTGGAGCTACAACTTTTCTTTTAAAACCCAAAGCAAAATCGTCCATTTATAGGGTCAAAAACCTGGTAGAAAAAGGCTGTTGGTCCAGAGGATCTGCAAAAAAAATTTCCAAGTCTGGAAAATTTTCCAGACAACCAATTTTGAGCCAAGATTGCAATCGATAGAGGAGGAACTGGATTAAACTCAAAGAATAAAAGTTATAGACCGTTCCTGGAGTTACAACTTTACTTTAAAACCCGAAGCAAAATCGTTCATCTTCTGGGTCAAAATCGTGGTGGAAGAAGGATGGTAGCCCATAAAATCTGCACAAAAAAAAGGAAAGGTTAGAAAATTTTATTTCCATTTTACTCCTTCATATTTCAGTTTTTTTTTAGTTTAGCCCGAGAATATTTTCTTAAATTACATTTAGGCCCTTCTGATAGGGCCCACTTGATGCCACGTCATCGATGACGTGGCACCACCAGATTGCGCTGCGTCATCGATGAAGTGGCGTTACCAGATACACGCCACGTCAGTGATGACGTGGCCCCACCAGATTGGGCCACGTCTCGATGACGTGGCATTTAAAAAAAAAATCCAAAATTTCAGAAAAATTTTTATTTGCTTTTTGCCCCTCCAGATTTCGGATTTCTGCATTTTTATCCCTCAAATAATTTTTTAAAATTACATTTAGGCCCTTAAGGACTTTTCTTTAATATTACTATTTTTACTCTTCAAATTTCTTCCAAATTACATGTTTTATGTCAATAACCACCACGTTTTTACTTTGATTTTCTGTTTGCCATTTTAGTACGTTTTAATTACCCTTGATTGTAAAATTACTGTTTTGCCCTTATAAGTATTAAATTGTAAACATAGACTTTGATCTTTGCACATATTTTTGATTAATTGCTTTTGTGATGATTGGTGCTTTATTTTAATGTTTGTTGGTCTCAATATAATATTTATGCCTTATCTTACTTGTTAAATTATGCGAATTTACTCTTTTGCCCTCAAATTTTGGATTAGTTGCACAACTAGACGTTAAATATTTGAATCAAATTCAATTTAGCCCAGGACTTAATAATTGTATCAATAATATAAAATTGGGCTAGAAATAAACTCCATGCATGATAAATGACTATTTTGCCCTTGGGAGTTAAAGGGCACTACAAGCTCAATGTGTGCGACTTTTAATTGGACCAAGCTAAATCTACTCCTGCATTGTCCATATTTACCATTTATTTTCGTTTCAGGTATACACATGTACATATTTTATTACTTTTAAAGTATCTCATAAGTACACGTATGCTAAAAGCCGGCAATAATGAATACTAAAATTGAAAAGGAAACGCGATAAAATCACGCAACGGTCCAACAACTGATGTATTTTTTGTGTCCCGGCGCATCAACACACCGGGTGGCGACTCCAGTCTTGTTTTCCCTAGTTTAGATTGTTTTTATACAATTCATAGTCGCATTGAAGGCCCCGTTATGTAATAGTAAATAGGTGATTCATTTAAATTTGTAATAGTAAGTAGGTAATTTATGTTTGTAAATTGTAAGTAGGATTTTTGCATTCAATCACCTATTTCACGAGCACTACACGTGGCGATGATGCCGGTCCCACCGGTAGCGGCCAGACCGCGGGTCGGTAGGCGCGCGGTAAAAGGGGGGCGCGACAAGTAACTCATAAAAAGTAAATAGCAATTGAAACAAACACAATAAAGGTTTTGTTATCTTAGTCTAGCTGTCATACCACTGCAACTCTCACTCTCACATTTGATGATTTTTTCAACATTATCCCACTCGCAACCACTTTGTTTTACCATTTCAGTTATGGCATGATATCTGCTCTTCAGTCATTTTAACTTGGAGTCAATAAGTGGATCAACTTGTTTTGTGAAATCTGGAATCTTCTGCGTGATCATTTTCTGCAACTCCACCATGTAGCCATTCTTGAACCCCTCATCAGTCCTCCATAAAAGGATCACATGCCATCTCTTGCAATGCGTCAATTAGCGCCTTAACGTCATTATTAGCCCAAAAACATTTGTTCTTTCCTCGACCACGTTGAGTTGCAATTGAAATTTCATGAATATTCTCCATCCCTAATCAACGAATGTAAACCTATTAAAATTTACCACAAATATATTATCAATATTTACTATAGAGTCAGATGCTATACTAGCAAAAAGAAGAAAATGAATTTAACTTCTCCCTTGAATAGGAACATATTTGCCATAATAATATAGAGATAACTATCAAAACTTCCATTATATATTTTTTTAGGTTTTCCTATTATCTGAGAAAGATACAACTAAGGAGAAAAACTCTAACATATACTTAATATCATGGCAAACTTGCAAATCTTTCATGCTCATAGATCACCAGAAATTAACATCTAAACTGAGAGATTCAAAAAAGTTCTTTTCGTGGTAAGTTGTGTTACTTATCACAGCAACAAAATGAACATAAGCTCAAGGGACAGATATTGACACAACTACCAGTTCCTACAAATGGAACAAAAACAAAATAAATAGCATCACAGTTGCTAATTTGAGTATGATAATAAACAGGAAATGGTACACGAACACCAAATAATAAACATTCACATAAGTATTATGGAGCCAGTAACTGCGTACAAGCACAAATAATGAAAGTGTAGACACCTATTTTTGTCCCTTAAGTTCTTCCCTATTTTCCTCTTAATTTGACTCTCAATTTTCTTTTTAATTTTCCTTTTAATTTCTTTTTAACCTGCTCTTTGATTTCCTGTTAATTTATCTAGATCCTTTAATTCCCTTTTAATTTGTCTTATGGTGTTTAATTATTATGTGTTTTATGCATTTGAAATACTAAGAATGAGTTTTAATATTATTAAGTTTTTAGATTTTTCAAAAAAATAAAAAAATTAAAAAAAATAAAAAAAAATTTATTAAAAAAAATTCAGCGTGTGAACAGTACGCGCGCTCGACAGAGTTGTTTTGGCCACATTTTTCTCTTCATTTTTTCACCCATTCTCACTAAATATCAGATGCTCCATACTTCCAACATGACAAGGAATGGTCTTTGACCATTTTTACACTCAATCCACCTCTTTAAAGAGCAAAAAACTCAGCCTAAAAAAGGGGGACAAAAATTTTTGCAGGAAGAAAAGAAAGAAATTTTTTTGTAAGTATAAAAATCTTTCAAACAGCCAACTTGGAGCAAAAATTCCAAACGATTGAAAAAGAATTAGATTAAATTCAAAGAAAAAAAGTTGTAGAGGGTACTTGGGACTACAACTTCTCTTTGTAAAGCTCAAGCTCAAAATCATTCATTTGGAGTGTCAAAAATGTGGTAGAAGAAGGCTGGTGGCCAAGAAAATCTGCAGAAAAAAAAGAGAAATTTTTTTAAGTTTGGAAAATTTTCCACACAGCCAACTTTGAGCCAAGATTCCAAGCTATCGAAAAGGAATTAGACAAACTCAAAGAAGAAAAGTTGTAGATGGTACCTGGGACTACAACTTCTCTTTGTAAAGCTCAAGCAAAATCATTCATTTGGAGGGTAAAAAATGTGGTAGAAGAAGGCTGGTGGCCAAAAAAATCTGCAGAAAAAAAAGAGAAATTTTTTTAACTCTGGAAAATTTTCCAGACAGCCAATTTTGAGCCAGGATTCTAAGCGATCAAAGAGGAATTAGACTAAATTCAAAGAAGAAAAGTTGTAGAGAGTACCTGGGACTACAACTTCTCTTTGTAAAGGTCAATCAAAATCGTTCATCTGGTGGGTGAAAAACGTGGTGGAAGAAGGCCGGTTCATCAACCGGAAGCTTGGAGGTGCCAAAAGCAAATTCGGCTCAAACGCAGTCTAAGCCAAGTATAACCAATTCCACCACATTCCTGAGGTTGAGGTGAGTTAAATGGGCTTTTGAATCGATTGTTTTGGTGACAAAATGCTTATCTTACTATTTTTACATTATTTATGACTTAATTTTTGAATTTAATTTTATAGTTCATAATATTTAAATTTAATATTTTTATTGGCTTTAGAATATTTTTAGAGTGTCTCTAAAGGTTTACACGAAAATTTTGTGGATGTTTTATGCAAGTTTGTGTTTGGTTCATATGCCCACTTTCACCCTTTAATTTATGTTTATGTAGTTGTTTATGTTAATTAATTGTTATATCTTCATGACCCATGTAAAAATTAGAATTTTATGGCTATTTTTTTTTAGAGTTTTTGGGTTAAGGTTTGAAGATTCACTTTTTGGAGTGGTTATGGAGTTGGAAGAATTTTGACTAGTTGTTTACTGTTGGGGAAGAAGAGGAAGAAGTTGGAGGCCAATTAAATGTAGAGAAACTTTCAAATGTATAAATAAAAACAAACTGAGCCATAACCCTAAAATGACTTTGGGCCAGTGGTTCAGCAGCAAGTATTACTCTAATTGGGGCTTGGGTTCGAATCTCCTTACCCCTATTTTCCATAGGTTTTTAGTTTTTCCCTCCCCCCCCCCAATTTTTCATAGGTTTTTAGTTTTTTTCCCTTGGGTCCATAGGGCTGCCACATCATCGATGATGTGGCGCCATGTCATCGAGGACATGGCGCTATGTTATCCACGTCAGCGATGATGTGGCAATTCCTAAAAAAAAAGAGAGAAAAGCTTGCTGACAGAGCTCACTTGATGCCACGTCATCGATGACGTGGCACACAAAAAAAAATTTTAATAAAAAGTCTAGAAAAATTTTTATTTGCGTTTTAACCCTCCAGATTTCAAATTTTTGCATTTTAGCCCTGAAATAATTTTCTAAATTACATTTAGGCCCTTAAGAAATGTTCTTTAATATTAATGTTTTTTTCTTTTCAAATTTACTTTGCTTCTAAATTACATTTTTAATGACAATAACCACCAAACTTTAATTTGATTTTTGTTTGACATTTTAATATGTTTAATTACCCTTTGATTGTGAAATTACCGTTTTGCCCTTATGAGTATTAAATTGTAAATAGGCTCTGATTTTGCACATATTTTTCGATTAGTTTCTTTTGTGATGATTTGTGCTTTATTTTTTATGTTTGTTGGTCTCGATATAATATTTATGCTTTTTCTTACTTGTTAAATGATGTGAATCTACTCTTCTGTCCTCAAATTTTGTTTAGTTGCACGACTAGATATTAAATATTTGAATCAAACTCAATTTAGTCCATGACTTAATAACTGTATCAATAATATAAAATCGGGCTAGAAGTAAACTTTGGCGTGCATGACAAACGACTGTTTTGCCCCTTGGGAGTTAAAGGGCACTACAAGCTAAATGTGTGCAACTTTAAATTGGACCCCGGGCTAAATTTACCTGTCAATGTTATTATTTACCATTTATATTTTTCATGAGATTTCCTCATTAATATGTACATATTTTATTACTTTTAAACTATCTCAAGCACACGTACGCTACAAAGTCGGCAATAATGAATACTAAAATTAAAAAGAGAAACGCGATAAAATCATGCAACCGGTCCAACGCCGGGTAAAGTGGGTGCCGAGAAAAATTCAAATCTATCCCAAACCTTCCCATTTTACAACAAGATTCCCTAACTCATGTTTTTTTTTGAATTACGTGGACCAGGAGTCAATCTAGACTAGGGTTTATTTTCTCTTCAAATTTTGAAGTATTTTTGTGTCCCGGCGCACCAACACACCGGGTGGCGACTCCAATCCTGTGTTCCCTAGCTTAGATTATTTTTGTACAATTCATAGTCGCATTTAAAGTCCCGTTATTTAATAGTAAATAAGTGATTCATTTAAATTGTAATAGTAAGTAGGTAATTTATGTTTGTAAATAGTAAATATGATTTTTGCATTTAATCACCTATTTCACGAGCACCGCATGGCGACGGTTTATGCCGGTCCCAAAGGTGCCGGCCAGATCGTAGGTTGTGGGGGGACTGGGGACTTTGAGAATCCAGGCACACGATTTTAACGCGTTTCTCTCAATTTTACCCCGTTCATTATAAACCGGCTAATTTTTACCGATTTTGTGTGCTATGTTATAGGCTCTATGTCTCATTTTGCGTGCCATGTGCAACGTATTACTTTAATTGTTCTTTTTTAATTACTTTACACTTATTTTACCGTATTTCACCATTTGTGCTATCTTGTGTGCTGGTTTACGGATTTTTTTGTCTCGTTTTACGTGCCACGTGCTACGTGTTACTTTAATTATTCTTTTTCAATTACTTTACACTTGTTTTACCATATTTCACTATTTTTGCTGTCTTGTGTGCTGGTTTACGGATTTCTGTGTCTCGTTTTACGTGCCACATGTTATGTGTTACTTTATTTGTTCTTTTCAAATTATTTTACACTTGTTTTACTATATTTCACTATGTTTGCTGTCTCGAGTACCCGTTTAGGCTCAATTTAGGTCTCTTTTTACATGCCATACCCTGTTTGCCTATGGTGTGATTTGTTCTTGCTTTATTGTACATGTTTTAATATATTTTGCTATTATACCTGTTTGTGGTTAATTTGGGGGCAATTTTTGGGGTGTTGGGGTGCATCAAACCTTTAGAGCCAAACGCGCTAAAATGTATGAATCTTACCGCCTCCAAGTGAACACAGCATAACACATGTCTCATTTATTGCATGTCCTATTTTTGTGGTTGTCGTTCCCGCATTCCTTGTAGGAATTAAGACGATTTACCCAGATATGTGGCCGTGACACAATGTGCACATAACGGTATCTGTGGCGATCACCTGACCACCGACGATAAGGCCCATCAGAATTGACGGATTTTATTTTTGGGCCCAAAGTCTGAAGGTTCGGGAACCAAGCCCATCTAGATTGCATTAGTAAGCCAAGCCTCATATTCATATAGCTTAAACCATAGGGCAGAACTGTGTGGACCTTGTTTAGACCGGGTGACACTAGACACGAGACGAGAGGACCCACCAATTTGTCTGGCTTGTAATAGTAAATAGCTTTACAATTTTGTTATATAATAGTAATTAGTTTTTCTAATTCGTATGATTTACTTTGGCCATGTAATTTGTATCTACTTCCCGCAAGAAAGAGTAAATTTTGATTTTTGCATTGCATAAACCTTAGGTAGGGTCAAAGGTATATGGTTGCCAGGCCCAAATAGGAGACCCACTCCCGCGACATGTTTCCAAAGTTTTATTATCCCTTGTGTGCATTTAGGCTAACCCCAGCATTGTAGGGCCACCGTAGGCTACTTATTGCATATCATTAGCCGTAGAAGGGATACCCTGTCGGATACCCTATGTATAGAATTGCATACCTATCCCTAGGTACATAACCTACAATGGGATTTGCAAGCTTGCGTGTTCATTTTATAAAGGCTCGGAAGGGGTACAACCCTCAGGTAAGGCTAACATGTATTTCATGCAGATGAGTTCCGCTCGAATATAATTGGAAAGGCGACCAAAGTGCCCTATTTGCTACAGGAGTGGGAACGAAACATGCAGTTGTCAGAACTGAATACAATAGCTGGTTATTTGGGTCACCTAGTATGTCTGCGGGATATTGAGCCAGATCGGACCATAGTAGACGCTTTGGTACAGGTTTGGGACAGTGAGGCAGCTGTGTTCAGATTCGGGAAGTTTGAAATGGTGCCCATACTAGAGGAAATCGCAGGATTTCTCAGACTGGACTTCAAGGACCGGGTTGTTATACTACCGTCCCTAGGTACTACAAGGGACTTCTCTTTGTTCACCGGCATATCAGAGGCTGGGATACCAGGGGGACCCAAGGCTAGTTCGGTTACTTTGATATTTTTACAGGAGCACTTCGGCACAAAACAGGGATTTCACAGGAACAAGACTCATTTTTTGCATCCCACTGAGGAGTCTTGGGCTCAGAAGAATGAGTCCAGGTTTTTGCTCTAGCACTGACCAGCGCATATCTTTTTTCGAGACCGGATGGCTTATCAAAAAGGATAGCATTTAAGACGGTACGGATGTTAGCCGATTTGATACATGGCGTCGGTGGTCAAGACCTCACCATAATCCCTACTATTCTAGCTGACATATTGGTGGCTTGTACAAACTGTCAAAACAGAGTCAAATTTTTCATGGGTTCAAGCCTTTTGTTGCAAGTCTGGTTCATGAAACATTTGGGGCGATGAAAGATTGTTCGTCATGATTTTTCCTAGGGTAGAGTGAATTGGGTACAAAGTCACAATCAACGCATCAACCGGGGAAAGTTGCTGAAAGACAAGGAGAAGTACATTCGCTGGTTGTCTTCATTGAAGGAGTCAGAGATACAGTGGGTTCTAGAATGGGTACCCTGTCATGCACCGAGTCTGCAATCTGCTAGCCTTCCGTTCATATTCTTGATAGGAAATGAAGGCCTTGTTCCCTACATGCCTTTCCGGGTCTTACATCAGCTTGGAAGGGTTCAGACAGTACCTCCAAAATCAGCGACTGATCGGTTCAATTGTTATGTTTGACAAAGGGATACGGCCCGAATCAATACCAAAAAAGTCGAGTATTTTGTCAGCGTGGGCATCTAGACGTGCATGTCAGGAGTCGTTATACTATCCACAACAGCGTGGAATTTCAAGGACCACACCTCAGTACGATGTATGGCTGGAACATTTGCTTAGCCGGCAACCGCAAGCTGTAATAGACCCTTCAGAAGAAGTTGCTCGGTTGACCGTACTATTGGAGGCTAAGGACAAGAAAATAGTAGAAAAAGAGATAGTTCTAGATAAGCACAGGCAAGCTTACAAAAGACTTCAAGAACAGCAATCCTGTATTCGAGAGCAGGAATACTACCGAAAGAGGGCATGCACCGAGATGGCCGATGATCTGGGACGCCTAATGCACAATGGGGCTGCTGAATCAGCATGTAGCAAGCTTCTGCGGTACAAGGAGCAAATGATGAAGATACGAGACCATCTAAAGGACCTCGCCGAATAAGTTCAAACGGGCTTCATCCCCTTTAGATGAAGCTTTTTTTGTTTTTAGCGTTCTTGGGAAATGAACCACGTTTTAGGCTGTAAACTTATGATTATGTTTGTTTATATATATCTGAATTTTCTTTTATTTATTATTATATTTTAATATGAAGGTACTAAGTGTCAAAATAGTTGCCCAACGCAGCCCTATTTATACCCGCTCGCTTGCACGTAAACTCTGATTTGAAGACAGTATGAGCACCGTACCCGCAAAAGATATGGAAGGAACCAGTGGGGATCAAAACCCAGAGATGGCAGAGTTGCGCAAACAGATGGAATCTATTATGGTTGCTATGGCCAGTATGAACCAAGAAATGCAATGGTACAGGCAAACTTATGGGCCTCACCCCACCAATCAGGAGATGCTGTCTCCTCATATGCCTAATCCCGGCATGGGGATGCCGCTACCCCCACCACCACAGAATTAACCTCCTCCAACTCCAGTGCCACCACTGACAGATCCAGTTCCACCACCTTCACTTCCTCTTGAGTTGAAGTATACCCGGGAGGAGAAGATGAATTAATGCCACCACCGCCCCTTGTACCGGCTGTCAATGATGCCCTATTGAAAAGAATGGAGCGGTTCAATAGTTTCATGAAGCAGCAACAGGGGACAGATAAATTTGGAGCTATCGACTACCAAGATCTATGTCTATTCTCTGAAGTGCAATTACCGCCAAAATTTAAGATCTCAGAATTTCCAAAGTACAATGGCACTGGGGATCCGGTAGCTCACCTTAAAATGTTCTAAAACTTGCTAGGGAATCCAACAAGCGACCCTCGGATAGCAATGAGGGTATTTGCCAGAAGCTTGGAGGGAGATGCGTTATCATGGTATTTAATGCATGATCCAAAAAAATTGCAGGATTGAGCGGACTTGGCAAATGCTTTTGTGAAACAATATGAGTTTAAACACGACCTAGAGCCGGACCATTTTTCTCTGATGAACTTAAAGAAGAAGCCCTCAGAGGATTACCGTAAGTATGTGAAAAGATGGAGGGCGTTAGCTGCCAGACTAGTGAGTCCACCTATGACTGAGACTGAGATGGTCAAACTTTTTATTGATGCGCAAGAACCTCCGTACTATGAAAAGTTGACCGGGTCTATTGGCAAATCCTTTTCAGAAATCATCCAGCAAGCAGAGACTGTTGAAAGGGGCTTGAAAAATGGAAAAATTATTGACATGACGGCCTTCAAACTTCAGATAGAGTCCATGCAGGGGAGCACGTCTGTGGCTAAGAAACCCCTGAGCAAGAAGGCTGACAAGAAGGAAGAGGAAGTGACTTTTATTTTCAACCAACCCAACCGCCAACCACCACGCAATTTCCATCAATACCGAAGACCTAACCCACGACCCTTTTATGCACCACCTCCACTACCACCTCAATACTACCCTCAACCCGTATACTAAACACAAGTACAAATGCCCGTGCCTAATCCACAGCTCCCATATTATAATCCAAGAGACCCCCAAACAATCAAAGACCCAACCAGCCAAACAAATTCCCTCCACCAAACTCCAATCAAGCCTAGACCACATGCTAGACCACCCCGCAATTTTACCAACCTGGGACGGCCCATTGAGCAACTATATGAGCAGTTGAGTCAGCAGGGAGATTGAATCCCATAGCTCCTCCTCAGTATCCGGGGAGAGTTCCGGATAGGTTTGACGCCAATGCCCACTGTGCCTATCATTCTGGAGCCCCAGGGCATTCCACGGCTAATTGTTGGACGTTGAAGAACAAGGCGTAGGATATGATCGATGCACGTGAGATTGTCATTAGGAGGCCAGAACAAAGGGCTCCTGAAGTAAACACTAATCCGCTGCTACGGCATGAGTCTCATGTCGGTAAGGTTTGCATAGAAACGGAGACGGAAGAGGAAGAAGGAGCAGTCAAAGAAGTAACAATGACTCAGACCAAACCGTTTTATTTGGATTTGGAGTCATCTGAGCCTTTTATCATAGAAATGGATCCGTTTGAGGTAGAATCCCAGGAGCCCGTTGTGATTGAACTACCAATACAATTGCTAATTGAGAGCACTTGTACATGCAGTGCTTGGAATTATCAACCCTCAGCTGTGATAGTCAGTGGAAGGCCAATTTCTGAGGAGGAAGTGTCCACAGTCACAAGGTCAGGCCGAATCACAAATGACAACAGTTTTGAGGCCGGATAATCCAATAAAGGTAAAGAGCCCATGCAGGCCCCTAAGGCTGTAGCAGACAAAGATGTGGAGAACTTTATAAGATTGATCAAAAAAAGTGAATATTCAGTAGTTGAGCAGCTGAATAAGATGCCCTCATAAATTTCTATGCTTAGCTTATTGTTAACATCCGAGCCACACAGGGAGGCAGTTTTGAAGATTTTGAGTAAAGTTCATGTGCCTCGTGATATTTCCACTGACAAACTTGCTGGGTTAATGGGTAGTGTGCTGGCATCAAACCAAATTTGTTTTTCTGATAATGACTTAACTTCTGAAGGGAGCGACCACAACAAGACTCTATTCATCTCGATTAGATGTGAGGGGCGGCATTTGCCTAGGGTCATGGTTGATAATGGGTCTATCGGAGTACACCTTTAAATATTTGTCCTTTGAAGACATTGGATAAACTGAAAATCTCTCATGACCTGGTTAGGAATTAATCCATGGTGATCAGAGATTTTGACGGGGATCGAAGACAAGCCACCGGAGAGATAAACCTTATTTTAGAAGTGGGGCCAACTGCTCATCAGGTCACTTGCCAGGTTCTTCCAATTGTTGGGGTATATAATTTGCTGCTGGGACGCCCCTAGATCCATTCTGCTGGGGCTATCCGTCATATTTGCATCAAAGGGTTAAATTCATTTACAAGTTTAAGCAGATTACTGTATTTGCCGAAGATGACCACGCCATAATGGTCAAGAGGGAAGTTAGGGAGAGCAGTGACACTCCGGTGCCTTTCTTAGCTTATGATGTGGTCTCTGTCAGCCGAGGGCCTGGAGAGCAGTCATCAATGAAAGCTGTTTGGGATAAGGCGAGTGTAATGATTGCAAAGGAAATGCTGCATGGAGGATATCGCATCGGCCAAGGTTTGGATATGAATTTGCACTTGAGGCATAATACACCCTATTGAGCTACCAACGCAGATGAATACATTTGGGCTCGATTTTTGCCCGAATACCAAGCAGCTGAGGGAGATTAAGGAGCTGAAGAGAGCTGAAAAAGAAGGTCGAGCATTGCCTATGGTCATTCCACCTCTTAAGATTACTTTTCCACGTTCTACCACCATTATTGCTCCTGATGCAGATGAGGCTGAAAAGGAGGATCTTATCCAAGGGGTAGCCGAATTATTTGCGGGGGTAATTATTCAAGAGCAAACGAAGAAGGATGACATTGAGCTGCCATTTGCTGAGATCGACCAACTGCACAACTGGACATCTGATGATCTCCCTAGTCATAGGGAGTTTCGGTAAATTTGAAAGGATATTATTTTTAGTTTGGCTCCTTTTAATTTCATCTTTGTATGTATGTTTTGTACTTCTTAAGTTGTTTTGTTTATGTCATCTAGTCAAGAAGTAGGTGCATTCACAGCATTGTATTCATGATTCATCTCATTCATCTATGTTTTGGAGATGAATCTTGAAAACAATTTGATTAGTAAGGCATGTACAATCATGATATTGCCTTCATGATTCATCTTATTCATCTGTTTTGGAGGTGAATTTTGAAGACAATTGATTTTTATAGATGGCCAATGAATGTTAAGTTTATGTTCTCTAGGATCACTTGTACAAATTTTCGATTAATGAGAACTTTTTCGTCAAGATGTTTTAGCTCATTTTGTTTTCTTTCATTTCATGCTTTATTTTTTCCTAGATGACCCAAAATCAATGCTTTTGATCCTTCGAATATTACAATTTATGAGGTCGATGAGTGCAATTTTGATATCACACCCGACCCTGATTTTACACAGTCTGAGAGTGGTGAGGATGAGTGTGATATTGAAAATGAATTCGGGCGACACGAAAAAAAACCAAAGCCTAACTTGGAAGAAACAGAAACGGTAAACATTGGGACAGACACAGACATACCTGTCTCTTATATAAATCTAGCATGTGTATACTAGAGGGCAAGAGAGACAGTTCTGATTGTATTTTTTATTTTGTTCCAAGACGTCTTTGCCTGGTCTTATGATGATATGCCTGGCATTTCAACAGATGTCGTAGTTCACAAACTCCCCACCGATCCTAAATGCCTGCCTGTAAAGCAGAAGCCAAGGAAGTTTAAGCCAGAAATGAACATAAAGATCAAGGGACAAATCATCAAGCAGTTTAATGCCACAATCATCATTGTATCCCGATATCCTATTTGGCTTTCCAATATGGTGCCAGTACCGAAGAAGACTGGGGAGGTCAGAGTTTGTGTCGACTATCGAAACTTAAACAAGGCCAGTCCCAAGGATGATTTTCCGCTGCCAAACATTCACATCATTCTAGACAGTGCTGTCTCTACACATGAGATGTGTACTTTTGACGATTGTTTTGCTGGGTATCACCAAATCCTAGTGGACGAGGAAGACAGGGAAAAGACATCATTCATTACTCTTTGGGGGACATTCTGCTACAGAGTTATGCCATTTGGACTCAAGAAGGTGTGCTGGTGCAACATATCAACGCACTATGACCACCTTGTTTCATGACAAGATACACGAAGAGATGGAGGTCTATGTCGATGACATCATTATCAAATCCAAGAAGGCCGAGGATCACTTGACCATCTTAAGAAGGTATTTGAGAGGATGAGGAGATATAATTTGAAGTTGAACCCAGCAAAGTGCGCCTTTGGAGCTCCTTCCAGAAAGTTATTAGGTTTCATTGTCAGTAAGCGGGAAATTAAGATAGACCCAGCAAAGATCAAAGCTATCCGTGATATGTCTACACCAAAGACTCAGAAGGACGTAAAAACCTTCTTGGGAAAAATCAATTTCATTGGTCGCTTTATTGCTCAGCTGACAGCTACTTGTGAACCTTTGTTCAAACTGTTGAAAAAAAATGCACCGATGCACTGGAATGATGACTGTCAATAGGCTTTTGACAAAATCAGAGATTATCTTTTGAACCCTCCTGTGTTGGTCCCCCCAAAGCCAGGGAAGCCATTAATCATGTCAGTGTATCTGTCAATTTTGGACGGATTCATGGGTTGTGTCTTGGAGCAGCATGACGATTCGGGCAGAAAAGAGCAGGCTTTCTATTATCTAAGCAAGAAGTTAACAGTCCATAAAGCCAATTATCCTTTTTTGGAGCGAACATGCTGTGGATTGGTTTGGACCTCCCAACGGCTAAGGCATTATCTACTGGGTCATACCACTTATCTCATTTCCAGGTGTGATCCCCTTCGCTATTTGTCAGAGAAACCTATGCCGACTGGACGCTTGGCTAGATGGCAGATGTTGTTAGCAGAATTCGATATCATCTTCACTACTCAAAAGGCTATCAAAGGACAAGCGATAGCGGATCATCTTGCTGAGAACCCAAGAGAGAATGATTATCAACCCTTGTGCACATACTTTCCAGATGAAGACATCTTATTCATTGGCACTGCCGAAGACATGAAAGATGAATGTCCACATTGGAGGCTATTCTTTGATGGTGCATCCAACACTTTCGGTGCGGGCATAGCTGAGAGCAGTTTTGATATCACCAAAGGGCTGACACTTCCCAGCAACAGCCAAGTTACAGTTTCCGTGTACGAACAACATTGTAAAGTATGAGGCTTGCATACTTGGTCTGAAAATGGCATTGGACATGGGTATTAAAGAGTTAGCTGTGTTTAGTGATTCAGACTTGCTCGTCCATCAGACACTGGGGCACTAGGTAACCAGGGATTCTAAAATCATGCCATATCACTGCAGTATTCTCAAACTAGGTCGACAATTTGATACTTTGGAATTCACCCACATACCCCGATCTAGGAATGTATTAGCCGATGCTCTGGCTACCTTATCTTCAATGATCAGTCATCTAGACGGCACAGTGATAGAATCCATTACCATTCAGGTGCTGGAAAAGCCAGAGTACTGTTGCACTCTTGAGGCAAAATCTGATGAACTTCCTTAGTTTCATGATATCAAGGAGTTTCTGGACAAAGGTAGCTATCCTCTAGGGGCTAGTACTTCAGATAATAAGTTCCTACGTCGCGAATGTCAATCAAGTTCTTTTTAAATGGCAATGTACTTTATCGAAGGACGATAGATCTGGGTCTTCTGAGGAGCATTGATAAGAAATAGGCCGCTTACATTATGGAGGATGTTCATAGGGGAGTTTGTGGGCCACACATGAAAGGGCACTTATTAGCTAAGAAGATAATGAGAGCAGGCTATTTCTGGCTTACTATGGAGCATGATTACATCAAATTTGTCCGCAGGTGTGTTAAGTGCCAAATGCACGAGGATGAGATAAGGGCAGTACCAACTGAATTGCACAACATCACTACTCCATGGCCCTGTTCAATTTGGGGAATGGACGTCATTGGATTGATCGAGCCGCCAGCTTCTAATGGTCATTGCTTCATTCTGGTATCGATTGAATATTTCACTAAATGGATCGAGGCTGAATCCTACAAGCACGTAACAAAGAAGGTAGTGGCGGAGTTCATCCGAAAGAACATCATTTGCCGCTTTGGGATCCCGGATACATTGGTTACCTCAACAATGTCAAGAACCTGAACAATGACATGGTAGATGGTCTTTGTGCCAATTGAAGATTAAGCATCAGAATTCCACCATCCACAGGCAAAAAATGAATGGGGCGGTTGAAGTAGCTAACAAGAATCTTAAGAGAGTTATTCGAAAGATGGTTGACAGTCAGCGTGATTGGCTTGAAAAGGTGCCATATGCATTGCTGGGTTATCGAACTGCCATCAGGACATCTACTGGGGCAACGCCTTACTCCCTCATGTACAAAATGAAAGCTGTTTTGCCAGCAGAAGTAGAGATCCCTTCTCTACGCATTCTTATGGAAACTGAGTTAGAACATGCAGAATGAGTGCGGCTCAGACATGAAAAACTTGCACTCATTGATGAAAGACGGCTAACAGCTGTGTGTCATGGCCAATGTTATCAACGGAGGATGGCCCGAGCTTACAACAAGAAAGTCAAGACCAGACATTTTCAGGCTGGCGATGTAGTCTTGAAACGCATATTTCCAATACAGGACGAAGCATAAGGGCAAGTTTGCTCCTAACTGGCTGGGTCCATTCATTGTACACAAAGTATTATCATGAGGAGCTCTTATCCTTACGGAGATGGATGGACAGATTTTCTCCCAACCGATAAATGCGGACATGGTCAAAAAGTTTTTCATCTATTTTGGCAGACTGTAAACCTTTAAGTCATTGCAGAACGTCGGATAGAATTTCACCTGTTGTTTTCTTTCCCTTTTCACCCACATCCGGACTAAATCCTTTTATACTCTTCTCTTTATTTGCCTATCTTTTGTTTCAATTGTGCTTTGTCCCTATCCTTTGCTGTAAAAACAAATTGGAACTGACCTCATTTACAATGTTGGGGCAACTTGTTGTTTTTGGATGGCAAAAAAAAAAAAAAAAAGAAAAGAAAGTTTCAGAGGCTGACCAAAACAAATGCCCAACAAAACTCAGTTTGTTATAATAAAATTGGTGCAATTTTTTTTAAATCTATTTCCCCAATTCAGTCAGTTGCCTTTAAGTAAGACTCTGTCAGCCCAAAACTGGGGCAATTCTTTTAGATAAACGACATAACCAGTTTTTCTCAGATCACAAACCCGTTCTTCCATCCCTTGTAGCTATGTTTTTTCCAGCCAAAACGCCATCTTAAATTGGGGCAAGTTTTTGTTAAGATAATCCCAATCTTTACCAATCACACGACTTAACCTATTTTGACCCTAACTATCCTAAATTCTCAATAGGCTTAAAGGGAGCATTTTGTACGGTCTCGGCAGTTGATGTTAACATGTCTATCCCAATTACAGGGAAGGCAGCCTTACTGATGCCGAAAAACTTTGAAAACTAAAGTTTGCATGCATTGGAAAAGGCAATTACTTAGCCAGAAGTCTTCCGTTTACTCCCACACCTTGCCGTTTACTTGGACCTCACAGGTGAAAACCCGGAAAGGGCACCTTTGTTTTTTTTTTTTTTTTTTTAAAAAAAACAAAAGAGCAAAAGAGAGGTTTGGTTGAAAACCCTACGGGGCGGCCTAGGCAAAAGGAGAGTGTGCGAAAAAAAAATGCAAAAAAAAATAATAAAAGGGAGGGAAACCTTAGTGAAAACCTGAAAAGGCGCTGCAAAAGTAAACTGAGCTCTTGGTCAAAGTCTGGTTGACGACTTATCTGGGTCCAAGTTTGGGAAAGTGTTCAACTGAAATTTTGTTGACCGAAGTTAGGCTTATTGGTTGCCTCTATGTCGTTCTCTCAACACAGTCATTGGCCTTTAAAAGGCACGTATCTGATGGATCCAAAGCATTGCCTGATCGGGTCCAAATCACTTGGAATGAAAGTCAAAGTGGTGTTAATACGGTGATGGCACGATTTTTACTAAGATTGCTCCCATGTGCCTGTATTATTCATTCATGTACTTCTATCAAACTCACATGTTGCCATTTAGTTTGTTTATAGTTGTTCTTCTTGTTGTTGATGTTTTAGTTATCAAATATGTGAAAACCTTCTGTTTAATTGAACTACGTTCGACTTGATTCCTGTGGTGGGATACGTATGCAGCCTCTCTTAGCGAGCTCGGTCACCTTGCTTATAGTAATGTTTGCTAAGACTGATATTTTGTATATTTTGGCACTGACCAATTTGAGTTTTCTTTGCTTGATATCGCATTGTTTTGAGTACTTGCAGGTACAAGAAAATAAAGTGGACTCTAAAATCCACGACACTAGGGCAAATTTTATTGATTGGATATCCTTCATAAATAACAAGGGATACACTAATCCTGAGAGCTGTCTTGATACCTAACGGTCTTTCTTCGCATTTTGAAAAGGGTAATTCACACCAACCCCTAATGAAGCAATCAACCTCACAGGTGATCTCTACTTGGGAGATGGTACACTGAGTTCCCAGTCAAACCTCTCAATTTAAATAATGCTGTCATTTACCGTTTAGGGCTTAATGTCCCAGTTTACAATCCAGTCATGATTAGGGTAAATTACTAGTTGCCTTTTACACTTCATTTCATGGGTAAGCCCAATGACATGGCTCCGTATATGTATCATACTTATTGATTATTTTCACCCGATAAACGAATTTCAGGTTCTCATTTCCATTTTTCATTAACCTGATAAACGAATTTCAGGTTTGCATTTGCACTCCCGATAAACGAATTTCGGGTTCTCATTTCCATTTTCATAACCTGATAAACGAATTTCAGGTTTGCATTTTCATCCCCGATAAACGAATTTCGGGTTTCCATTCTATTAACCTGATAAACAAATTTCGGATTCTCATTTCCATTTTCATTAACCTGATAAATGAATTTCAGGTTTGCATTTGCACTCCCGATAAATGAATTTCGGGTTCTCATTTCCATTTTCATAACCTGATAAATGAATTTCAGGTTTTCATTTTCAACTCCGACAAACAAATTTCGGGTTTCTATTTTCATTAACCTGATAAACGAATTTCAGGTTTGTATTTTTATCCCCGATAAACGAATTTTGGGTTTTCATTCTATTAACCTGATAAACGAATTTCAAGTTTGCATTTCTGCATCACCCGATAAACGAATTTCGAAATGGTTCTCATTTCCATCTCCATTAACCTGATAAACGAATTTCAGGTTTGCATTTTCACCCGATAAATGAATTTTGGGTTCTCATTTCCATCTTCATTAACCTGATAAACGAATTTCAGGTTTGCATTTCTGCATCACCCGATAAACGAATTTCGGGTTCTCATTTCCATCTTCATTAACCTGATAAACGAATTTCAGGTTTGCATCTTTACCCGATAAACGAATTTCGGGTTCTCATTTCCATTTTCATTAACCTGATAAACGAATTTCAGGTTTGCATTTTCATCCCCGATAAACGAATTTTGGGTTTCCATTTTCATTAACCTGATAAACGAATTTCAGGTTTCCATTCTATTAACTTGATAAACGAATTTCAGTTTGCATTTCTGCATCATCCGATAAACGAATTTTGGGTTCTCATTTCCATTTTTCATTAACCTGATAAACGAATTTTAGGTTTGCATTTGCACTCCCGATAAACGAATTTTGGGTTCTCATTTCCATTGTTCATAACCTGATAAACGAATTTCAAGTTTGCATTTTCATCCCCGATAAACGAATTTTGGGTTTCCATTTTTATTAACCTGATAAACGAATTTCAGGTTTGCATTTTCATCCCCGATAAACGAATTTTGGGTTTCCATTTTTCATTAACCTGATAAACGAATTTCAGGTTTGTATTTTCACCCGATAAACGAATTTCGGGTTCTCATTTCCATTTTCATAACCTGATAAACGAATTTCAGGTTTGCATTTTCATCCCCGATAAACGAATTTCGGGTTCTCATTTTCATCTTCATTAACCTGATAAACGAATTTCAGGTTTGCATCTTCACCCGATAAATGAATTTTGGGTTCTCATTTCCATCTCCATTAACCTGATAAACGAATTTCAGGTTTGCATTTCTGCATCACCCGATAAACGAATTTTGGGTTCTAATTTCCTTTTTTCATAACCTGATAAACGAATTTCAGGTTTGTATTTTCATCCCCGATAAATGAATTTCAGGTTTCCATCCGATTAACCTGATAAACGAATTTCAGGTTTGCATTTTCATCCCCTATAAACGAATTTCGGATTTCCATTCTATTAACCTGATCAACGAATTTCAGGTTTGCATTTCTGCATCACCCGAAAAATGAATTTTGGGTTCTCATTTCCATCTCCATTAACCTAATAAACGAATTTCAGGTTTGCATTTTCACCCGATAAACGAATTTCGGGTTCTCATTTCCATTTTTCATTAACCTGATAAACGAATTTCAGGTTTGCATTTGCACTCCCGATAAACGAATTTCAGGTTCTAATTTCCATTTTCATAACCTGATAAACGAATTTCAGGTTTGCATTTTCATCCCCGAAAAACGAATTTCCATTCTATTAACCTGTTCTATTAACCTGATAAACGAATTTCAGGTTTGCATTTCTGCATCAACTGATAAACGAATTTCGGCTTGCTTTTCAAGTTTGCATTACCTGACAAACTCACCGACATCGGGTTTTCATTTCACTCTTGTTACCTGCGATGACAGAAAGTCGGGTTTTCATTTTAAATTACATGTCTTTACCCCGATGACATAAAGTCGGGTGTTCATTTGTGTTTACATACCCTTGCCTTGATGGTACAAAGTCGGGCTTTTAATTCACATTGCTTGTTGAGTTTCATTACCAGTGGCGTTTGCATGTTATGTCAAGTTAGTTTTCTTTGCCATTCACAGTTACGTTTCATTCTAAATCCCTGTACTCCCGATAAACACCAGATCGGGATTTCATTCTTGTTTCCAAGATTCATTTATGTCTCTTATGGTTCATTTCACTGGGCGTCTTTTTATTCACTTCTTTGCCCCAATGAAGACTTTTCCGCTCTGGATGAATAGATAAACCTAATCTCCCCGGTGTGTTTGTCAAGATGGTGAATTTCCTCTTCCATGACCTCATGAGCTTAATGTTGACATGTGGCAAATTTTGTTAAACGATTGGAATCATCCAGTCATGCGGTGTCTACAATCTTTGCCTAGAGTTTCTTATCGATCCTCTTCGACACTCTGACAAAGAGGGGCAAGCTGTAGACAACTATTTTTGTCCCTTAATTTCTCCCCTCTTTTTCTCTTAATTTAACTCTCAATTTTCTTTTTAATTTTCCCTTTTAATTTCTTTTTAACCTACTCTTTGATTTTCTCTTAATTTATTCTTTAATTCCCTCTTAATTTGTCTTATGGTGTTTAATTATTATGTGTTTTATGCATTTGAAATACTAAGAATGAGTTTTAATATTATTAAGTTTTTAGATTTTTTTTTTAAAAAAAAATTTAAATGTATTAAAAAAAATTCAGCGCGTGAGCAAGACTGCATGGATCGCTCACGCGCAGAGCAGTCACGACAGAGTTTTTGGCCACGTTTTTCTCTGCATTTTTTCACCCATTCTCACCAAATATCAGATGCTCCATACTTCCAACATGACAAGGAATGGTCTTTGACCATTTTTACACTCAATCCACCTCTTTAAAAAATAAAAAACTCAGCCTAAAAAAGGGAGACGAAATATTTCTACAGGAAGAAAAGAAAGAAAAATTTTTGTGAGTTTAAAAATCTTTCAAACAGTCAACTTTGAGCAAAAATTCCAAATGATTGAAAAGGAATTAGACTAAACTAAAAGAAGAAAAGTTGGAGAGGGTAACTGTGACTACAACTTCTCTTTGTAAAGCTCAAGTAAAATCATTCATTTGGAGGGTCAAAAACGAGGTAGAAGAAGGCTGGTGGCCAAGAAAATCTGCAGAAAAAAAAGAGATTCTTTTCAAGTATAGAAAATTTTCCAGACAGCCAACTTTGAGCCAAGATTCCAAGCGATCGAAAAAAAATTAGACTAAACTCAAAGAAGAAAAGTTGTAGAAGGTACCTGGGAATACAACTTCTTTTTGTAAATATTAAGCAAAATCATTCATTTGGAGGGTCAAAAACATGGTAGAAGAAGGCTGGTGGCCAAGAAAATCTGCAGAAAAAAAAGAGAATTTTTTTTGAGTCTGGAAAATTTTCCAAACAGCCAACTTTCGGGGGAGCCAGGATTCCAAGCGATAGAATAGGAATTAAACTAAAATCAAAGAAGAAAAGTTGTAGAGAGTTCCTGGGACTACAACTTCCCTTTGTAAAGCTCAAGCAAAATCATTCATCTAGTGGGTGAAAAATGTGGTGGAAGAAGGCCGGTTCATCAACCGGAAGCTTGGAGGTGCCGAAAGCAAATTCGGCTCAAACGCACTCCAAGCGAAGTATAACCAATTCCACCACATTCCTGAGGTTGGGGTGAGTTGGGCTTTTGAATTGATTGTTTTGGTGACAAAATGCTTATCTTACTATTTTTACATTATTTATGACTTAATTTTCGAATTTAATTTTATAGTTCATAATGTTTAAATTTAATGTTTTTATCGGTTTTAGAATATTTTTGGAGTGTCTCTAAAGGTTTACACAAAAATTTTGTGGATGTTTTATGAAAGTTTGTGTTTGGTTCATATGCCCACTTTCACCCTTTGATTTATGTTTATGTAGTTGTTTATATTGGAAATTAATTGTTATATCTTCATGACCTATGTAAAAATTAGAATTTTATGGCTATTTTCTTAGAGTTTTTGGGTTAAGGTTTGAAGGTTTCACTTTTTGGGGTGGTTATGGAGTTGGAAGAATTTTGACTAGTTGTTTACCGTTGGGGAAGAAGAGGAAGAAGTTGGGGGAATGTAGAGAAACTTTCAAATGTATAAATAAAAACAAATTGAACCATAACCCAAAAATGGCTTTGGGCCAGTGGTTCAGCAGCAAGTATTACTCCATGGAGACTTGGGTTCGAATTTCCTTGCCCCTATTTTTCATAGGTTTTTAGTTTTTTCCCCTTGGGTCCATAGGCATCGATGTCATCGAGGACGTGGCGCCATGTTATCCACATCAGTGATGACGTGGCAATTCCTAAAAAAAAAGAGAGAAAAGCTTGCTGACAGAGCCCACTTGATGCCACGTCATCGATGACGTGGCACACAAAAAAAATATTTTAAAAAGTTCAAAAAAAAATTTATTTCCGTTTTAACCCTCCAGATTTCAGATTTTTGCATTTTAGCCCTCAAATAATTTTCTAAATTACATTTAGGCCCTTAAGAAATGTTCTTTAATATTAGATGTTTTTTCTTTTCAAATTTCTTCTAAGTTACATTTTTAATGACAATGACCACCAAGCTTTAATTTGATTTTTGTTTGACATTTTAATATGTTTAATTACCCTTTGATTGTGAAATTACTGTTTTGCCCTTATGAGTATTAAATTGTAAATAGGCTCTGATTTTGCACATATTTTTCGATTAGTTTCTTTTGTGATGATTTGTGCTTTATTTTTTATGTTTGTTGGTCTCGATATAATATTTATGCTTTTTCTTACTTGTTAAATTATGTGAATCTACTCTTCTGTCCTCAAATTTTGTTTAGTTGCATGACTAGACACTAAATATTTGAATCAAACTCAATTTAGTACATGACTTAATAACTGTATCAATAATATAAAATCGGGCTAGAAGTAAACTCTGGCGTGCATGACAGTCAACGACTGTTTTGCCCCCTTGGGAGTTAAAGGGCACTACAAGCTAAATGTGTGCGACTTTAAATTGGACCCCGGGCTAAATTTACCTGTCATTGTTAGTATTTGCCATTTATTTTCATTTCCTCATTAATATGTACATATTTTATTACTTTTAAACTATCTCAATCACACGTACACTAAAAAATCGGCAATAATGAATACTAAAATTAAAAAGAGAAACGCGATAAAATCATGCAACCGGTCCAACGCCGGGTAAAGTGGGTGCCGAGAAAAATTCAAATCTATCCCAAACCTTCTTATTTTACAACAGGATTCCCGAACTCATATTTTTTTTTTGAATTACGTGGACCAAGAGTCAATCTAGACTAGGGTTTATTTTCTCTTTAAATTTTGATGTATTTTTGTGTCCCGGCGCACCAACACACAGGGTGGCGACTCCAATCCTGTGTTCCCTAGTTTAGATTATTTTTGTACAATTCATAGTCGCATTTAAAGCCCCGTTATGTAATAGTAATCAAATAGGTGATTCATTTAAATTTGTAATAGTAAGTAGGTAATTTATGTTTGTAAATAGTAAATAGGATTTTTGCATTTAATCACCTATTTCACGAGCACCACATGGCGACGGTGCCGGTCCCAAAGCTGCCGGCCAGACCGCAGGTTGTGGGGGAGGGGGTGCGACAGAAAGATGATGGTCAATTCTCACCTTACAAAAACACATGTAACTACAAACATAACCTCTTACAAAACAGTGTTTGCTTCATCAACTAAACACTTTGAGACCTTTTTTGGTCTTTTCATTTCAAATGAACCTTGTTTAACATACTAAATATATCATTTTCTCTCAAGAAAAAAAATCATTTTCACTCTTTGTAATTCATCTTATTCCAAATATAGCAAAGTCTATAATTTTAGAAGTATTATTTACAGTTAAATAAGGATCTCCCCAAACAAAACTATACATATTTACTAGTAAACAAGGAAAACAGACTAAACTTCACAAACTAATCATTATAAGGGTTTGCCAATTGATGATAGGTTTACCATAGATAATCTATTTTCATTCATTTCCAAAAAAAAAAACTAAATGGTATCTTCCTACACTGTAAAATGATTTTAGTAATCATCATATATGGAATAACCTAAATACCTATTCATGCTCCATGCTTTGCATAAATAACAAAAGGTCAATTTTTATCCTTTAGTTGGTGCTCAACCTAAATTAGCAAACGACCTTACTGCATAAAAAAGGCATAGGATTTAAACATGATACCAAAAGAATAGAATCATTAACTTAAACTGGAATAATGAATGGACAACCAAAACAAAGAAAAGAAAAAGAATGTTTTGGAATTTCTATTACTAAAACCAACTTCCAAGTAGTCAGCATATATCTGCCATTGTATATTAACTGAAAATCAAAGGATTTTACTAATTCGCCATCATCATAATCCACAGAACCAAAACTCAAGAAGAGAAGAAATCTCACAAGAACAAAAATCACTTCAAGATTCTGGCTTTTAGTACTACCATCAATAAAACTGATCCTACACACCATATTATTTGATCCTAGAAAAAAATCAGAAATATTTCTAACAAAAACCTCAAATACAAAGTCAAAAACTTGGGAAGGATGGTGGCCTTGAAGGAGAAGAAGAAGTAGCTACAGTAATGGTAGCTCATTGATGATAAAAAAAAAAAAAAAAAAAAAAGAGTGAAAGAAAGACAAAGGATCTCAAGTAGCTTCAGTGGCGATTGTTCTTGCTCAATCATATCTGTTCTATTTTTTTCTATTGACAAAGTAGTAGGAGTAGTAGTACTCTCTATTACACAGTGGCCACTTTCTCACACACTCATATAGTGGAATGAGACAGAGAGTGAGAAGGAGAGAGAAGATGTAAACTTAAAAGGCCCTTTCGTGAGAGCTCTAAAACAAGGCCTGTAATAATACAATATAGAGTTGCAGTACTACACAACTCAAGAACTCCATTTTCACATCAAATAGATATAAATAAAATAAAGGCAACTCCACCACCAAATTTTAGCAAAAATAAAAGTACTAAACAATTCACTAACCATAAAAGTACTAAACAACTCACTATCACAATAATTGTATTGTATAAAAATATTCATTCTATGAGATAGCAGTAGTATATGATGCATGTCAGCCTAAACAAAAGAAATATCACTAGTATAAGATGCATGTCAAACAGAAAAAAAAAAAGAAAAAGAAATATGTTGCTAACTTCACCAACTAATACATTTCATTCAACATTTAATAGAAAATTAGATTCATTCTATTCACTATTTAACACGAATTACCCTATGAAGATAAAATTTTAACTTCTCCAACTTATGCAACTTAGATGCCTCATACCTACATGAATAGATAGAGTTTGAAAAAAAAAAATTAGAAAACATGTAAACTTTTTTTAATCTGCCTATTTTCTAAACAAACTCAACACTTCTCCCATACTAGAGAAACCAATA
The DNA here is from genome assembly GCA_025175665.1 of Cinchona pubescens. NCBI lineage: Eukaryota > Viridiplantae > Streptophyta > Magnoliopsida > Gentianales > Rubiaceae > Cinchona > Cinchona pubescens. The sequence continues at coordinate 2,951,505 of JANKKI010000084.1, forward strand.
AATTTATAGTGATCAAATAATTAAAAGCCCAAAAAAAAGTAAATTAATTAATATGCTTACTAGCTAATTTAATAGATATAAAGAGGAAAAAGCATCAAGAAAATAATTGAAATGTAATTTTCCCATAAACTTGGGAAATTTTTGACAACCTCCTTCATAATACCAGAAATACATTTTATTACAGTCACTGTCTCTTATACTACGTCTCCAAATATTGTACATTTCTTGTGCTAGATTATTTCTAAAGTTTGTGCATTCATTAGTAGACCCAATAATTGAAATATACTCTATTTCGCCATCCTCCTCATCCTCGTCCTCATCTTCACTTTGTTCATCCTCATTTCTTATCATTTCTTGTGAATCTGTAGGTATGGTCCTTCTTATCAAATTCTATAATAGGTAACAAGCCAAAATTATCCTCCCATGTGTTTGAATTGGGAAAAAGACTGGTGATGCAAGAATCTTCCATCTCCTTTTAAGCAGGCCCACAACACCTTTCTATTACATTCCTAGCTTTAGCGTGTTTCATGTTTAAATACTCCTCAGCACTTTCTGGTCGACGCCTTTGGATTTGATTGAGGTGATATCCTTGTCCTCGATATGGTGCAACGAATCCTTGTGAATTACAATAACCAGCGCCCACCAAATAATAACAACCTTCAAGTATACACGACATATTTATGTTAATACCATTCTCGATTTTAGCAAACGTTAGGATATTACACATTTAAATTACATGAGATTTTACCTTGAGATACTTTAAGACCATTAGGTATAGAAATCGCATCTCGAAGCACATGCCCATCGTGTGCAAAACCCTCCCAACCAGGCAATACATATATAAACTGCATGTCTTGTGCACAAACACGTAATACATTGGTTGCAAGATTTGACTTTCTAGTTCGAAATCTAGACTTGTGCTCAGCAGGAAGCGCCACACTAATTAGTGTTCCATCTAATGCACCTAAGCAATTCTATTCAATGGCATAAAAATAAAAGTAGTTAAAATTATTACTCAGATTTTATCTTTCTTGATGAGAGTAAACACTTAAAAAGAATTGCTCAGTCTATCACCTTGAAATATTTCCAATGATCATCTGTGCAATAATCAGAAATTGGCACAGGTGTCTTAAGTAACATATGATGTAGCTTTAAAACTGCCAGAAGACATTGATTAAAGTAGCGACTAACAGTTTCTCCACTCCTCGAGCATTTATGTGCAACTGTTCTATTCTTCTTATGGTGGGCAAATACATACACAAACATTGCAAACAATTTCTTCTAACGTCATATTTCTAGTATCTCTTAGGCCACCAACATCTCTAACCATTTCACATGATATGGTAAAAGTTCGTCTATCCATACGAAGCTGACTAATGCAAGCAACATTATTCTCACTAACAAGTCTAAACAACTATTGCATTCTTTCGACTCTTTTTCCCTCTTTACTTAGTATACAATACTTTCTATATTTCAAATACATCATTACAACATGTTGCCAATATACAAATAAAGTAATTAACACCATATACATTGCGCATAAGATACTATTGATTTGACGTTGTCTTCGCCTCCTATTTGTAGAATATACAGGAAGACGCGCCATTGCTGTTTTGTAAAAAAAAATTTAAAACCCAATAATCAACATTTAAGCATTTGATTAAAAAAATAGAGCAATTGAACATAAAGAAAACATAATTGTCAAATATAAACAAACTCACTTCCAACAATGAGATCAAACTCCAACATAGTTGTACGGATATGATAAAAAATTAAAAAAAAAATTGCTATTGTTATTTGCAAACAAAAGCACATAATCTGTGATCGGTGGTAAATTTTATAGCTCTGTTTCCAAGTATTGAGTATAAGTGTTGTGTTAATCTAAACATAAAGGAAAGATTAATTTAAGAAAAAATGGACAAAGTCTTATATCTACTATGTCCAACAAGCAGCCACAATCAACCAATATCTAAACCCCTCTAGTTTTATCAGGTCGTTGGGATTTTATCTATTATTTTATGGTGAAATCATAAGAAAAATGAAATAAAATAAATATAAGACAAGGGGTGGGTTCAGATAATATTCTTTACCATTTGAAGGTTGATAGGAAGCATAGCAGACCGATAGCAATCACAACTGCAGATGAAACATCCGAAACAGCCTCGACATTATTGCAGAAAACAAAAGTGGAAAAAAAAAGAAGGAAAAATTAGTACAAATTAGTAAAAGGAAAACAAAAATCTGAAATTGTATTTTTTTAATAAGCATTTCATCAAACACATGGAAGACCTATTGTAATTTACAACCAAAGCCAAGGAAAAATCACAATAAATTAGTAAATTGACCAAGAAAAAATAAAAATCGAATCAAATATCAAACAAATTATCACTGGGCACAAAAACTATAATGTCTAATTGAAACTTTTGTAATTATATTTCAAAATTCTTAAGCTAGATAAACAAAAATAAAAGAGATCTATCATGCAAATATCAAAGAAAGATCGTCAATATGAAGAACCTATCACTCAACAAAAAAAAATTTGTTCAATAAGAATGAAAAAGTACCACACCTCCAGAGTTGCTATATCTGGTAGATAATTTAAAAGAAAAATATATCCGCTGGAGTTGTAGATCTGGTGGATAATTTAAACGAAAAAATAATTTAGATCTGGTGGATAAGAATGAAAAAGAAAAAAAAAATTAGGAAGACTCACTGGAGTTAATAGAAAGATTAAAAAAAAAAATAGATGAAAAAAAAAAAACTCATGGGAGCTGTATCGATGGCGAGCAGATTTGATAGAGAGAAAGGACCGATGACCAGAGAAAGAAGAGAGAGAAAAGTGTAATAAGATAAGACAGAGAAGAGTTTATAAAAAAAAAAATGATAGTAAAATAATAGATGGGGAAGACTCACTAGAGCTGTAGCGGCGGCAAGCAGATCTAATCGAAGATAAAGGAACGGTGACAGGAGAAAAAAGAAAGAGAAGAGTGTAATAAGATAAGAGAGAGAAGAGTTGATAATAGGATAATAGATGAGGAATCATAGGGGTTAATTAAAATGATAGTAGGATAGAACGTAGGGAATGGTGGGAGAGGTATTTTGCTACCATCATTTCCATTGAATAATTCCAACCATAATAGTTTAACAAATAATAAGAATGGGTATAATTGGTAATGAAACCCATTCCCTACCATGATACCCTTATCCCAAACAGGTGGTTAGTTCTATTAGAGAAGGATAATTCTACTGAATATACTCTCACCCTCTTATATACTTTGTGAACCCTTTCACCAGTTTCACAGTTTTCAGTTTATGCTCTTTTGCCTATGTACTCTTACCTTTTCTTTTTCTTTTTTCTTTTTTTGGCTTCACAGAACTTAAAATAAAGAAAAAAGCTCCAAATGGCCAAATTAAAATTCAGAACTCTTATTTAAAACATTAACTATGAGTACCCCAGCCATAAAGTCACTTTCTACAAAACAATCAATTCAAAATAAAGGGACTGGACAAGCATGCAACTAAAGCACATGAAACGGGAAATAACTCCCGCAAAAGCAAGTAAATCAAGAAAAAAAAAGATGACCACCACTGTTGCATTAGTATCCCTTTAGTAGCTTTCGGTTTCTTCGTTTTGATATAGTGACAATGCACAGTTCTGAAGAAGATGAAAAATCCATATGAGCTTGCTGAACATTAATAACAAACCACCAAAATACAACCAGAAACAATAGGAGAACTGACACTGCATGTCTCTATGCAAAATTACCTCTGTTGGCATACATAATTGCTGATGTTGGGTTAAGTGAGGTTGCTTTTGTAAGTTGCTCAATTGCTTCTTCCAGCTTTCATGGTAAAAAAAGAGACAATGTTGGCAAGGAGATAAAAAGAATAACAGGCACCAACACTTCTCAATAAGTATGTTAAGGAAAATATTTAGGTAGACCTGATCTATGTTAGTGTATACTTAAAAATCAATTTATTTTAGGGATAAATTATACTTTTATATTTATGTATATTTTGTAATATGGCGTTTTTCGAATAAAATATATATATGTGAAATCATAAAGAGTTATGATGTAATTATATTTTATTCATATACATTCCTAATCATAGTGTATGATACAAGTAGATTAGCATATAAGTGTATGTGTGGATGTTTATTGGGAATAAGTGAATTGGATTGACCCGCTAAGAGTATCCCACACGGATTATTATTTAAATGTCATTGGATTAATCTTTTTCTGTTAGTAGTGTAATGATCCTTTAACTTGAGGTCGTGAGTTTATTTTGACTGTGGATTATTATAGTTTAGCTCTATAAGTCGTTACTCTTAATGAGTCGCACATACTGTAGAATTTGGGTATAATTTGAATCATGATAATATAAGATATGACCAATAGAGGATTTACCACCCTTTATAATAGGAGAGTATATCTCAATATGGCCATTTCTTGAAATACGATTCGGAAATGTATGCACAAAGTGGAAATAAAATTAAGAGTGTCTTAAATTTTATTTCAAGTGAGTTGTATTTTAGAAAGAAATAAATTTGATTAATTCGATAAGAGTTGGCATTATAGTTGTACTCTTGAATTAATCGAGATATAGGTTGGTGAAAGGATAATAATTACACGGGAACTAATCACGGATGACTAGGTGATGTCGAACCACTTGACATATCTCAACACTTGGGTGGTCATGATGCTTTGCTAGAAGCCAATCTTAATTTATAAGTGTAAATTAATTAATTGGAAAATTAATGATAAATTAAAGGTGTTTAATTTATCTAATCCTAATTAATTTAAGATTATAATTTATACTTATTACCAACGTGATTGAGCACTTAAAGGGTCACACACTTAAGGATAATTAATTCGGGATTAAAATGATTTGATAAGTTATGAGATAAATTAACTTTTGGACTCAATTATAATAAATTATAAATTTTAGCAGTTAATATGTAATACATATTAATAGTCCTAACGATTTTATTATTATTCATATGCCCATAACCCAAACTGATTGGGATTTGTAATTTCCAAAACCTAATTTAATTAGAATTCTAATTTATTATATATTATATTATATATATATATATATATATATATGGTGAAGAAGTAGAAGTACTATTAGATGTACTAGTACTCATGGCAAAGTATACAATTAAAAAGGAAAAGCCATCAAAATCTTTTTGAAAAACGTGATTGTCATGTTTTTTAATAAAAGAAAAATAATTTAGGAGTTATACACTCCGTGATTTGGGTCAGATCAATCTTGTGAAGATTTCTGATTTAATTATCTGTGTGGATACCATTAGAGACTGGGCACTTGTGCTTGTGGATTGACGTTACTGCAATTTTAAGGTATAATCTCAATACTTTTCTTGTACTACGCATAAATTAATCAAGGTGATTCGTGATAGGAAAGTAAAAAATTTAAATTCCGTTGCATTACCTGTTTATTTACTTTCTTACAGTCTACGACCCCACTTGTAAACCATGTGGTGTAGATTAAATATTATGGAATCTATGACATCAGTTGATATAAGCAAGAGTAATAAAATTTAATTTTGACTGTAAAATCTATAAGTGAGATTCAAGACCGAATTCATGATAGTATTTTCCGTATGCTAAAAATATTGATTTTAACTTGTCCAAAACCACCCCACTGCTCACTGCTATACTAATAGTACCCCACTACCAAATTATGCATTTGATGAATAAGATAGATAGTTATATTCAAATAGGAGACCTGATATTTGATTTTTCAAAAGAACATGTAAAAAAAAACTGTGGGTAACTTTGATGCAATTTTTCATCTCTACATGCTCGAAGAAAAAAGTTAAGTTTTTTATTTGACCCCGATGAACACCAAAAGTCATTTACACGTGCACAGTATTTTATATTGTATACTTGTTATATAATAGTGTGAACCAAAACAAACTATGCAAGTTGGATAGTCGAAGCTTTATTTGATATACTCTTACGTGTATAGAATTATCTACTCCATTTTATCAATTAAATCATTCATCTATTCTTGGCTAGTATAAGTCTATATCAAGTCATTTATCAAATCTATTAAGACTATTATTTCCACCAATACATTAGAATCTACTTCCAATACTAAAGAGAAAAATCTAATACCCCGTTAAAGAACCTTTGTTTGACATTATTTACCAAGAAAGACATAAACCACAAGTCCATAATAATATATACTCCAACTTCACTATTGACTTCAACTGTCGATATCTCCAACTTCTTCGGCTCCGCCTTCCAATCCTCTGCTCTACTCCTGGGGACCAAAGCCATGGCAAGCTTCCAATTACTACAGCTTCATACATACTAACAAAATTTTCCTATTTGTGAAAAGCCAAGTCCTCGCCACATATGCAGCTTGCTAAGAATTACGTTTGAGATTACGCTAATTTCGGAACAAGTTATTTAATTGCAACAACTAAAGTACATTTTAACCAAAAAGAACCCTAATTTGAGAAAAGTATTCAAGAATAAGACGCAAAACTAAATATGTACAAAAAAGATGGTACAGCTCACATATATTTTTTTTAATAATTTGAAAACCGAAACTGCAGGAATTGAAAGATGGGACTGGAGGGGCAGCAATGGTGGCAATTCCAGAGAGAAATAGATCACATGAGTAATGGGGTGAAGGGATTGTTGTGGTGATGTGGTAGATGGAAGGAGAGATTGGAAAGGAGCGCAGATTGAGATCGAGATGGAGATGGAGATAGAGAGAGATGCAAATGAGAGAGATTGGAAGAGGATTTTTCTAAATATTTAATTACAAGAAAATTTTAGAACCTCTACTAAGAATTATTTTTTTATATTTTAAAATTTGTAGAATACAATAATATGTGCCAAATTACTAAATAAGCTCTGAAATTTGACTAAACTACAAATACCCCTCATTTGACTAAACGTTTAACTAAAAACTCCCCACTGTTTACAACCGTCAAAAAGATTACTAATGTCAGCCAAAATAAATATCGTTAGTCAAAAATACTTTGGAGACGTCTATGTAATATTACTTTTACGAAGTCATTCAAGTATCAACGTCTCCCAAACTGGAAGGCTACCGACATCACACTCGTTCTTCTCTCCACCTCAGCCCCCCTCTCCTCATACGTTACAACCATATCTCCCCTGAAACCCACCACTAGAAACCATTCCCATCTCCCTTTCCAGCATTGCCAAACACAAATTAGCATTGAAACACCAAAAATATCTCTCCAAATTGTACAAATAATCACCGAGAATTCAATTCCCCAATCCTTTAATTGGACTGGATATTTTTGTCTTGCATGTAACACACGGCAAACCTCCTCTGAGTTTGGATTGACATTGGGTGAAGATTGCTCGTTTTGGTTGTGGGATTTTGAGACTTCGAGCTTGGATTGACATCGGTGAAGATTGCTCCAAAGTTTGTCGGGGTTGACATCGTGATCGGACTGGATTGGAGTTCGTGAATAAAGAATCAATTTTTTTTTTGACAAAGGAAAAATTTTATTAATGAACCATGTCAGTCTCATAAACAGCCGAAGTATTGATGGGCACACCATTTTACCAACATTACTCAAATGAATAAAGATTCATTCTTTATTCATATTGATATTGTTTATACTTTGTTAACTGCTGTATATAATGATTCTCTGGAACAAATAGAATAAAGACGATTCAATATTGATATTGTTTATACTTTGTTAACTGCTGTATATAATGATTCTCTGGAACAAATAGAATAAAGAATCCGTCTTTATTCTATTTGTTCCAGAGAATCATTATATACAGCAGTTAACAAAGTATAAACAATATCAATATGAAAAAAGAATGAATCTTTATTCATTTGAGTAAAGAAATCGATGTTTAACAGTTTGGTAATGGGTTGAAATTGAGTTGAATTATTATTTTGTCTCCAACAACCCGCAGAGGACAGTACTAATTGGAAGCAAGAAAGACTAAAATATTAAACCAAATCCCATGTGATACTGTGAGGAGAGCCTACGGCATGGAATTAAGGAGATGTTTGATTTTTCTGTTTTCCCACAAGGCCAATTTTCCAGTTCATCACCTTACGTATTATACAGTGTGAGCAGAAGAGACGAGCGCTGCCTGGAAGCTTTAGTGGGAGGAAATAGGGTTGTTGTGGGGCCCATAAATTTGTTGATGGATGTCGACTCATAATTTGCTAATTGAGTCTTTTTATAACGTCTGTTAACGGGAGTTAGTGATATGGAGTCATTTGTAATTTTGTCGAATCTCATAATTTATTTGATAATTTAATCAAACTCCGAGAGATAAATGTAATTAACCCTTTTTTAAATAATGTAATTGAAAGGAATATATTTTGGTCCTGACCCGACATCATTTACCCTTCTAATTGAAAGGCTGCAAAATGGAACTCTGCCCCTTCCTCCCAAAAAAAATTAATAATAAACTGTACTTTGTAGCAAAAGAGTTCGATTATAACTATTTTACATAAACAAAAATTTACATCTATTTATCTATACTATTATATATATGTTAGTTATTTCTTTCAATTTTTGTTTCTCTTCGAGTTATTTTTTCAAATTTTAGTTTTTCCCCTTAAAGTATTTCTCTCCTTTTCTGTTATACCTAAAATATCTACTCTTAATTAAATATAATTCCTAAGAAGAAATAATTTCCTCATCTAATCTAACTACCTCATAATTTTTATGATAACACCACCTTTTTTTTTTTTGTATAATTCCTAGGAAGAAATAATTAAATTACTTCTCATCTAATCGAACTACTTATTTTTTAAGACACTGATAACTCTAGGAAACTAGAATTATATATATCCTAAACTTGATGATTTTGCTCCTAGTTTCGAGTATTTTTAGTGTTTTCGTGTATGTTTTTATCTATTTTTCTTTTATGTGTTAGAATGTGTTAGTATGTGTTTATTAAGTGTTTGAGTACTTATTTAGGTGATAATTAGCACATTTTGTTAGGTTTTTCCATTTAGAGTTGTGTCGTATTTTTGACTTAACTTCGTTGGGAGTTAAGTTTTCGTTCGTCTTTGTTTGTCCTTTGTTTTTTTGCCTATTTTGTGAGACTTTTATTTATATGTTTAGGTATTATTTTAAGTGTTTATTATAGATAATAATGTTCTCCTATGTGTTAGGGTCTTATGAAAAAAAAAACGGTGCATTAATCGGACGTCGAATGAAGAGATTTTGGAAGCAAAACTGTGAAGTGTTGCATTTCAGAAGTTTTAGTCCAGACCGCGGTCTCAAATTTGAGATTGCGGTCTGGAGGCGGCTGGACCAAAAAATGACTTTGTTCGGAGCTGATTTTTGCTGCACAATTATCCCACTACCCTAGTACTATATATACCCCTTTTAAAGCTCATTTGAGAGAAGAACTTAGCAAGTAGAAGTAGGCTAGATTAGAGAGTAATTTTCTACCTTTTTCTTCCCCATTTGGGGAGGGTTTTCTTAGATTAGGTTAGAGGAGAATTTCTCTTTCTTGTAATCACAATTTCCTAACTAAAGATTGAAGCTTTTTAGTGGTAAGTTCCTTGTTTATGTTAAAACTCTTTTAGTTAAACTTTAATTTCATATTTCCTTAGTTTAATTAGTCTAATTACTTTCATATATTTTCTCTCTTTGCATGATTTCTTAGTGTAATTGTTATATTGGTTAATGGGTTTCCTTCAATTATGCTTTCTTAGTGGTAATTTTCATAGTTTAGATTGGTTAATTAGGATAAATTAGTTTATGGGCTTTCCATTTAATTGCTTTCTTTACTTGCTTTCTTAGTTTAATTGGTAGATTAGTTAATGTGTTTTCCTTAATTGTGCTTTCTTAGTGTTAATTTGTAATTTAGGTTAGTTAATTACTTTTTAAAAATACTTTCTTCTTACATGCTTTCTTAGAATAGATTAGGGGTTTTCTCTAATTGTGCTTGCTTAGGGATAATGAATAGTTTAGATTAACTAATTGCTCGCTTAATATGCTTTCCTTTTAATTGTTCCCTTTATTTGCTTTCTAAAGATAATTCCTTTTTAAGTGCTTTCTTAGCGATTAATCTTTTCTTTAAATTGCTTTCTTAGTTCCATTAGTTCTAGTTTTAGTTAAATGTCTTCACTTAATCAATCGGTTCAACTTGAAATCTAACCAAATAACCGGTAATTATCGATCAATCCTGGTGGGAACGATCCCTACATCCCTTTGCTACTAGTTGTTATTACAACCGTATACTTGCGGGATACCATCTAGTTAGTAGTAGGACTTAGTTGTTTCATTGAATTATAACTAGGTGTGTTAAAGAGGCATCAGACACTACAACTTATTATTTAGTCATACATTCCTAATATATCATTTTTCTCCTTTTTTTTTTTATCACACTTAACATACCCTTAGTTAAATAATTATTCTAATATATCCCTAATAAGGTATAATTGACCTATCTAAAATACTCTCCATTTAATCTAATAATGCTATCTATTTTTTTATAATACTACTATATATTTATTATATATATTTCAAATTGTTATAACAAAATTCTTTGGATTTATATGAAAATTTGGGCATAAATGCACAATAAGATGGTAAAACTATTTTTTTTGAGTGAAAATAAAATAAAAATAGTTTTATAACTATTATGTATGTTCATATTATTTCTTCCTTAAGTTATTACGAAATTTTGGCATAAATACATAATTATAAGATATAAATTTTTAAGAGTAGAAAAATATATTTATACTTGAACAAAGAATAAATAAAAATATGAGTTTATAACAGTTATATATGTTCAAATTGTTTTTATTGTTTTATTCCTAATGAAACTAGCCTTTTATAACTATTTTATTTATTGCAAATTCACAATAAATATTTTCTTTTCTCATACTATTCATTCAACTATGCTCTTTTATGTTAGTTACTTAGACTCATTTTATTATTTTATACATTTTCATATGCCAATGACATATATATCTTGTATGTTGTTTTATAATATATATTTTGTTGTAATGTGACTATATACATATATATATATATATATATATATATATATATTATTACAACATGAACTTGTTATGTTTTGGGATCAACATATAATAATTAATTAGTTGTTCATCGTGGCAGATATAAATTGTTAGATTTTCAAATTTATTAATGTTAATGATTTCTTTTACTCATGGAATTAAGCTTAGCTTTGTGAAAAGAGTTCAGCCCTATTAACATTTAATAGAAAATCTCTACAGAAGAAGAAAATTGACAAACTTTATGCATTCTGTTTGATTTGATTGGGTTTGAATTCAATAACATACCTTTAATATCAAAGTTTTGATCCAACTTAAAAATCACAAATTTAATAATTATACAAATAAAAAATTGAATATTTATAAAAGTGAAAAGATATAGTTGAGTACATAAAACTATTTTCTTATATCATTAAATTTTTATTATGATTAATTTAGATTTGTCTACCTTGCCCTACATGAAGAAAAGAAAATTAACCAAGTAACGAAAGTAAAGCTTGGAAACGAAATAGAAAACTCACAAATTTTAATTGAGATAAAAAGTATTTGTTAATTTTATATCTCTTTGATAGGAATATTTGATTATAAAATCTTTATTTTTAGTAACATAGTAAAATACTGATAAGGTAGAAAATAAGTTCAACCCATTTTACCATGCACATCCAAAATATTCCATAATAATCATTGTAATACACACAAGAATTGTATACATAATTTCTGAGTGATAATATGTAAAAATACTTAGGTAAGTAACTAATATAAATATGACATAGATTATGCAAATAAACGATACTATAAACTATTCTAAATAGTTGTTGGTACCTATTAAGTTTAAATGTCCAACTTTAGAAATTATAATGATAGTTGTTACAATATGGATGGTGATATTTATACATCCTTTTTAACCTCTTGCACATTCTTATCACTTTTCATTAGTGTAATTAACTTCTTACATGCCCTTTCTACCTCCTTACACATCCCAAAATAAATATTTTGTACTAATAAACATTAGGGGTGTGCAAGAAGGAAAAAAGGGTGTGTAAATATCATCACACTACAATATTTGATAAACAATATTGGTTCAGAGTAATCATTGATAAGGTAAAAGAATTCAACCAATGATACGATGCAAACTAAAATAGTCTAGAATAAAATATCTGAAAGAATACTACGTATAAATTATAGGAATGACATATAGAAAATATAAGTACATAAGTAGTGTAAGATGAAAATATAAATTATACAAATAAAATCGTACTATTAAATACTCTATAATAATTGTAGATATAGATTGCGTTCACTTGTTAACTTTAGAAATTACTTACAATTCTTTCACTATTTAATAAAATAATAAAGATGTAGATTAAGTGTCTTGGTAAACAATACAAAGTAATCAAAAAAGTATGCAAAAAGTAAAAGAAAAATTCACACATTTTTATTTGGTTTAATTTTGTTTATGTATTTAACAAATACAAATTTACTTTCGTAGTAAATATTATACCAAAAAACAATTTCAAAGTTAACCATATTCAATACCATTCATGTTAAAGTGAAGAGTTTACAATTTCAATAGAGTTTTGAAGTGAATGTTATTATAAGGTTAAGAAACATAGAAAAATACTAATATATTCTTTATTTGGATATATAATTTACGCAAAATTGCGATATAAATTATATAAAATTATGTGTTATTTTGGATGTCTTTATAACTATATGTTTTTTATTAGATGTTTATGTGCATTTTAGAGTGAGATAAAATATTTTTTTCATTAATGTTTTGTACATTTTAGAGCAAGATGAAAGATCAACTTTTTATTCTCATCTTTTGGTAATGATCTTAACATACTATGTAATACCTATCTATATTATAGAGAATATATTAGTTTAATCTGTTTAATTTGATGCCTTTATTCTTTACATTTTACTTTGGATCGATTATTCCTTATTAATTTATTATTTTTAAATTATTACCATATATTATTTGCTTTCCTATTAATATTTTTTCCTAATAAAAGAATTTTCGCACACTTCATCTATAAAAAGATATTTGATACTTGATACTAATTTTATCTTTTAGAAAAGATAAAGATTATATAAACATATCTAAAAGTTCAATATTACGTAAAAAGTTTTTACCTTTAAATGATCGAGTCACTGGTGGTGCCGTTACAACAAATTATAACCTAAGAAACTAAAAGAGAAATAGAAACTATTTTTGATCAGAATTAACCACATTGATTTTTTTATGCCATTCAAAATGAATGAAGAGTTCAAGGCATCAACGAGTATTGAAACGAATGTTATCACTAGTTTAAGAAATATAAACAATACCAATATATTCCTATGTTGGCCCAAAAAGAAACCTAAGAGGTGGGGTGAATTAGGTTGTTTCAAAAACAATCCTTTTTATGTGCTTAATAAGAAATGCAAACTTTATACACCAAATAAAAACTTAAGCACAAATGAATACAATAGATATTCAACAATTTAAGCATAAAGAACAAATTAGAAGATTGAGATTAAGAGTATCAAACAAACTCCCAAGCTTCTCAAGCTTGGAGCTTACAACCACAAAGAGCTTCTTCCAATGCAACTACCAAGTTCTCAACTTGAAGTTTAGCCACTAAAAGTCTCTTCAAAGTAAGTGAGAAAATAACCTCTTGTACACAAATGAGGATCACTCTTGCTCACACTAATTTCCTTTAGTTGAGCCAAGAGTTTTACACTCACAATCTCCCTGTCTATTGTTACAATTGTTATCTCTCCACTCTTACACTTGAAGAACTCTTACACTCCTAAGCTCTTTTCACAAAACTACCTATACTATTACAACACTTGTACCTACTATTTCTCCCAAATAGCTCAAGAATTACTTGTAATCAATGTAGAAGTCTCTTTTTCTTTAATTCAACCTTAGGGGTATTTATAGTTGCCCAAAATCTACTTTTAACAAATTTTCAACGGCTATTTTCTATTTACTGGAAAACTAGCCGTTGGACCTTTTGGACGGCCGCTGCTAACTTCTATGTGCGACGCTGCGTCGGTTCTCTGAGGGTATTCGTTGGACGTCCGAGAATGCGTCCGAACATGTGTCCGATTGAAGCAAAGTCTTCTGGAAATATGATCAGACTCTGTTCTTCGTCCGAGATTACTTCAAATTCTTTGTGTCGGACGATTACCATCGTCCGAAGCTCTGTCTTTTGGACAGTCATTTGCGTCTGTGGTGTCTTCTAGTTGTTTTGTTCGGACGATCCGACTTGCGTCCGAACTTACCTATTTTTCTGCTTGTTTTCAAACTATTAGTGCGATTTGGTCATCATCAAAACATGATTATCATAACTGGGGTTCAACAATCTCCCCCTTTTTGATGATGACAAATTAGTTGGACAATTCAAAAAATAACTATAAAATATGAAGTACAACACAATAGAATTTGTCCATTATTTCTCCCCCTTTTGGCATTATCAAAACATAAGAAAAATAATGCAATTTAATCTTTCCCTCTCCCCCTTTCCCTTGAAAGATGAATATAATTCACACGAGTATACGGAGAATGAGTCAATTTATGCAAAACAATTCTTCCCTTCAAGAATATGTGTTCCATAAGAAATGTGAGAATTCATGCAAAGAATTAAGATCAAAACACTTTTTTCTCATTCCTTACCAAAAAGCATCATCAAAACAATGAAGCATGTGTGATGCAATTTCTTGCAAAATAATCCATTTAAAAAGGAGAATGCTCCCCCTTTCTTTTGTAAGTAGTGACATTATTGTGGACAAAAATTGGGGATACAAATTCCCTAGCATTCTAAACAAATTTAATCATATAGATGAATAACATTCAAGAGAACATAGTTCAACTTGATAAATGAAAGCACATTCTTAACACAAAATTTTAGATGTTACCCATTTCAATATCATCTTTGCTCATATGCCTTGAACACCCTCCATTGATAATCTATCTTGAATTCCTTGGTGCTCTCCCAAGCATACCTACATGCAAAGTTAAGCAACAACTTTTGGTACCCAAACTTTCTTGGGTCCAATTGGGTTAGTAACATGCTTAATCCCCCAAATAGAATTTATTCCTAATAATTCATTTGTTTTAACATAACAATTTTTCTTTATATGGCCATGTTGATGACAATAATTATAAATAATATTCTTATTGCCATAAAAAGAAGATTTAGATTTTACAAAGCATAAATCATCCTTTTTAAAGGTGATAAAATTTTTGTTCAAAAAAATATTTCTAGTTCTTTTCTTTTCAATAAACATTTTCTTTCTTCTTTTTCAGAATATCATCAAGATCATCTAATCTCTTCTTCAATGAAACTTGTTCTTCCATGATCTTGGTTTTTTCAACAAATTTTTTCTTCAAAACATCATTTTCTTTTGTCAAAGAATTATTTTCATGCACAAGTTTTGAGTTGGCACTCAATAAAGTATTAACTTTAATTTTTAACTCTTTGTTCTTAGCATATGATTCTTTCAAACATTCATGCATTTTAAAAATAAATGATTCAACATCATCATCATCATTATCACATGAATCATCACAAGAATCACAACTAGAGGATACCTCATTATTGTCAAGTGCCATAAAAGCCATTTGAGCCTCCTCATATTCTTCTTCAACCTCTCCATCCGAATTACAATCATCCCAAGTGATTTGGAAGTTGTTGAAGTGAGGCTTCCTTGAGTCTTTTCTCCTTTTTGATGAAGCTTTAAATGCTATGCTTCTTTTTCCCTTTGCCTCCTCATCTTGTACCTTGTATTTCAACTTCAATTCAAAGGAGATTAGAGAATTATCAATGAATCAATAGGCATAGAATTTAAATTTTTAGACTCTTCTATGGCAATGGATTTAGGTTCCCATTCCTTAGGTAAAACATTCAAAAAAAATTTATTCTTTTCACCCAAGGAATATTCTTCACCCAAATCTTCCAAATCCTTTACCATATCATTGAACCTACAATACATCTTGTCAATGTTCTCATGAGGTTTCATTTTGAAGGATTCATATTTAGCCACAAGCAGTGACTTCTTTTGCTCTCTTATATCTTCACTTCCTTTATGGATTTCTTTCAATTTGTCCCATATCTCCTTGGCTGATTTGCAACCTTTTACTTTAGAAAACTCATCTGCATCCAAGGCATTATACAAAATATTAAGGCTTTAGCATTTTAAGATAAATTTATTTTATCTAGTGCATTTAACTCATATCTAGTCTTAAGCCTTAATCTATGAGTATTTTCATCAAGAATATTAGCTAAATCTGTCTAAAGGACCGTCACAAATAATATACCATAAATTAATATCAACCGATTGAACAAAAATTTTCATTCTATCCCTCCAAAAAATAAAATTAATGCCATTAAACATGGGAGGTCTAGTGATAGAATGCCCCTCTAAAAATAAAGCATTATTGGTTGCCATGATCTTTACTCTAATGCAATTTAACAAAAATAAAGAGACCAATGCTCTGATACCAATTATTGGCCCAAAAAGCAACCTAAGAGGGGGGTGAATTAGGTTATTTCAAAAACAATCCTTTTGATGTGCTTAATAAGAAATGTAAACTTTATACACCAAATAAAAACTCAAGCACAAATGAATACAATAGATATTCAACAATTTAAGCATAAAGAACAAATTAGAAGATTGAGATTAAGAGTATCAAACCAAACTCCCAAGCTTCTCAAGCTTGGAGCTTACAACCACAAAGAGCTTCTTGCAAGGCAACTACCAAGTTCTCAACTTGAAGTTTAGCCACTAAAAGTCTGACTTCAAAGTAGGTGAGACAATAACCTCTTGTACACAAATGAGGATCACTCTTGCTCACACTAATTTCCTTTAGTTGAGCCAAGAGTTTTACACTCACAACCTCCCTTGTTACAATTGTTATCTCTCCACTCTTACACTTGAAGAACTCTTACACTCCCAAGCTCTTTTCACAAACCTACCTACACTATTACAACACTTGTACGCACTATTTCTCCCAAATAGCTCAAGAATTACTTGTAATAAATGTAGAAGTCTCTTTTTCTTTAATTTAGGCTTAGGGGTATTTATAGTTTCCCAAAATCTGCTTTCAACAACTTTTCAACGGCTATTTTCTATTTACTGGAAAACTAGCCGTTGCACCGTTTGGACGGCCGCTACTAACTTCTACGTCCGACGCTGTATCGGTTCTCTGAGGGTATTCGTTTGGACGTCCGAACATGTGTCCGATTGAAGCAAAGTCTTCTGGAAATATGATCGGACTCTATTTTTCGTCCGAGACTGCTTCTGGGCAGAAATTCTTTGTGTCAGACGATTACCATCTTCCGAAACTCTGTCTTTCGGACAGTCATTTGCGTCCGTGGTGTCTTCTGGTTGTTTTGTTCGGACGATCATTTGCGTCCGAACCTACCTGTTTTTGAAAACACTTGTTTTCAAACTATTAGTGCGATTTGGTCATCATCAAAACATGATTATCATAACTAGGGTTCAACACTCTATATGTATACACATTTTACAATGTATTAAAAAAAATAATTATGATAGAAGTTTATGTAAAATCTCACTTAAATTAACATGAAATTTAAAATATTTTTAGATTTAAATGTTTTTTTATTAGGATTGAAGTAGTTTATAGTAAGATAAAGGATTATTTTCATTAATATTTGGTGCATTTTAGAGCAACAAAAAAGATCAACTAATTATTTTAATATAATATGTGATACGTATCAATAATAGGGAGAATATATTAGTTTAATTTCATTTTAATTTTTAATTGTTATCCATATATTATTTTATTATCCTATAAATATTTTTCACTAATGAAAAATATCAAAATAGTTCATTCTCTTATAATGTTTGATAGTTGATAGTGATTTTATCTCCTAGTAATGACAAAGAATATACAAATTTTTTTTAAAAAGTTCAATACTATGAAAAATATCTTAATTTTAAATTGATCAATTAATTGGTAATCTTACTATAGATAATCATTATTTAGGCACCTAGAAGATAAATAAATATAAATAAAATGTAAATAGAATATGTTATTCTATAAAAGACAAAGTTTGTTTAATTCCTTGAGAAGAAATGGAATTTATGTATAATGTTATAACAAATAACAAATAATAATGAAAAAAAAAGTTGAAAATAATTATAAAGAACAGAGAAAATATATTAGATATATATTTAAAATATATAGTTTTTGCATCAAAAAACTCAACAAATAAAATTTTTATATTTTGTATTGGATATAATCATTCACTGATTATTTATTTACTTTTTAAAAAATAAAAATTTTCAATAACTTATCAAGAGTGTTGCACGTGTGAAGCACGTGTTTTTTTTCTAGTAATTATACACAACACACATTTATCTCTCTGTTTCCACAAAAAATTCTAAAGATAATTACAATAATTAGCAATTAATTTGGTTCTAATATATATTTTGAGCTAATATTTACATGGATGGATATCTACTATCATCTATGTTTCAATTGATTTTATAATATATGGAAAAGCATCCTCTCCATTTAGGGGTAACTGGAGGAGCCTTCATTTACCCTTAAAAAATACATTTCAAAAATATTTTTAAAAATCAAAACCATTCATGACTTAAATCATGTTTCATATAAATGCCATGTAAAAAAAATCAGAAAACAATAGTGACATTTTACCATTTGATTAAGTTACCTTACATTTTATCAAAAATTTAAAAAATTTTGCACCTTTCAAATGTGATATATAATTCTATGTTGAAATACTTTTTCGAATGAATTAATTTTTGGATATGATGGTCTACTCGATGAGATAAAACTACCATACCTGTAATGATATATTCAACTTATTTTTTTAAGTTTTAATTATTCAGATATAAGTAAATAGACAACAAACAAAGGGAAACTAAATGAAGAGGATTCAAATCCTATAATATATAGATCATTCATATGTTAGAAATTGATTGTATCTTAGATGGTAATCAATTATTAAACAAGACCAATGAAGCATGAAAGTTTAACTAACTTGGAAATATTTACATTTATTACCATACTATACAAAAATGTGGCAAAAATATTTTCTTTTACCACATATACACAATCCATTGCAAAAAGTTGATTATTTACAATGATAAGCCAATTGTGGTAAATACCAATAGAATTGACATGGATTGTTGCTATGGCAAAACAATGCGTGGTAAAAAGGATTTTTTTACCACGCTTACTAAAATCGTGTCAAAAGGATCCTTTTTCACACAGAATTGGTGTCGTGTAAAAAAGTGTGGCAAATACTCTTTTTTTTTTGTGGCTTTGCCAATATTTCCTAAAACTCGCGTCCAAATCACCAATGAAACCATCTTTCCCTCTCACCCCAATAAATCCTTAAAGGATGTAGGCTTTGTAAAATGGACCTATTTAGTTGTCAATTGTTCGTAAAAAATATAAAAAGAAAGGATTAGTTTTTGAATAGCCATATGAAACAATTGGAAAAACTAAAAGAACATGAAAAATTGTTAAACATAAAAAAGAAAAAGAAAAAGGACATTTGTACATTATGGCATGCATTCTCTGATAAAGTAACCAGTGCTTAACTTTTGAGATATGGAAGATAATGAAAAATAAAAAGAGAGGCAAGGATTTTTAAGTGATAAAATAGAAATTTGAATTCTGTTTCAAAATAAAAAAATATCTTGAAATATTGATAAAGATGGGTGGAGTTAGTTTTGGATAGGAGATGGATAAAATAGAGTTTCAACTTTTAAAATAACTTAGGTATTTTGAACAGTTAGCCAAAAATCCTAAGAAGATGAGTTATGAGAATTTTAAAATTGTACACATGGGAACGGACGTAAAAATAATATTGTCCAAATCAGCAATATTTCAACACGTGGCAAACTAAGAAGTTGTCCATATCATCGGATAATAAGGGTGAGCTATGTACATCATATATACTAGTTCTCGGGACACACTCAATGCATATGGAAAGAGGAAAATTTTTACAATTTAGGTGATTATGTAAATGCAAATTGTATATTATGTTATGCTCAACATATAATAAAAGAGGATTTGTTAATGTTTTTGAATGTGGTTTAAGTTGTTTCCAATTATTGGTTGTTCCTCCAACTATAGCAGGCAAACATAAAAAATAGAAAGGATATCTATATATATAGTATAGGAGAATGGATTTTTGTGACAAGGCATAAAAGGATGACATGTGACATATTTTAGATATAAGAAATTTGCATAGTAAATAGTAACAGTAAAAATAAAATATTTAACTGTCTTAAATTCAAATTAATTTAACTATATCTGATTTTTAAATACTTTATTTATTCAAAATCTTCATTTTATTCATTTATATATTTCTTATAATTGATTATTTCTTCCCGAAAGAGTTATAAAAATATGCTATATGTAATCTTTTAAAAACTATTTTATTAAGCAAATATGATTTTTAAAAGATTGTCATATAGATGGAATAACATCTATGATTAAGTAATGTACATAAAAATTAAAATGAACAATCAATTTCTATTTCAAAAGAATAGAATAATTTTAGACTAACTATTTTGAGACTCTAATAAAAACTTTAAACACTCCATATTTAATAATTTTTTTTGTCTAATTTGACAATTACCCATGGACTAAATCCTCTTAAACTTGTTATATAAAGAAAATATATTTCTCCCTGCATTTTGTCTTTTATTTTTCTTTTCTTGATTTCTTAGTTCCAAATATTTATATGTTCTATTAACTATTGTGAAAATTGGAACTTATCAAAATAAGAAGGTTAACCTTATATTTACATGTTGATTTTTTTTTTTTTTTGTTAACAAAAAAAGGAAAAATTAAAACAAAGCTTTATCACCTTTTTTCGGTTATATTTTTAATAGATAAAATTTTTATTATTCAAGAATTTAGTTATATCTTCATAAACATCATATACATTTTAATCTAAATAAGAAATAAAAACTAATTAAGGACTCCAACAATTATAAGTTTCTTAATTTTATTATTTATTTCACTTTTAAGTTTTCGTTGATGTAAAATTTATTAATCATTACTTAGTTTTTTTTTTTATTATTCATATAAATAAACTTTTTATATCATCATCATTCCGACTAGCATATATATCATTCCATTAGTTTTATATATTGTCTTCCTCGTGCATAGTACAGGTTTTAAGCTAGGGAAAAATAAACTACTTAACAATGAAATTCAAATAGTTACATAATCTTATCTTTAACTGGCCTTATTATTATTATTTTTAAAAAATGCTCAATTAATGCACACCTCTTATAGTTTTTTTTTTTCCAAGAGTGTTATAAAATTAAACGTGTATTATAAATCATCATATAAGTGTCAATTATTAAATATAAATTAAGAAAATAAATATTTTTTTAATTATGCAACACTTTTATCTTTATATTAGTGTCAATAAATAAATTTTAGATATATACACTTAAATAATAAATTTCATAAAAGCAAGAAGATATTTACCTTAACTATGTCTAAATGAAATCATTCTTGCAACCTAATTACTTCCAGTAAATATTTATCAAAAAGAACAAAAATTTATTATATTACAAAGCCATAAAAAGGTTGTACAATTAATTTTTTCTTTGAATCTTCTTTCAACTTTATATTTATTGGCAATTAATTATTCAATGTCAATAAATATTATTCTTATGTGATTGTGTAGTCATAATACATTAAAAAAATAATTTTATTAGTATGTCATATTATTGGTGTTACTATTGGTTGTATTACTTTTTGTTCGTGGACTAAGAGATATTACTGACATACTGAAAGGAAAAACAGTAAAAATTAGTGTGACTTTTATCAAGTAAGATCAATATCTATATTTATTTGTATATTATTTAGTATACCAACTTTTTCAAATTTTGATTTGATGGTATTTTATAATTGATGGAAAAAATATTTTAGGTAAGTGATAAATATCCATAAAAAATAATTATACCATTATTTTTAGAAACAACACCATTGGCAAACCTTCTAACTATGGGTTTTCAACTAATCCTGATACAATTTTTTAAAAACGTAAAATTTTAATTGATGTATGTCAAAGTTGTGCAGAAAATTGAGAAAAAAGCATAATAATGTCAACTTAGCTTATAAAACTACCAATATACTTTTAACCTCAATAATCACTTTTTATAAAGTGCTACAAGTCACTAAAATAAATTAAAAAATGTATACATTTTAACAAAAAAAAAGTACAAAATTTAAATCTTGGTTGTATTACGTTTTGTTGGTTGACTTAGAGATATAACTAAATATTGGAAGGAAAAAGAGTAAAAATTATTGTGCCTATTATCATGTGAGATCAACATCTATATTTGTTTGTATTTTTTAGAGTACAATTTACAAGTTTTTCAAATTTTGATTTGATGCTATTTTCTAATTGATGGAAAAATGTTTTATGTAAGTGAAAAATATTCATAAAAAATAATTATATTATTATTTTTAGAACTAGCACCACTAGGAAACCTTCTAACTATGGGTTTCCAGCTAATCCATATCATTATTTTTATAACTAGCACTACTAGCAAACCTTTAACTATGGGTTTCCAACTAACATAGATACTATTTTTCAAAACTATAAAATGTTAATTGAGAATTGTCAAAGTTGTGCGAAAAAAAGGTACGATAATGCCAACTTAGCTTATAAAAATACTAATATACTTTTAAACTCAATAATCACTTTTTATAAAAGTGCTGCAATTGGTAAAATAAATAAAAAATTATGTATACTTTATAAAAAATTAACAATTACAAAACTTAAATCATGGTCAACATAATTTAGTATGATTAGATGATGATATTAATTTTATAAAAAAATAATTATAAAACTTAAATCTTGGTCCAAATAGTCAATTTGGTACGATACATGATTATACTAATTATTAGATCTAACAAACTTATTAATCACTTGAATATGTCACCAATTTTTTCATTAATCATCCAATTCAAATATTTTGATCAAAATTCAGTAAAATGATGAGAAAAACTCATTTATATTAAACACAAATCAATACATGAAATGAGAAAAATACACAAATTTTAGTTATATTATTTATATACAAAAAAATAAAGTAGCGTAAAAACATAATGTTGTCAAGAACTATAGATATAATGAAAACCAACTATTACTTATATTATCTATACAAATAAAAACTAAATACTGTAAAAATTCATAATATTTAAAACTATTACAAATATTGTTATTTAATTTTGCTTATTTTTATTTATTTTAATTATTAAAAGTTGCATACCATGATCATAATTTCATTAACATTATTTTATTTTACAAATTAAATATATTTATTTACTTGTGCATAGCACGGGTTTTCCTGCTAGTAATGAAGTAAACAATATTTTGCAAGGATATGAAATTCTTGTCTATCAATGATATTGTTAATATTTGGATGAAAATAAAAGTAAAATAAAGTATTTAAGTAAGACAAATATATACAACCTTTACATTGCAGTAGTTTAGAGTACAATAAAAAAGATAAAGGAAATTATGACAAGAGAATTTCAAGATATGCAATGTTCTTTGTAAATACACCATGCCTTTGGTCCATTTTTCCATCTCTCACTAATATTTTGGTCAAGCTTTCTGACACCCCTCTTGAAAGAGCAATATAGAGTTGGCTATGGCTGAAAACATAATTACGAAGACAATTTTTTTCATTTTTGGAATTGTTTATCCTTGTGTTTTATTTATATTTTGTTCAAAATTCAACTATACTAGGAATATTCTCCTTTTTATAGTTGTGGAATGGTGAAGTCGAACTCAAATATGAAATTCTAAAGATATAACTTAGAAAGTTGTTGGTTATTGCTAAATATTTATACATAATTAATTAATGCATTTTTTTGACGATGAAAAGATATAAAATAGAAATTTAGCAGTATTAATATTTTTTTAGTCAATGTAATAGTTATTTGTAACCTTTATTTGAATGGTACTAAATAAGGGACTTGAAATGTTTAAAGAAGATGATGAAGTGAATGGTGGAAAAAATAAAGGAAAGATGAAAAAAATTATAAAATATTTTATTATTTTAATGTATGTATTCCAATTGTCTACGTTTTTTAAACAATAACTTAAGCAAAAAAATATTTTTAACTTGTAATCATTTGTGAGTAAATCATACTTATTTTAAACAAATTGTCTTGGTTTCGTCACGTACATGTGCGAAATAAAGTTTATGTAATAAATTTTTTTAAGTATAGTAGCTCATGTAATAGCAAAAAAAGATGATGAATTGATTGGAAATCCAACATAGGAAATTTTGATAGGTAGTATAGTAAATTTTTTTGTTACCAATATTTTTCATCGCAATATCAATGCTGTGGATGAATTTGACATGATATTGGTATGTGCAATAAGGGTGAATTTTGTATAGTTTGGGTAAATATGTGAAATACAAATGGTATATTACTATATGACTCAACATGAATGTGTAAGAAAATAAGTAAAATATTTGAAAAATGTTTGTACCTAGTTATGATTTGTGATTTTGTTGAAATATTTTCCAAAAAAAAATAGATGTCATCATAGAATAAGTCTACATCACAATAAGATAAAGCATGAGTGGGTAATTTTACTTAAATGATATTTGTTCATCACATGCATGCATAAAGATATAATATCATATTTGAAGAAGACATTGCAACATTAACAGCAAATGAAGAAGAAAATGAATCAACCATTATAATATTACGTTTGTTGAAATATTAAATAATTGGCATAAATGATGGGGAACTTTAAATGGAAAAAAATATTAACAGATTAAAGCGAGAGTGGCGAATAAGCATGGAGAGAGAGCACTTACTTTGGTTGTGTTAAACTTAGAAGTTGGATCAATCATATGTGATTGGCTTCACTAATAGGCAAGTTGGATAATAAGTGGAGACTGTGGATTGTCTCTAATAGAAATTGTCAATTAACACTTCTCCACTATTAGGGGTTATTTGAATTTTGAGTTTCAAATACAATTCTATTTTATTCATGAAATTCAATTTGTAACTTATACATTTGATGAGAGTTAATTATATTGATGAGGGTAAATATGAAAGTACATTAAGTTTGACATAAGTTGGGCTCTCCCTTTATATATAGTAAGATAACATACTAACATAAGAACACGTGATGTGCATAGGAAAAAGAAAGATTATGAAATTTTAAATATTAAATATGTAAATTTAAGTTATACATTTTTTAATGGTTAAATCAAATTTTGGCTCCAGTTATTTTTCGTAATATTATTTAAAATAATTACTGTAACTTACCTTTATGTGAGATTAAAAGTAGCTGAAAAATGTGTTATAAATAATTATAAAATATTGTTTGAAAAAATATGAAGAATTTACACTATTCGAATGGAACCTTAATGCTATTAGGTTCCATAGCTGCATAAACTAAAAGAATAGATAAAAATAAAACAATTCTTGAATGCACTTTTAAAAATATTCAAAACTCAATCCTACAAAAATGATTAAAAATTAATTATAAGAAATAAACATTAACTATATGATATTTATATGTTCTAGTAACTTACATATTTAACTTTAATGGTTGTATACATGCATTCTTGTTCCCAATAAACTTTAAAGACAAAAAAAAAAAAAAAAAACAACTAATATGGATATTCGGCAATTTTTATTTTGAACCCATTTCAGTTTTAGACATTTTGCACACCATTTTTCAACTCGTCCAATTTCAGTCTAATTTTTAACACCATCACCAATCTTAGTAGAATCTTTTTATGTGTGCAATAGATTCATCGGAATATACAACAATGTGACCACAATATTTGGGTGCATAAACAAAGATTCTGTTATGTTTGGTGATGATGTTAAAAATTGATTAAGATATGATGGATTTCAAAGCAAGGGTGCAAAATAGTATCCATGGCTACAATTGGGGGTGTAAATGACAAAGGAATAAATGTTGAAGAGCACAAAATAAAATGTCCTATATTTTTATCATATATTTGTCATGACCTAAAATATTACTTATTCAAAAAGTATTATTGAATCTTTAATTTATGCATATAATCTATTTCCTTTATCCATGACAAGAGTAAAAAAGAAAAACGTTAAGATCTGCATAAGATAGAATTATAATACTCATTATACGTCCAAAATCTCCTAACTTATACCTTCATTAGTTAGTTGATACTTCAAACTATGTAGGAAGACAAATATATACAACTTATAGAATAAAATAATATTAATGTAACGATTATTACTTGAAAATTTTATTATTAAGTGATTAATTACATATAGTAACTTCTACATCAGCATAAACTAAATAAAATAAATAAAGAAGACAATTAAGGAATATGATTTTTGAATGTGCAATTAGAACTATTATATTATCTTATAAAGATTTATTGTTGAACATATATACTACTAATAGTCGTGCACATAATTATATCATTTAATCACAAATGGTAGTCTTGTATATATTACAATATTTACAAAATTTATACTATATGTTTAAAAAAATAAATTTTACAAGATTACATATTAATTTTCAAGAAAACAAAGTGTTTTATTAGACTATGAGATCAAAATTTCAATAAATAAATAATTTCATCAAAATGACTAAAAATAAAAATGTCATACTTTTGTGGCATATAAAAGAAAGTGTAATGATAATGAAGTGCATCCTATATGGTAAGATGCTTTCTCTAAAATTTATTGGTCATGGGTTCGAGTCACTATAGGATAGGGGTTGAAGTGGTTTTAATAAATAAACAAATAAATGAAAGTGGAATTACTTTATAGATGCAAAAGGAAGGAACTCATTAGTATAAATTATACAAAATACTTTTTTTTCAACAAACCATTTCTCTCCTTACTCCTTTAGTGACTCGAACCCATAACTAATAAATCATAAGAGAACTATTTTACCTTACATAATCCACAATTATACAAAGCATACTAAAAAGTAGATAAGACATAATATTGAAATTACTTTATTGAAATGTTAAATCTTCATTTTATAATAACATCTATCAGTAGTTAATTATTAATGAACATAATGTCAGAAGAAGATGCAAAGAAAAAATTAATGTTTGAAATTTTTTTTTCTTGAGACTAGTACACGGTCAAGTGAATAGTAAATTTAGTCACTCAAGATGGTCCCCCAAATTTTATTTAAACTTCTTGATCCTTAACTATTTTTTCAATCACATAGAGGTCCCTAAAGTGTTTTTTCTTTCAATCAAAGTAATCATCTACTATGATAACAAAATAGTCGAGGGATAAAAGAGTTAAAAAAAAAAAAAGGATTTATGTGGATTGCAAAAATACTTGAGGGACAAAAAAGTAAGAAAAAAAGTTTTGGGGGACTTCTTTGTGATTAAAAAATAGTTTAAGACGAAAAAATTAAAAAATAATTTGAGGATCTCCATGAGATTTTAAAATTTACTTTAGGAATAATATATATAATTGTCCTTTATTAATATTTTGATTAAAATATTATAATTGGTTTCTCAATATAATGAAAATTTTCATGTGTAATTATGTTGAACATTTTTCAAATTTATTAAGAATAACCCATTAAACATTATATATGTAAATTATTTTATTTCTAATTTATTATAAATAACATCATTTTATATGTGTCACCTATTATAAATAATTGGTACTTGTGTAATGATTAATAATATTTAGTATTGTAACTCTTTTGAGAAAAAAATAATTTATAAGTGGTAAGTTACACGTCTTGAACAAATAAAAGTAGTTAAGATAGGATCTAGGAGTTAATTTGAACTCAAATTGTTCAATAATCATCTTATTATTTTGATATGTATTTACTTCAAATAATCACAAATTTAAAAAGAACACATCCATAATTATGTATTGCAAATGAGATTGTCAACTTTATACTAAATATAATTTGGTGGAAAAATTAAAATGTCACGTGAGGCCTAAAACAACTTATTTGTTAAATTCATTATAAAGCTACATGACTGATTTAGTTTTTAGATATACCACATGATATATCAATTACTCATATGTTTAAATATTTTTAGTCCCTTACTAATTCTAATATTAATATAGATTGATATATATTAAATTCAATTTATTACCAAGTAGAAAGAAAAAAAAATTATTATATTCAATGTAGAAAGTACCAAGTTTTTCTAAATTTAAAATATATTAGAATAAATCAAAGTTTTTCATGATATATATATATATATATACCTTGAAATTCATCGTAACATTCCACGTGTGACTTGTTCTTAAATATAATTTACATAATACATCAGTTATTCTTATATTTGGATATATTCCATCCCTTTATATAAGTTTCACTAAAGTAATTAAAAAGTGTTAAATTGTGTCACAAATTTTTTTTTTTTTTTTTTTTTTTTTTTGTATTCCAAAACTTTTAACATTTCTTATCATTGTAAACAAAAAGGAAAGAAAATAAAATTTCGTCGTGTCGGTAGATTATGAATTTTGCATTTTACCTACTTTAGGAATATATCAATACTATGTTTCCATTTAATTGTATATATAGCGGAAGGACAAAATAATTTAAATCCTGTACTTAGCGTGAGTATGTATGCAGCTAGTACCAATAGAAACAAAACAAATTAAGACGTCAAAAGTTTTGTAGCACTCTATAGTCATGCTCATGTGTTTCAAAAGCTATCATATCTAATTTGCATTTGCCTTACTATATTTGTAGATAGTCTGACCTATGTTTATCTTCCCATACAATTTATTCATTGTTATAAAAAGTTGTTGTAGGTGGTAGGGGTAGGTGATGGTAATATTCATGCACTTGGGAGACGAGTCGGTGATGGGGATGGGATAGTTGATGGGAATATATAAACGCTTCCTCTTCACACAAATTTCACGCATGTTCATACCTCGGATTTCACAACTACACAACGTTACTGTGTCATAACTCAAGTATGTTTAGCTAGGTAAACATAGGATTAATTGGATTTTAATCAAATATAGGATTAATTGAATTATTAATTTAGTTTAATTTGTAGGCTCCTCGACCCTCTTAATCACATCCCAATGTTATAATCGTTAATATATGCCAATATTTATAAATTATTAACCTAAATTATCTTGTTTGGTAGGTTTTGGTTCTTGTGTACTCTAGCATATTGGTATTCCGTTAGATACATCAACTGCTACAAAAATAATTAGACCTCTCCTGATGGCCTTGAACTTTCATCAAATTTTTGAAGGCATTGGATTAGGGGATGTATTATCGAGGTATTGACTGATTTTATTTTTATTTTTTTTGTTTTTTTGTTATTTCTTGAACTGATTGGCCAAACTATATACACTGTTTACACACATTGTGCCATCTTGAATCTAATTGATTATAATAATATTTTTGGTTGGTTTTAAACAATGATGTATTTTTATCCTAATGTAGGCAATATTTGGAAGGAAAACAATTACAACTATGGCCATTCGTTTCTTCTCGTTCAAAACTATTATTGGTATTGCAATAGGAATAGGAATAACGATGTGTACAATGAAAACATTCGAAATACGCTCATTGTGCAGGAAATTTTTTATACAACATCAGCTGGTTTCCTAATTTATGGTAGTGGTGGACCTCTGTCGGTTATACCATAGATTGGAGCAATTCTTTTTCTCTTTTTAGTGCTAGATGCATGACTATCTAGGATGGTTACACTACAGATTGCCCGGTTATGCTACAGATTGGAGCAAATCTTTATATAATAAGTAATGATGTCAATATTAGATTAATTGGATTTTTGTGAATGTGTGTGCAAACTAATGCAAGTACATGCTATCATATTTTACTACCTTTTTACACGTTCAGTGTTGAATGTATATGGGATGAGTATGAAATTCTTCTAATGAGCTACATCATATAGAGGAATCCAAAGACTAGAAGGAGAAGAAGCCATAGGTTATGGCACCAAGAATTCATCATATTGAGCTGAAAGAATTGTTCTAAGACTAATTTATGATAGATTAAGAATACATGACAACATCCAATTATGTTAACATTTTCATTTTTTTGGTGAAATTTTTTTTGTTACAAACCAAAGCAACAGCCTCAAATCTTATGATGGTTTAAATCAGTAAATCATATTTTATGTATTTAGTGTTAATTGGTGGAGTTGACCACAAGGAAATCACCTTATGGGATTAAAAAAAAATCTAAGACAAAGAGGAGAGGTTGTTCGCCTTGTTAGAAAGTGTTTTCCTTAGTTTATTGACACTGTTAACTATACCAAACGGTCACACCTAGACTTTTTTGATCTTTTCATGTGCACTTCTTTTAATCATTCCACGTCAGTTTATATTCATTCTTATATTTTAAAGTATCCCCTAATTTCATTCCTTAATGTTTAAAGACTATTTTGCCCATTTCCAGATAGTTTTATAAGTCAGCGGGCCAATATGCAGTTAAGTGAAACTTGAGAGACAAAAGTACAATTTTAAAAATTCGGTCAAGGCTTCCTTAAGAAGCCATCTCCAAAGCATTTTTATTGCCATTTTCTTACTTCAAAACCAGTTTGAAACTTATTTTCTCTAAAAAAATTTCCTACAAATTCTTCAAGCTAAAATCTCAATTTCTAGCCAAAAAGTTAGATTAAACTAAGGAAATTAAGGTGTTCTAGAATTGATTTTCTAGCTTAATAGGTAAGTTTTACATGAATTATACAAGGTTTTTGTAGTAAAGTTCCCTAGTTCTTCCAAGAATCAAAGCTGTTACAATTTTATTGTTTATGGACTTTTCTTGTTATCAAATGTATCCTTGTGCCATATAGCCTTGATCTATGGTTCAAAATAACTTCAAAACATTTGAATTGAAGGATTTCAATGAGTGTTTCAAACATGTCCTATGAATTGAAAGTTAAGATAAATCTTGTTGTTAATCATTAAGTCTTGTTGTTGAATTATTCCCTACCTTGTTTAGTCTTGATTTGTGGTTATAAACACTTCTTAAACATGAGATATTTGAGGGTTCTTGGATTTGGACTTGCTGGTTGGACGAGAAGGATTTCAATGAGGGTTTCAAACCTGTCCTATGAATTGAAAGTTTTTAAATATTGTTTTTAATCATTAAGTCTTGTTGTTGAATTGCTCCCTACCTCGTTCAGTCCTGATTTGTGGTTATAAACACTTCTTAAACATGATATTTGAGGGTTCTTGGATTTGAACTTGCTGGTTGGACGAAATTAAATGATCTTGGTGTTTAATCCTAGAATTTTGGTGTTTAATCTCACTTTCATTTGCCTAGAACTTTTAGAAATTGTTCCTACATTTTTTTTAAAATTTGTTTCTAAGCATTTGGAGTGCTTTTTGATCATCAAATGTAGCTGTTTTGTGCCTTTGTTGGAATGAATAGCTTGCTTATTCAAGTGACCAGCTAGCTTGTTCAGTCTTTGCTTACTTTTTGATCCTATATTGTACATTAAGCTCTACACTTTTAAATGGTGTTACTCTCCTTTGATTAGTATAGGTTAAGAAGATAGAGTTTCCGTCCAATCGAAAGTTTAATGTGAATCTTCAAGGTAAGTGGTACTTGAACCTTATTATTGATTGTATGTTATATGGTTTAATGTGCAGCTGTGAAATGTGTCAAAAGAAGGTAAGTGTAGCCAAGTTATGAAGGATTACATGATACTTATGCAAAGTGATTTAAATCCTTCTATGAAATGCATTTTCGTGTGATGTTGATTGTTCATCGAAAGCTCAATGGATCACTTTAGTGGATTCAGATTTACTTTATGTCATATACTAGAGTACTCATTTTGCTTATTGGTTACTGGCAGTACCCAAATCTACTTATGCCTTGCTATTGGGGTGGATAATAGATGGACCTAGATCCAGTTACCGGACAACTGTTGTGAACCACTGAATTTGTCATGCATATTTTGATTATAGCTTATATTGTTTACACTAGGCTTAAGGGCTATTTATTGAGCAATATTTTCTCACATTATTGTTTGATACATATTATATTGTTTGATATTCTTTTGTAGTAGATGATCGGTCTCAGGAACTTGTTGTCCCCGAATTTAGTGTTGAACAGGGTATGGATTACGGTATGGGCACTAACTATTGAAGCTAGGGCGTGATGGTTTTTTAGTGTGAGGCTTTTGTTCTTATTTAGCCTACATGCCAATGATTTAGTTTAGGATTTGTTAAGTATATAGAACCTTGTCACTATGTTAAGGTTATGTTTTGATTGTTTGTATATAACTGTGGTTGGTTTATGTAAATGATCTTGCTTATACAATTGTTATGGTTTGTTTTGAATGGTTTAATAAACATAGTTTGTATATTGCTCTCGTATTGTACCTTGCATGCTTAGGATAATCTTGAGGTGCGGCTGTCACTGTCCCGTTTAGGTGCATGACATAGATAGAAAGAAGTTTACATCAATAAGGAGTTTAACCTAGATTTGTGTAGTTTTAATCAAGATACATATGGCAACATCTTATAAAGTGGGATAGGGAGTGAGATAAAAAGTGGAATAGAAGACCCCAAACCGTTATACACCTAAATCATATTCTTTTGTTTTTATTGTAGGAAAATTTGTGAAAAGGCATAATTGGATCCCAAATGCTTAGCATACAAATTTTGAATATTGATAACTTGTAATGCCAAAAAATGCATCAACAATAATAAATTCTACTCACTTTGGAATAAAATATAAATTATTTAGTATTTATGTTTAACATATTTTACATTATGCGAACTATTTTGAAATTCAAAATTAGAATTATGATGTGTCATGATAGGATCTATGTGGGGGTATTATCTATATTTATATTTCTATTATAGAGTATAGCATAAGTTTGGTTCGTGAGAACATGTAAAACACTGACAAGTGACATGTATTACCAAATTTAGATAGTGTTATAACTCTAAAAATACTAGAGTTGTATGTATCTTAAATTTATTGATTTTGCTATTAGTTTCGAACATTCGTAGTGTTAAGTGTGTGTTTGTTGTCTATTTCTACTACTTATGTGTCAATATGTGTTTATTTAGTGTTTTAATATTTACTTGGGTGTTAATTATCTTGTTTTACTATGTTATTGTATTTAGACTTTGTGTCTTGCTTTTAACCAAATTCTGTCGGAATTAGGGATTTTTTCGTCTTTGTTCATCTTTGATTTTTAGCTTTTATGACTGTCTTATTATATTGTTTTTGTGTTTATTTATAAATACTAATGTGTGTTTTTGTTCTAGTGTCGTGGGAAAAATTGGCGCGTCAATCAGACGTTGGACGGGAATTTTAGAGGCAAAATGGTGAAATGCACAGAACTGTCTGGACTGCTTGCTGCCAGGAAGCTTCCAAGGCTTAAGAGCTCACTAGTGGCAAGTTTTCACAGTAGGAACCTTGCTGGTGGTGAGCTCCAAGCCTGCCAATAACAAAGGGCTCTCGGGAACGTAATTTTGGGCATTTTGGGCAATATTTCAAGGACAATTTCGTCCTAAACCCTTAGCCCCTAATTCTACTTTATTAAATAATGCAAATATGCATTATTTGGCTTGATTTGAAGAAGCCACCACGTAGTTTTCTTCTTTTCTCCTCCCTACTTGGGGAGGAACTTTTAGTCTCTTCTTCCATTATTCATAGACTAGTTTTCTTCCAAGCATGTAACTTTGTTCTACAGCTTTGTAACACCTCCTTTATGTTTAGAGTACTTCCTTTATGTATTTATTTCATGTATTTTTAGTTCATTAAGCCTTCCTCTTATACCTCCATCTACCTTACTTTAAATGTCTTTACTTTCTTGTACTATCTTTATAGAATCCATGTTTAATCTATTTAATTGCTTTCTCATAACTTTATTTGCTTTCTTGCTTTTTAATATGCACTACTTAGTTATGGTTAGAGTTTTCTAATGCCAATTACTAATGGGTAGAGGTTAATAAGTTGATTAGGTGGTAAAATTTGCTAATTAGACAATATAAATGGGTTTAAGGGTCAGTTATAGAAATTAGCTACTTCTTTAGTTAATTTAAGTTAATTCAGAGGGGATATGATAATTGAACCTCCATTATAGACTTAGGCTAATGTTGGATTAGGGTTAGAATTAGATTTTAGTGGACCAATTCACCTAGTTGGTTGTTAGAATTCCATGAGTAATTCATCAAGTTTGGTTAACTGAAGTAGTAGGAGAGATCCACACTTAGGTTAATTAGATTGATAGAATTAATTACTGAGGGACCGAGTTTAGGTTCTAATTTGGCACATAGAATCACTTGATTGACCTAATTAACGAAAGTTTGGAAAATTGGTTAGTATGAAGTCTGACTCCCATTTTTATCATCTTTTGGTGTAAAATCTCTTTTAGTTTAATTCCTTTCTTTAATCAAAACCCTTCAAGTGGTATCCCAACCAAATAATCGATAGTTGAACCTATTCCTCGTGCGAATTATCCCTACTTCCACTAGCCGCTATTTGATACCTATAATTGCAGTTTGTCATCTAGTTAAAGTTTGTTGATTTAGGTGTTTATTTTATAACTAAATATTTTGTGTCTCTTTAGATGCAACTAGTTTTTGGCGCCGTTACTGGGGAATGGTTGTCAATATTGATATAATTTCGTTAGGATACTAGTTTTAAGTTTATTTTAATGTATAATTTTTTAACCTTCTTTAAAACCCAAAAATATTTTTTATTTTATATAGTTGTGTCCCTTATTTCCAAATCCAAAAAGATTTTCCTCTTTGGTAGTTTACTTGTCTTTGAAAAAATTCAAAAAAGATTTCAATTGATGGATAGTTTAGACTAGCTAGTAGTCTAATCTTTCTTATTTTTTCTTGTTGTTCTTGTTTTTAATTCTTTTTCTTTTTCTTGTTGTTTTTAGCTCATTTTTGTCAACAACGTGCAAAGAATGACTTGGAATTATCCATGCCAAGGATTTCATCATTTTTATGGTGGTTGAGGCATGATCAATGGGCATGTTTCTCGTAGTCGTAATTCTCCTTACCCCTTAAACTATAGTTTGGGATAATGCAACCATCTGAATCCTTAAATGTTGTTGGAAGCTTAAAGTCAACTCAATCATTGTCCACTTCAAGCACAAGAAAAATTGATTGTGAGTGAAAATCTTTGTCAACGAATGGAAAATCTTAGTCAAGAGATGGTGAAGCTCACAATAGAGATGAATAAAAGTGATGTGAAGGCCAAGCTTAGGTATCAGTATCCACCAATTAAATAAGAAATAGATAATGTACAATGGAAGAAAATAATGGCTAACTTTAAGAAAACAATGACAAGCCAATTCAACATCCAATTGGCTACATGAATATCATAGTGTCCTATTTGACCGAAATCACAAGAAAATTGGTGGATGAAACTCAAGGAACTTCCATAGCCTTCCAAATCCAACATAGATAGCAACCACCACTAACTAAAGAAGAAGAGGCTACAAGACTGAAAATTATAAATTACTCCTTTGTGGTGAGAATGAGCAATGATTACAATCGAATGCAACCTAAAATCGATGAAATCTAAAAACACTTGGTGGTGTTAACCATTTAATGTGACAAAATGCACCCACAAACCACCCAATCCCTATATAGAGGTATGGTGATAAGGGAGTGAACATGGGACAATTAAATCAAGACTTACCAGTACCGATGGACCAACACAAATTTGGGAGAGTCAACTGACATGGAGAGCCATTGAAGTTAAAGGGTGGTAGAAGTACTAAAGTCGGATGTGATGGACATTTTGGATTTGAATTCTTAACAATTGGGTTAGTCAAGACTTTTTCGGAAGCAACATTGACATATATTTTGAATGATTGTGAGATTACATGGTGGATATATGCTAGAAGAGGTTAGAGATACATCTACTTATGTCGAAGTCCCACAAGTCCTTGGGAGATTTGGATGTGAAAATCAAAAAAATAAATTTTTGATGGATTTTGACACTTTTGGAAAGCCTTATTGATTTTGTTACGTGAATGTTTTATTTTACAATTTCTCTTCACTCATGCTTTATTTAGTTTATATGCTTTAGTTTAAGAATCCGGTAGGTTAATAGAGCTCAGCCAAGTTGTAGCCTTGTGTTAGTTTAGTTTAGTTTATGTTTTGGTATTGTGAATTGACTTTTGGTTGTGCTTGGATAAATTTAGTATAATTGATGATAATAATGATAAAATTATATCAATTCTTGTGGATAATGGTTGTAGTGAGATATTCATTTGAACTTAGACTAGATTTTATGCTCTTATCGTGGTTATTACTAGTTTTTAATACATTTTCTTTATTGAATATTTGAGTGATTTGATGGATTCTTATGGATGCTTTATCTAACATTGCTATTTTTTTGGTTGATTGAAATCCATTTGATACTAATTTTTACAAACACTAAATTGGGAACATGAATTGAGAACACATATCCTTTGTTATGTTAAATCTTGTTAGCCCTAATTATTATTACTTTATATAGTTTTTCTTAGTTTAGTTGAACCCAGTGAAGTCCCAGTGATTCCTACTTGGATTTGCTATGTTGGTTAAAAGAAAGAGAGCAAATTCCTTAAATTGTGATTTTGAATATAGATTTGGTATTTTTATGAGTTAGTTGGATTTGCTCATTTACTAAAATTTTTATTGTATTTCGTTAATGATTGCCATAACTAGAAAATAAAACAACCTTTGAGTTGAAATGGTATGAAATCAACCTTTGAGTTGAAATGGTATGCTTGATTATATTCACACTCACTTGGACCAATATTATCCATCATCTGTATGCGCTTTTGATAGTCCAAGTATAATTTAAATTCATTTTCTCATATTTTATTTAATTAGTTTTGAGTTTTTATGCTTTCTAGAAGTTCTTTTTATTTCTTATGAATTAGTGAGTGCTTGGATGAGTCGTACTCATCATTGAAATAAATTAAAAATTTTGGTGGTGTGTATTATATTATCTTATTCATTTGGGAATGATTTAATCATTTTCTGGAAACTTGAAAGTGAATGTTGAATATAAGTTGCACTCATGTGTTAATTTCGCCAAAAGTATGATTTAATCCTTGAAAGCCAATTATGTTTTCAATACACTTGGTAAAAATGTTTTCATAACTAGTTTTCGTCTCAAACATTACTTTTTTCTTAAAAATTCTTCCAACGGCAATTTCAATTGAGTTATTAATTTAGTTTACATGCTTCAATAATTTTAAAATAATTTTTAAGTAAATTTGGAATTAGCTAGGCCATCATTTCATTATTGTGCTTGAATTTACGTTTTACCAGATATTTAGTGGGTTGAATGGGGTTTAGTTTGGGACATTACTTATATAATGTGAATCCTAAATTTTTGATACATATGAAATTTGGAATGATCTAGGCCTTCTTTGGACCATTTGAGCCTAAATTACCTATATCAATTATTATTCCTAATGTCCCCATTGAGCCTTATTAAGCGTATTTTCTTGTCAGCCAAAAAATTTAGCCAATTCACTTCTTTTATTTATTTTCTTTTGAACCGATTACCTTACCCATTGTTGAACTCTTTGAGTACTTCAATGTGTTGGTTAAATATTCTTATGATGGTTCTTGATACAAGAAATTTTTTATTTTTGTGTGTATTTGTTGGGGAATGAAGTCTAGAGTTCGATATTGTTTATATTTTTCCCTTTTTGTAATTGCTATATTATGTTATTGTTATTGTTACAAAGACAAGAAAACCAATGAAAGCAAAAGAAAAAGAGAAAAGAAAAATGAAAAAAAAAATGAAAAGCAAAGAATTGCAAGCATTATGTTCTCATTCAATAAAGAAGATTTATTTGCCGTCGAAGTTAGTTCATTCACTACTAGAAAAACTTGAATTTCTAACTGAATTTAGCAACCAATTAAATTCGTCACTAATAGCGATAGAATTTCCAACGGATTAGACAAAAATCCAAAAAAAAAATTACGAGTATAGTGGTTTTACCAACGGATTATTTGATTGCAAAAATTTGCAACCGAAAAATCCGTTGATAAATCCCATGATTTTTTAGATGTGTCCATCTTAAAAATTTTTATGGAAGGAATTACTTTTTATGCCAAATAAAAAAAAAAATTTAAAGCTCGTACTGTCCTAATGGAAGGGAGTGACTCAAGGTATGCCATCGCTCTTACGTCGCTGCCTCTTTTCTCTAGGCATACCCAGGATTCATTGCAAAGGAAGGTTTAAGGCCATCCTTTGGTAAACCTCACCAACTGAAAAATCTGTTGGTAACTAGATCGGTGATTCATCAGAATTATCAATTGGTAAATTCAATTATTCTAAAAGTACTCCCACCAGGCAAGCCACCCGTTCAATTCTCTCATTTTTTTTTTCTTTCAGAAACCCATCCCTTCTCCCTTTTCTTCTTCCTTCTTCCCTCTTCCCTCAATCGATCAACCTTCTCCTTCTTTCCTTCTCCCTCTGCCCTCTTCCCTATCCCCTTCTTCATTTTGCTCTACCCTATTTCCCACCCCCTTACCCCCATCATTCTTGATCGATCAGCCGATTGAGCCACTGCCCTTTGAACATGCTGAAATTAAATAAACCCCTTCTTTGAGGTTTTTTAATTTTAACTAAATCATCCAATAGCTAATACAAGTTTCTGATATTCATCATAAAGATCAAATCGTTATCAAAAATGAAAGATTGGGATCCTTTCAGATCTTTTCCTCTGCAAAAGCAACTGTCTTTCTGTCTCTTCTGATACTATTGCAATTTTGACATATTTTCATTTATCTGGGATCGTCACTCGATTGTTGGCTTGAATTGCTTCCTTGTAAGTCTTTGCCCGACGTTAAAATTTATTAATTATGTTTTCTATTGTGATTGAATTTATGGTTATTGAGGATATCTCAGTTGAATATGTTATTTATATGCTTTTTTTTTTTGGTATGCTCCAGCTGTTCAAGGAAGAAAGGAGATAATTATTAATAAGAGAAGAATTTTGATATGATATGTTAAATTTGAAATTTACTTAATTGTTTTATTTTTTATTTTAGTGTATTTTTTACTGAATTTTTGTAACAATAATAATAAAATGAAATGGTTTGCGCTCTTCAATTTCCACTCGTTTCTGACAGTAGTGTTGCAATGGATATGTACTTGCACTTATATTATAGATGCATTTTCTAGCTTTTCTTGAGTAGAGGACTAGGTTACTTTGTCTTCTCTGCTCTTCTGTTTAAACTCGGTCTTTAATATTTTTTTATTGTGTTTTTTTTAATCTCACTTTTTGAGTGTTTCTAGAATTGGAATTTAGTAAGGGTGTATAGTTTTAATAAAGAGTTTTTGAGGATCTTCCTAGATAATATTTTAGAAACTTCTCATGTGAGTACTTGCATGGGAATGTTATACATGAAACATTTTTGATAAAAAATTTTAGTTCTCTGATGTTAATATTAGTAAATAGAAGATAAGAATATATATCGGAGAGGGTTTGCTAGGTAAAATTCTAAATATTTTGTTGCAGAAGTTATTGCTTTTCTGTGTCTCTGCTTATTCATGCATACTAGATCTGATAGACAGTAAATTGTCCTCTATCCTCTTCATCATCATCTCCACGACCAATTTGTGGCCCTGTAAGCATATATGTAAAGTATTAGTAATCGGTATGGTTTTGCCCTTTTTTTCATTTATTTTTTCTTTTAAATTTTTTCTATGAAGGTAAGAACAAAATTATTACCTTTACCATCCTTGGCAATCACAATCCTCAAATATGCCCTTAAGGCATTCACACTAATTCAAATCACAATCAGTTGATGTCTTTTTTTTACTTTGCGGGTGAATGGATAATTGCTTGTGTGGCTGCCTGGCTATTTTGTTCTCAGATTTGTGAAATTTGGATTAATTTTGATTGGTTTTTGAAAATTTTCATATTTCATAGACTAAATTATTTGTATTTGATTTATCATTATGGCTTTATCTTAGACCATTTATCTATGGATAGCATGACAGATTAATTCTAAGATACACTAATTTTCCTTAGTTTTGCCTCTTATTTTAGGATTAATATTTTGAGATAGAAAAATGGCAACTTTACCTTGGACCATTTATCTGGTATGATGTCTCCTGAGTCTTTCTTTATGAAAAAATTTTAATCTTTCTCACTTTTGTCTATTTAGAAAGTTGTTGGATTGTTACTATCTACACCTTGCATACAAATAAAGTCCAAGACTTTATTTAGATTAAAAATTGTAGGAACTGGATGAGATAAAGAAGCAATTGAAGAAAATGGAAGAAGAACCTAGGGGTCGCTACGAGCTACAAATTAAAGTTTAGAAGGATATTGTGTTGTTCAAGGCCAATAATTCCTTCACGTCTCTTTCCTAACTTCTACTTTTTTTAAAAAGTGTTATAGGTTTTACGATTATTGTCTTTATTGCTTATTTGTATGCAGTAGTTTTAGAATAATCGGCCACCCCTTGATACAGTGAATTGGAAACTAATGGTTTTTATCATATCCAAAGGTTTTTAGTCATAGGAAGTATAAATTAATTGGATGGTAAATACTTAGGTAGACCCGGTCTTTGGCCCCACCTGCAGACCCTGTGATCAGGATTAAGCCTTAAAGAATCTTGCTTACATCAGCTGATGTCATAGATTCTCTAAAGTTTAATCCACACCACAGAGTCTACAAGGGCTTATGGGGTCAAAGACCGGGTCTACCTAAGTATTTGCCTAATTGGATAATGCACTAATTAATTTGAGACTTTGACTTTGAGATTGGTAAAATATGAAAGAGGTGGAAAACCAAAATTTTTTTGCATTTTTTACTAAATGTAAAAAATAAAAAAAGCAGCATCGAGTAGTTTGACTTTCCTGCTGGTTTAGTGCAACAAAAGCAATTTATTGCAAAAATCTTTGTTTGGTTTATGAATTTTCCCAAAATTGTTCTTAAAAAAGTTAATCAGTTCAAAAAGCATAACAATATTCCTCTAGCAACTGCTTATAAAATATCACTACCTAAATGGGGCATAATTCAATAGACAGACTTTGACTATACTGTTAATCAGGTTATGAAGAAGATGAACTAATTATCGTATTTAGATCTTAACTTAAAATTATCACTTTGAATATGCATGATCAAAGTCTACCTATAGTGCACAGACTATTCTATCTCTTTTGAAAGCTTAATGTTTTAAGGCAATAAGAGTACATAAATGCGAAGAAGACTGTGAAACCAATCAAAACTGTTGTAAGAGTACACAGGTAATTATATTTTAGGACAGATCAGAACTGGGCAAGCCAATGTCGTGTACTTCACACATACAAGGAATGAAAATATATAGTTATGTAATCTTCTGTTTAAGAGATCAGTATACTGGAAGTATATTAGGACGCAATGACATGTCACATATTCATGCGAAGATGGTTACTAGTAATACTAAGTCTACAATTAGTATAGGCTAGATACACTAAGGCAATTAATTGAATTCATACTGGGATTTATTTATTTACTTTCGTATTTTGTGTAAGCTTCTTACTGGGATATATGTAAATGATTATATTATTCATACTTTCTACGAAAGATGGATTAAAATTTCAAAATTCATCCTTTTGATATCATTTTACTTTGTATTTATTTATGTGGTGGTGGTGACAATAATGATGGAGAGGAAGAAAGTGATGACAAGTAACTTTTACACATTTTGATTGGAATACTAATACTAGTTGATAAATGTTGTATTTATTTACTTATATTTGGTTTCTTTTATTTTACTTTTGTTGTTGGGATTTGATTTGATATCAAAGTTCTTATTACTGTTGTTGCTTTGTATGTGTAGGTTAAGTAATATGGAAGTGTTGTGAAAAAGTTAAAAAAAGCCACTACGTCTCATAGATGAAGATGAAGATAGAGATGAAGACGGAGATGAAGGAGAAGATGAAGATGGAAGTGGGGATAATGAGGAAGAGAATGAGGATGAATGAGCTCTACACATTATTATTGGATATTAATTCATAAACTTTGTACTTATTTACCTGTATTTTGTTACTTTTACTTTGGTTGTAGAGATTTCGTTTTATGGCACATTTCTTATTAATGTAATTGATTATTGGTGATTGTAGACACATTTGAATACATATTTAATTGTTGGAATGTTTGGATGGTATTTGATTTATGTTTGGTTGTTGTTGGCAGGTTTAGAATTTAATGGTATTTATATATTTACTGTTTAATAATATTTTGAAATTAGTGACAGATTTTTCCGCCATTAAGGTTTTTAATTTTTAAAACATATTTTCCCAACTGATATATCCGTTGCTAATTTGGCACTTAGCGACGGATTTTTTGATCCCTAAAAATAGCGACCGAAAAATCTGTCGCTAAATTGCTTCAAGTTGGTATTTCTGTACCAAATTTACCGACGAATTTGCCAGTGAAAATTTCCGTCGCTAAATTTTCATTGGTAAGTCGGCTGCTAAATTTTACTAACGACCAATATTCCGATGGATTTTTTCCGTTGTAAAATCCGTCGCTAATCCATTTAGCGATGGATTTTTGAAAAAAATCAATCGCTAAAATTAGTTTTTCTAGTAGTGAGTGAAAATAGTGTCTTTGCCTTTTAAGTGTTTATTGGTTAAGTAACGTTGGATTCTTGGACATTATACATGGGATCTTGGTCTAGGAGTTTGTGTTGATATGACTAAGATAATATAAGTCACGCTTACACAAATTTATCACTACTTTTTTATCTTAACCTATATTATAAGTTTAAAAATTCCTAAATGATCTTTAATCTAGACTAATTTGTATTAGTGAGTTGAGGGTGAAGCTGCCAACAAATATCCTTGTATGTTCATTTGTATTAATTTGTGCACCTTTAAAGCAAGTCCTAATGTTTTTTTTTTTATTTTATTTGGGGCAAGTTTAGGGAAACTTGAGTTGTTCAACCATAATTAACTTTCATTTGAATTGGTATTGCAATAACTTTTCCCTAGTCAAAGTAATATTTGTAACTAAAACCAGTGTCAAATTTTGTAAATGAATAGGTGGAAGAAAAGTTTTATTTTCTTGAGTTAAAACCTCATTTTCACTTTTAAAAAGTGCACTAGAGTTTAATATTTTCACTTTCTTTTCTTTTAGTGGTATTAGTGTTATATGTTAAGTGTGTAAGTATGTGATATATGTTATGTGTCTCTTGTTATGTGTTTTTATATGTTTGTTGTTTCTATTGTTCTTTAGCACAATTGTCTACTTTCTTATCTTTGTTTGCTCGTAACGAGGAAAACCTTGACTTGTAACTCTAGAAAACTAGAGTTATATGTATCTTAAATTTATTGATTTTGATACTAGTTTCGAATATTTTTAGTGTTAAGTGTATGTTTGTTGTCTATTTCTACTCTTATATGTTAGTATGTATTTATTTAGTATTTTAATATTTATTTAGCTCTTAATTATTTAGGTGTTCAACATTTTCACTTTCTTTTCTTTTAGTGGCATTGGTATTATATGCTAAGTGTTTTAGTATGTTATATATGTTATGTGTTATTGTTTATTTATTGTTTTTATTGTTCTTAGTACTTTCCTATCTTTGTTTATTCAGGACGAGCAAAACCTTAACTTTGGAGGTATTATAAATCTAGAAAACTAGAGTTATATGTATCCTAAATTTATCGATTTTGGTACTAATTTTGAATATTTTTATTGCTAAGTGTGTGTTTATTGTTTATTGCTACCCTTATTGGTTAGTATTGTGTTTATGTAGTATTTTAATGCTTATTTAGATGTTAACACATAGCCTCATTTACTATGATATTGTGTTTAGAGTTTATGTTTTGCTTTTAACCTAATTCGGTGGGAGTTAGGGGTTTTTTTGTCCTTATTCTCTTTGTTTTTAAACTTTTATGAGTTTATTATTTAAGTTT
Source organism: Cinchona pubescens (assembly GCA_025175665.1). Classification (NCBI taxonomy): domain Eukaryota; kingdom Viridiplantae; phylum Streptophyta; class Magnoliopsida; order Gentianales; family Rubiaceae; genus Cinchona; species Cinchona pubescens. The sequence continues at coordinate 2,995,412 of JANKKI010000084.1, forward strand.
TTATGTATTTATTTATACATATTAATGTTTGTTTTTATTTTAGGGTCACTGGAAAAAAAAAAACAGCACATAAATAGAACGTCAGGCGAGGATTTTAGAGGCAAAACAGTGAAACTGCACAGAGCTGTTTGGACAGCTCGCGCTAGCAAGCTTCCAAGGCGAGCTTTCATAGTAGGGATCTCTCCAATAGTGAGGGGCTTTTGGGGACAAGATTTTGGAAATTTTTGGGTAATTTTTTAGGGGCAACTTGCTCTTAAATCCCCAACCCCTAACCCTACTATAAATATACATTATTGGGGCTGATTCGAAGAAGCCACCACTTAGTTTTCTTTTTCTTTGCTAAGCTCCCATTTGCGAAGGAACTTTTAGTTTCTTCTTCTCTTTTTCTTAGACTAGTTTTCTTCTAACTATGTAACTTTGTTCTACACCATTGTAAGACTTCCTTTATGTTTAAAGTACTTCTTTTATATATTTATTTCATGTCTTTTAGCTCATTAGCCTTCCTTTACTACCTAAATCTACATAACTTTAAATGGCTTTACTTTCTTGTCCTTGCTTTATAGAATGCATGTTTTGTACATTTAATTAATTTTCCATACTTTTATTTGCTTTCTTCTTGTTTAGTACATGTTAATTAGTTATGGTTTAGGGTCGTTTGATGCCAATTTCTAATGGATAGAGGTTAATAAGTTGATTAGGTAATAAAATGAGCTAATTAGATAATGTTAATAGGTTTAAGGATTAATTAGGGAAATTAGCTAGTTCCTTAGTTAATTTAAGTTAATTAAGGGGATATGGGAATTAAACCTCCATTATAGCTTAGTTAATCTTAGATTAGGGTTAGATACTGTTAGATCTTAACAGATTAATTCACTTAGGATCCGTTTTGGTTCACAGATAAATCATCCCCGATAACTCATTTTCGGATGATAGTCTTGGGATGTGTCATCATCGGATTATAGTCCTGTGCTTGGTTTGTTTAGGATATTGACAGGATATTTTGATAATAATACAATTTTGTATTTTTATTGAAAATAATAGATAGAGAACAATCGTAGATATTGAGATATTCTCTTACTATTATCTACTATTCTTAATTACTTTAAAATTTTCAAACATAAAATAATTTTTAAATCATATAGTGTCATGTTTGAAAATAAATAAACTAATAAAATTATTGAAATATATAGATAAATTAGCAAGGAATGATAAAATTTGTAATAGTAGTACGATGTTGAATTAATTTTGAAAAAAAAAAAAAAAACTAGTAGTTACATTCAAGAATTAGAAAGAATATAGTGTCCTGATACAATTAGATCTTTCCATTTAGTTAATAGTATTTTACTATACTTGATAAATATATGTTTTATAAAAAATAAACATTTAAATAAAAATAAGGCATTATACTTTGCAAAATAAAAAATGATAAAATAAAAGAACAAGTGTGCATCATGTACTAAAATATGTATTTTTCACCTAAAGTTAAAAAAAAGATATAATGACCTTTTTTTAAGTAAAAAAATAACTATTATAAGAAAATATTAATTTAATAGGTAGTTTGGGCATTTTATGTTTTGTTCAACTTGGTGGGATTATTAATATCAAAGATTATGTTTTATTCAACTTGGTGGGATTATTAATATCAAAGACCCCCCATGGGATGTGTAATACCCATATAGTCCAAGGAAGGAGGATTAAATTAGTTAAGTGGAATGATAATCCCATATTTAAAATCCAACCAAACATAGAATAATATGGAATTACTTATCCAGACAATAGTATTAACTCATAAAAAATTCTCTTCCTTCTCTCTAAAATTCTCTCTCTAACAAAATACTTTTTTATGCTTCTTGGTTTCTCGGCCATGGCCGATAAGGGGGCCCTCCAGATGTCTATAAGAGACAGGCCACGGTTACATTCAACAATTGCTTCAAAGGTAGCAATCAAATACACATCTAGATCAACCCCTAACCAGAATAAACCTTTCAATACACATCTGCAAACAAACAAAGGAGAGCCGATTATTTTTTTTCTACATAAATTAGCTCTTTTCCGTTACACTCTAGTTGGGAATTTTCCTAGAGGTAAGCCTAACATGGAAACGGTTTGCAAGAGCTTCCACACAAGGGGAACCTCACTATTGGTTTTTTGGATCATAAACATGTGTTAATTCTCTTTTCATTGGAAGACAATTACTTGAGATGTTGGCTTAAGAGCACTTAGTTCATTAATGGTTTCTTCATGCGGGTTCTTAAATGGCATCCTCTATTCTCTCCAGATGTTGAACCTTCAATTGTACCCATTTGGATCACTCTAGATGATTTACCAGCAGTATTTTTTAATAAGCATTCAATTTTTTCTTTAGCTCAAGCAGTTGGCAACACTAACCCATTGAAATTGGATTTAGCTACTGAAAACTTTACCAGACCGAATACGGTCAAGGTTTGTGTAGAGGTTGATCTCCTAGCAAATTTACCATCAAGATTATGGCTTGGTGTTAGAGAGTGTGGGAAATGGCAGAAAATTGGATACGATGAACTCCAAAGTATTGTACCAATTGCCATAAAATCGGCCATGATTTGACTGAATATAGAGTTGGTGACTTGATGTCAAACGAGAAGAGGGATTTGGACAAAAACACAGCTAAGTACAAGCAAAAACGAGTAAAAGGCCAAGACAAATAGAAGAATATTGTCAGTGATGAAAACCTAAAAAAAGAAGGATTCCAATTGCTAGCTTCGAGGCAGGTCCATTTGGAGTGGATCATGGAAAAGAAGATGATCGTATAGCTATCCCGGGGATCCTTCAAGATGACAAGCAGCCGACTCCACAAGACAAGGGAAAGCAGCCCGAGGTGGTGGTCCTGGTGGCTGAGACGGAGCCTCGATTGACTGTGAATAAGAGAGACCAACGACTGCTCCACTATCCAAGAAAATTCAATTTCAAACACCCCACAATCAAGGAATTGATTCAACTATTCTGTACCCAACTAAAATTCAAAATCCAAATCCCATAAAGATGGGAAAGGATTTGGTTGTTCTAACGACTAACATAGAGGGGATGAATAATTCACATTTTCAGCCCCCTAATCTCATATTAAAAAGTTGGTCCTCTCATCCCAATCATTAAAATCTAGTATTGATGGTGCACTACCTCTTGTGAGTATCCTGCCTGAACTTCCAAACTCTTCCTCGGTTACTGAGAGAGGTTACGCAAGAATCATTTGCATGGAATGCATGATGCAGACCTTGGAGAATCACTCTCAACCTTCCCATGCAACATCATGCAAGGAATTGGTGCCAGTGAATAATTTTTTGCAGTCCCCTTCAGCAAACAAGAATCATTCTCCCAAGGTCAATGGTGTAAACATTTCTAAACATATCACACCCTTGAAAAGTCAAGCTGAATTACTCAGCTAGCACAAGTATTCCCTCACTCTCAGGCTACTCACGTTATTTTTGGCTTGGACTCTTCTTTCTCAAATTGTAATCAGTACAAATTAGACAATATGAAACCTAAGGAACCTTCTCTGGACCTAGCTGATAGGGAGCTAATTAACGACATGCTAGAAAGATGGACATTCTTAAACTCTTCGGCTAGGGAAGAGCCAGCAATGGAATGTTTTAGGCAACCAATTAATTTAACTACTTCCTTTTCAGATTTATCATCTCCAACAAAATCAACTTCTTTCTCCATAGAGGAGTTAAGAATCATTAGCAAGATGGTAGGGAGGAAATTGAAACAAAAGGAATTCATGCAATTCAAAAGAGTTCTAGCAAAAAGAGGAAGAAGACTAAAGGCTTAGCTGATCAGCTAAGGACACACAAAATGTCAACTAGAACCTCTAGTGAATTACATATTTAGTCTCACTCTTTTAATCTTTCCTTGATTCATATTTCCAACCAGATCTTTTAAGAGACAGTACTCTCAAGTTGCAAGCTGCTAGCAAATAAGGGCACCCGAGACTTGCATGAAGTAAATTGTTTTTAGGAGCTTTTGGCCTAGTCCCCATCCTTTGTACATTAATTCCGCAGCAAATTTCCTGCGGAAATATATTCCGCAGCAAATTTGCTATTGTCCTTAATTTTTCCTTCGATTTTTGTTCTGTAATTTTTGTAAATAATACGTTCCCGCTTTATTGAGGGAATGTTATCTGCGGATTTTGATGCGGATTTTTTAATCCGTAGCAAAATTTTAATCCCAAACCTAGAAAACTAAAATTTGCAGTAAAATCCGTATATAATTCCTGGGGAAAAAATCCGCAGTTCGACTTTGGATTGCATGAAATTTGCAAAAATTTCTTGTAGTGATGGCCAAATGAATTGTCTAATTAAAAAGTTAATGAACCACTTGAAAAAAGATTACTATGGGCTAATGACACTTTGCCCCCTGAATTAAAAAATTACACTTTATCCGCTATTCACATTATTTATTTTTTAAATTTTTTAAAATATAAAAAAAAAAATCTAGTTAAATGATTAAAATACCCTTAATATTATATTTAAATTTTTTATATTTAAATTTTGATAGTGATGTGATAATTATTTTAAATTAAGGAAAAATAAACTACATAATTATTCAATATATTTCTTAGTCAAATTTTTCTTTTTTAATTTTTGGATTTCATTTGTTATTATTTCGAAGAATGTTCCAAATGAACTTATTTTCTATTGTATTTTTTCTTCAAGGGTAATGTGTGACAATATATTTTATATAAAACCTTTGTATTTTTTTTGACATATCTTAGTATTTTTAAACTTTTAATACTTTGCTTAAACTGTGCAAATTGTAATCTTAGATATATTTTAATTCAATATTTTCTTATATTTTCACTCCATAAAGTCAAAGATATTAATTTGTTATTTTAGTTTACTTTTTCCTAATTATTTTAAAACCATCGAGCATCATATTAAATTCACAAAAAATTAAAATATAATACTAAGGATATTTCTATCAGTCATTTAACTAGATTTTCTTGATGTTTTAAAATTTTTAAAGGATGAAATGTGAATGGGGTAAAATGTAAGTTTTTTAGTTCAAAAGGTAAAGTATAATTACCCACCTAATTCAGGGGACAAAGTGTTATTAACCCTATTACTATATCTCACATGGGATAAATATTGATTAGGATGAGTCTGATCAACGGATGTATTTATTACCTATTTTGGGGACCAACTATTTTTCACTTTATTTTCCTAAAGCAAAAAAGATAAATAGCAACTCCGGATTGGTTGCTATGTGCATCCGTAAGTTTGAACTCATCCGAACTTACTTTTAATCATCATACAAACATTATTCACTACTTATCTATGCACTTTGGTCTTATCACAAGATCTTCAATCCAACACCTTCCTTCTCTTTCTGTTTTATTACTTAATGAAGTGTCAAGATTTTGTAGAGTAATTTTAGTAAAATAATTTTAATAGTTCATTTAATAATATAACATGAAGTAAAACACCCTGTACAATATTAAGTATGAAACAGAATATCCTTAACGTTTTGTCCCTCAAATTCTCCTTCATCAAGCTATCATTCTCGCTCAGTCTCAGTCTTAAATTTTAATAGGAACAACTACAACTATCTTTTAAACATATATGTGGTAATTTAAAAAAAAAAACACTTTTTCATAAATTTTCAATTTTGTAAATCACGGTGTCTGTAATACTAGTGCTAATTCATTAATAATTTGTCTATATAAATGTGAAAATGAATACTCATACACATTAGTTCAAGAGCCATGGCGAACCTGTGGGGATTAGTTTCGCGTCTACTTGCGCTGTTCAGTATTATCGGCTAGTTCCAGTGCTATTTGTCTCAAATGTGGATGCGGTATTGGCATACCAATTTACCTCTGTCCATTTCCATTTCCAACACCACCAACACCAGCTTCACCTCCATCTATAAAGAGTCCACCTCCGCTTCCACCTGAAAGGAGTCCGCCGCCACCACCGCCCCCGGAAAGAGTCCACCACCACTTGGACACCTTCATCCAAGAAAAATCCACCTCCTCCAAGAAGGATTCCAATTCTACCCATACATTAAGACAACTAATCTCTCCTCATCACTTGAAGCAATGTGAATAAATGGATCTTCTAAACAGCCAAGAAGGTCAATAGTCATATTAAATATTACCTAGAAATTTTTAGATGAGTCGATTCCATGTCAGGTATCATCTATAATTGGTTTATACTTACCCACATTATACTAAAGAAATTTATTTTATTAAGTGAAAGTGATGTAAGTGAATGTAGACTAATGGTGTGTTCGTTTGGACTAAAAATATTTTCTTTCCTTGGAAAATATTTTACATGAAAAAGTCTATTTTTCATATAATTTTTCAGTGTTCGGTTGACAAAATGAAAATATTTTGAAATAAAAAATTTTAACGGTTTTATCTTTAATTTTATGAATACAAGTTAAAAAAATTTATAACAATGGTAATAAATACCTTACAAGTAATTGTGATTAATAAAAAATTGATTTTGGAGTTAAGTTCAAAATTAATGATAGTACAATATAGTAGTAAAATATGCATAATGATAGTTATATTAGTGTGGGACCCATGAATAGTTATATTAGTGTGGGACCCATGATTGAGAGACAAACGAATGAAAAATGAATTGAAAACGAAAATAAGTTTAGCAAACGAAATTCTAAAAGTAAGTATTTGAGCTTTAATGTCACTCTTGAATTATCCGAAAAATAACTCTCTTGAATTATCCGAAAAATAACTTACGCTCAAAAATTCCGTAAGTTGTTTTCAGCCGGAGGAAGGAAAATTGGAAAATATTTTACACAGAAAAATATTTTCTGGTGTTTGGTACCCAAAAAATTTCTGAAAAATATTTTCAATCCAAACGAACACACCCTAAGAGATTCTTATTATCAACCATAGACTCGTTCTACTTAAAAATTTTCGGAAGAATAACTATGTGATATGTTTATAAGTCGTATAAGGTTTTCAAAAAAAAAAAAAAAAAAATTGATTCCCAAATAAGCTATTGTACTCCTTTATGCACCTCCAATAAAATTTGATGATAATGATCTTAATTGTATGTGTTTTTCCTGTCTAATATAATATCTATTTGGCTATATATCTTCAGAACTACTGACAATCAAAAAAAAAAAAAATCTACGGACTACCATGTGAGAATATGAATCTTGCATTGTTGTTCTAAATATACAGGTGGCATCAAGCTGATGACCAGGCGAGGCAAGTTCATATTTGGAGTTGATCCATTCTTTAGAGTGCTATAAATTCGTGAGCCAAAAAGACTTCTAAATATAAATCCTAGATCATTTTATACACTTTGTCTTGTCATATTTTAAATTTAGTACTTTGTGCACATAGCTGATTCTTGTACTAAATCTATATCATTTTTGGAGTGATACTTGTTGGTGAATTCTAAATAAACTTTAATATCATGATAATCAATCACAATCTGGATTCTTCATGTTTAATCATCAAGAACATAAATTAAAGACTATCTACGGATGCGTACCTAAATCCATAAGAATTAATGTAATTCTTGAGTTTACGGATTTGATTCTTGAATATTGTGGTTATTAATCTTCCAAATTATTGCATATGTATTTTAGAGAATAGCGTTCTCACTTTTCTAATGATGGAATGTCACAAAAGTAACATACGTAGAGTTTGGGGACCATAACCTATTTATAAGTATACACTTTTCTTATTCCCCAAGTTTTTCCCATCGTAAAATTGGAAATAAGACTTTAAGGTATTAAACATAAAAACCCATACTAATTGGATGACTTGCACAAATTTCTCTTTAAACCATACTACATCACTTTATATTCGGCTAATTAATTATGTTAGCATATATTACACAATTAATATATACGTAAATGTTCAAAACTCAACATTCTTCTACTTGGACTATATATATATCATTGCATAAACCCTTATGAATGTAAAACCTTTTTCTATCATGACCAAAGTTATTCTCAAACAATCTTGTCCATTAATCATGTCAATATACAGCCTGTCGGGATCAAAATGATTTCCATTATATTAATCATAATTAAACCCATTCTTGGTCATATATATTAACACAACCAAATGACATAGATCAAGTATGGATGTATAGCATGGAAATTACATGTAATGTGATCTTAAACATGTGTATTTCCAATTGATCGAACTTTATTCTTTGTAGAAATCAATTTGAAACCAAATCTGAGTTAAAACATAAACTGAATATTTTATTTCTAAAACTGAATTTTTTATTTTTGTAGAAAATATCTGTAAACATAAGATGTGTCTTAAAAGATAAAAGCATATAAACTAAATACAAACTCTCACTAGAATATCCTCAAAAGACATAACACCCATATGAGTAGTGTGCTCATGAAGAAGTTTGAGTGGTAATCCTGCAGTAAATGGATCTGAAATCATGGAGTTTGTGCCAATACAGTCTATAAATACCTGACCATTTTGAACTCTTTCTTTAACAACTAGGAACTTGATATCTATATATTTAGATTTCGTTGTATTAAATCTTCTATTGTTGTTGGAATATAAAACTGTTGATTTATTGTCACAAAATAACTTAAGTGGTCTTTCAATATTATTCATAATTTGCAGCCCAATAAGAAAAGTTCGCAACCATATTCCATGATTGGATGCCTTATAACATGTTATAAATTCGGCTGCCATAGCAAAAAAAGCTATGAGTGTTTGTTTAACATTCTTCCATGAGATTGTTCTACCAGCAAGTAGATAAATATAGTTTGAAATTGATCTGTGGCTGTCTTGATATCACTATAAGAAAATGTGTTTTCAGTGACAACATTTTTATGACAAAGAAAATCTTGTCACTATATTCTACTTATTGTGACAAGATTCGTTGTCGTCACAAACTTTAGTGATGAGATTGTTCGGGTAAATATTGAGGTAATTCAATTTACAAAAAAGTAATAATTAAGCCTTAATAACTCCAATCAATACCTACACACACTCGTAAGGATATGAAGTATGTTTGTAGATTGGGTGAGTAAGGATTCAAATCATTCCCATGAGGACTATTGGATACTAGGATTCACGAATCTTTATATTCGTTAGACAAATTAATTGTAAGATTTTGTTCTACATAACTAAATTAATTTAACTACTATGAAATTAAGAACGATTACCAAAAATAATTAAAACTAGAGAAAGTAATAAATTCACGAAAGCAAAGTTAAATTAATGAACTAGAAAAGCAAACACAGAAAATTAAATTAAAACTATGGAATTGAAATAAGAATTAGAATTAAATTGAATGTAAATAAAGAATGCAAAATCAAGAGCGTAGCCGAAACAAGAGTTGATGTGCTTGAAGTCTTGAACAAGAAGAATAAAACCCTACCTATAATTTTCCTAATCTAATATCTAATCCATCTAATGATAACTAAGTATCTTCAACTCTCATACAATGGGGCATTCAAAAGTGATACATCAAGGTTTGGATCCCTTAGATGGTAGAAATACAATAAAATTCGTAAAAGATGGTAGAAATACAAAACAATGACTCGTAAAAGAGTCTAACCAGGTAGAGAAAATTTCCAAAACAAGTAATTCCTGTGA